>CM033643.1:47453092-47576534 GCA_019512145.1 Engystomops pustulosus
ATCTATTCTTCACTGTGTTTTTCACTGTGTTTTTCACTTAAATGATCCTGTGATCACTGTGTTCACAGTTTTTATTCTATTCTTCATTGTTCTTCACTGTGCTTTTTTAATTAAATGCTCGATCTCGAGCAGGGGAAATACTCGTCCGAGCAACGAGCCGTTTCGAGTACCTTAATACTCGAACGAGCATCAAGCTCGGACGAGTATACTCGCTCATCTCTACTGGTAACACATTTTTGCAGTGCAGTTCTGCAACTTTGTTCTGGCAACCATAGAACTTACTCTCTCCAAAGTGCAGGAATGTATATAATTTCTAGTGGATGTGTGTAAAAATAACAGAAGTTACTAAAATGTTGGGACCAAATCACAGATAGTTTTATTATAGAATGCAAACATCAAAAGTTCTTTGCAGTTATATTAATGTACAAGCTGTGGCTGTTTTTGTGCGCCATCTAGTGGACATAAAAGGTATTGCTGTCTAAATATCATGTCTATGATGTATGTGGGAAATATGCAAATATATTTTCCAGGATGGAACAAGGAAAACAATGCCTTTCTTTGCTAGCTTGAAAGGCATCAATCTGAAAAACAACATGGCTGACATGTTAAACATGAACATGAACATGAAATTCTACAGATCACAACAAATAGGCAGATGCATATCATTGTGTAAAGAGGATGACCTTAACAGATGTTAAGAATAGCATATTCTAAAAAATATATAATATTCCTCAACAATTGCAACCTGGATAAATAAAATGTATATGCCTAATAATGGAGTCAACATAATGATAATGGCATAGCAGCACTAGTATAGCTTCAATAAGTATTCTTAAATGCATAAGAGTGCATACATTTTAATATAAAAATACCTGATCATACTGTGATCGATTTACATAGAAATGTACACAGTGACCCAGGTAATGTGAATATGGCCTTATCACCTTAACCCCTACGGGACGCAGCCTCTTTTGGCATTAAGGACGCGGTCCCATTTTTCAAATCTGACCTGTGTCACTATAAGTGGTTATAGCTTTGGAACGCTATAAGATATCCAGGGGATTTTGAGATTGTTTTCTCGTGACCACATTCACATTGTAACTTCACATAGTTTAAAAATTTGGATGAAAATCTTTTCGTTGTAGTTATGAAAAAAACCAAAATTTGCAAAAAATTTGGAAAATTCTTATTTTCAACATTCTAATTCTCTACTTTTGATGCAGATAGTCATAGACCCAAATAAATCATAACTTACATTTTCCCAAATGTCTGCTTTATGTGGGCATGGTTTTTTTAAGTTCCACATTTTACTAGAATGTTATGAGGTAGAATTTAGGTATCATTTTTCACATTTTTGGTAAAATCACAAAACCCGTACTTAGTGGACCTGCTCAACTTCTAATTGAACACCGAGAGGTCTAAATAATAGCGAGACTCATAAATTACCCCATTGTGGAAACTACACCACTCAATGTATGAACAACCACTTTTAAGAAGTTGTTAACCCTTAGGTGTTTTATAGGGGTTAAAACAAAATGGAGGTGCAGTCTGCAATTGTAATATTTTCACAATACACTCATTTGGGTGGAAAATTAAACATTTACAATGGATTAAATTAAAAAAGGCTCCACAAGTTTGTACCCATCTCTCCCGAGTACACGGATACCCAATGTGGTGGTAACCTGCTGTATGGGCGCACGGCCGGGCTCAAGAGGGAGGAGGCGCCATGCAGATCAGATTTTGGCTATGTCACATTGTACAGGCTAAAAATTTTTTCTTTTTTTAATGTGGACCCTATAGGGGCTTATTTCTTTGCCAATGAGATCACTTTTCTGGTACGTAATTCGGGGAATCTAGGCTAATGGTGAGATTTTATTAACTCTTTTGGTGGGGAGGAAATGAAAATCATCACTTTGAGGAGATTTTTGTTTGTTTTTTTTGGCCGTTACCATACCATAAAATAGTATATATTTTAGTCTATGGGTCGCCACGATTACGAAAAGACCTCATTTATATAGATTTTTTATTTTTTCCCATTTTTACGAATAAAAAGTATATTGGCAAAAAATGTTGTTAATTTGACATCACCGATTTCAGTGCATAACTTTTTATTTTTCGCCTCACAAATCTGTTAAGAGGGCTTATTTTTGCGAGAAGATGGTTCTTTTTAGTGGTCTTATTTTAGATTGCATAACATTTTTAAATTAATTTTTAGAGCAGTTTTTATAAGGTATTAATTGAAAATTGTCTTTTTTTTGGAGCTTTTTTTGGGTTTTTTTAACGGGGTTCACTTGGCGAATCTAATAATGATTCTGTTTTTATTCAGATTGTTACGGACGCAGGGATACCAAATATGTGGGGTTTTGTGTATTTATTCAATTGTACTGAATAAAAACCAATTTGGAGAAAATCTTGTTCATTTACTCACCATTTTTTTCATATGCATAACTTTTTTATTTTCGGCTGACAAATCTAGTTAGGGGCTTACTATTTTTTGCGAGAAGAGTTGTTCTTTAGTGGGCTTTTTGGAGTGCAACATTTTTAAATCACTTTTTAGAGGATTTTTTATAGGGTAGTAATTAAAAATACTTTTTTCGAACGTTTGTTGCGTTTTTTTTTCTAACGGCGTTTACCGTGCGGGTCCAGTAACGAATTCGGTTATTTACAGATTGTTGACGCGCGCGGCAATACCAATATGCGGGTTTTTTTTTGTGTTTTGTGTTTTTTTATACTTTATTAGTGTTTTTTAGGAAAGTGACATTTTAGGGGCTTATATTTTATGTATTATTGTATTTATTGTAATGTGATAACTTTAGTGTTTTTGACTTTTTTTTACTTATCCTTCTCTATCTTACCCTGCTTCTTTTTAGGCTTAAGCTCTCTCCTTACATACATCTGAACTTAAACCAGTGATGCTCTGATCCACGGTTAAGTTCAATACCAGCTCTACAATACTATTTTATGTGAGCAGTGAAATGTCTGAAGCAAGCTTGCGCTATGTCAGACCAGTTTAACAGTCCAGACCCGGAAGGGGTTGTCTGCCATGGCAAACGGGCAGGCCGAGGCACATGCAGTCCTCGGAGTGCCCGAGAAGTGGATCGGATCCCCCGGTAAGCCGGCACGGGGATCCGATTCACGGCGCAGACACCTACACGCCGCGGTCATGCTTGACCGCGGCGTGTAAGGGGTACACCCGCGATCGGAAGACGGCTCGATCGCGGGTGTAGCGCAGGCTGTCAGTGTATAGACAGTGACAAGCCCGTGCTTCTGGTGCCGGCTCCGTTCGCGAGCCGGTGCCAGAAGAAGACGTTATAGAACGTACCGTGCGCTAAGATCTAGACCCCGGGGACGTACTATAACGTCTGGTGCGCCTAGGGGTTAAGAGGACAACAAGAGGTGTATCCTGAAAAAACTCAAGTCTCTATCCAAAACAAAAAGGGGGAGAATAGCTATCCACCAACTGTAATAGAAAAAGACAGATGTTAAAGGAGCAATAAGGTTTTAACTACAGTCTATGGCATACCAGGCTACAGTGCCTGTGACAGTATTCGGCCCTTGAAACTTTCTACTTTTGCACTTTCGCTTCACCATATACACCAATTGTTAATTTTTTGCGTGAAGAATCCACACAACAGTGGGACCCAAGTGTGAAGTGGAACCCCAACATTATGGATATTTTAAGCCAACCCAACAGACCTTTGAGACTGTTGTGTCTACCAGAAGACCTGAGAGTTGAGCTTTATCTTTATCTGAGCACGTTCCCCGGCAATCGCATTTCGCGAGACTGTGGCCACGCGCCCCACGCAAATGCGTGTGCATCACACGCTCATCCCATAGCCTCCCACGTTGACCTCGGTTTTCACCAGGCTGGCCAAAGGATCTCGATCTGCTGGGTGCCAAAGTGCTAGAGGGACCTGATCCCCAAGCGACTTTGGCAGCTGTATGGCAAACAAAAGGTGTCGCTACAAAGTATAACTTAAGTAGGGGGAATAATATGGATGACCTCCTACTTTTAGTTTATTATTTATTTCAAAAGGTTAAAAATATCCAATAAATTTGTTCCATGTTCACAATTGGTCCCACCTTGTTGATTCGTTACCAAAAAAATTACAATTGTATCTTTATGTTTGAAACCTGAAAATGTGACTAAAGGTAGAAAAGTATTCAAGAGGGCCAAAATACATGGCAAGGCCTGTATACACAAACAGCACCAACTCATACCATATATATTCTGTCCATAGCCGGCCTCTTATTATATATGTCAAAACAACAGCTCCCCTTCTACTTCTCAAAACCCTTAAATTATGTTCAGCAGGGACACTCGTCTTAACCCATATGTTCTATGTCTAGCAGTGTCTCTCTTTAAAATATTACGTTCCGGTTTAGCTCCCCTCATTCCCCTCATTTCCAGCAGCACCCTCCCCTCAATAATATATTGTCCAGCAAACTCCCTTAATTGATGAAATTTAAAGCAACATCCTTCCGTCATTTATGAAATTCAGCATTATCCCCTCATTAATAAAATGTTCACAGCAGCCTGGACTAATGAAATGTCCATCAGCCTTCCCACAATAATAATATGTCCAGAAACATCCCATCATTTATGAAAAGTCCAGCAGTCCCCCATAATGCAATTCCAAGCCAACGTCCCTCATTAATTAAATATCCAGCAGCAGCCTCCCCTCAGTAATACAATTTCCAATAGCCTTCTTTCATTAATGAAATGTCTAGCAGCTTCCCCTCATTATTAAAATGTCTAACAGCATCCCGGCTGCAGTCTCCCCTCATTAATAAAATGTGCAGCAGACACAGAGCCTCTCTACCCACGTACACTGTATGATGCGGTGTTGGCATCACCTAATGACATCATACGAGTGTGCGCAGGCAGTTTGCACAGACCTATCTTTGCCTGCAACTCTTTGCTAATCAATTGTGTACATGTAAATGGAGAGGTTGCTTAAGATTGATATTTCTTGAAGTTTTTGAAAAATAGGCATGTGAGGGATTCTGTTTAAAGAAAATTTACCATCAAAAGCAAACATGATAAACCAGGGACATAGGTCCAGACACCGTGACTGTGGTCATCTTCTTACATTTATTATCCATGGCCTCATTCCTTTTAAAAATCTAATTTTAAAAGTATGCTGATGAGCAAGAAGGGCTCTGGTGGTATTAACAGAGCCCCTTCATGCTGTAGCTTCACAGGCTGTTACACTATGCAGGAGAACTCCTCTCCTCCCATTGTGTTCTGAAGATTCCTCTGCTGCAGAGGGATGCATCACGGGGGGCAGAGTGAGCAAGGGGGAGTGGGAAACAATGTAACCTAGCTTGTAAAGCTACAGCATAGAGGGGTACTGGTAATGCATCCCGGAGCACTTCTGGCTCATTAGCATAATTTTATAATTTGATTTTAGACGGAAGGAGGCCATGGATAACAAATATAGTCACGGTGTCTGGATCTATGCGTAAGTGTCCCTGGTTTATCATGCTTCATTCTGTTTGATGGTAGATTTCCTTTAAAGACTTTTCTTTCTAAGTAGTTTGCAGCAGTTTTTAGCATGAACTGCAGACTGTGTTTTTGCAAATTGTTTCATTTGGACAAATGAAGAGTGAAAAGTAGGTATATCTATGGACTGCGAATCTTCAAGACACTTTGTTGAGAGCCATTAACAATGATGCGATGTTGTTGTAGAAATATTCATTTAATAATGTCATTGAGGTATCACACTGTCGATAATGTCCTCATGTGGAATGTCTGCTGCAGAACCCATGCAGGTGGGAAGAATCCGGCTCTCTTCTACAAGAGCGTTCCAGAAGACGACTGGAGCACCTTTGTCGTTTTCGGCCAGTCCAGGGCACTTAATCGGGACTTGTCCTGTTAGTCCCCACATCCGGAAACGCAGCACTAGGGCTCTTGGGGGATGAAGCGTCCCTAGTGTTGTGCCAAGCTTTCCACGGCTGGATTATCGTGCTCCTCAGCGTAGACACCGGCACCAGAGACAAGTTTCTGTTCCTGGATTCAGGCTCTACAGCGAACTTTATGAACGGCAGTCATGGTCTCCGGCATCACTTCCCAGTGGTTCGTCTTGAGAACCATTGTCCATTGCTCAGTCAGTGGCCAGATTTCTTTCCGTGCCCATCCGGTTTCGCACGGAACCCTGCTTCTGCAAGTTGGAGCCTTGGGATAAGACTTTCTTTTTTGTATGCCCAAAGCAATTCCACCCTCTGTTGGGTCTTCTCACCTGGTTGCAGCAACATGCCACCCTGTGCTGACTGGTCTCTGGGGAGATTTCCGTTGGGGCCCGGCGATTGTTCTTCTCATTGTGGATGTCCCTACGTCCGCTCCTGTCTGGACTTCCACCTTGTCTCCCAAGCCCTGGGGCGCTCCCCGCCCATACTGGATTTCGCAGATGTGTTCTCCAAAAAACAGGCAGAGACTCTTCCTCCACATCGTCCCTATGATTGCCCATCGACTTGCTGCCCGGCTCTTCTGCTCCACGGGTGGTCGGGGTCGCTCTCGGTACCCGAAACAGCCGCCATGCTGAATATATTAAGGAAAATTCTGCAACAAAGAGGTTCTACGTAAATCCTCCTCTCCAGCTTGGCGCAGGTTTCTTTTGTCACCAAGAAAAGATGGCTCTCTTCCGCCCGTATAGACTATCGCGGTCTTAACAAAGTCACCGTTAAGAATCGCTACCCTTGCCGCTGATACGGAGTCGTTTTGATCATCTACGGGGAGCGAGAGTCTTTACCAAGTTGGATCTTCGTGGGCCTACTATCTATTCGCATCAGGAAGGGTGACGAGTGGAAGACTGCCTTTAACACCCGTGATGGGCATTTGAATATTAGTATGCCTTTGGACTTTGCAATGCACCAAGCGTTTTCCAGGAATTCGTTAATGATCTCTTCAGGGACTTATTGTTACAGCGTGTGTTGGGTTTACCGGATGACATCCTGTGTTTTCTGCTGATCTCGAGTCCCATCAGTCCCATGTACGGCAAGTGCTCAGTCGCCTCAGGACTACCATCTTCTATGCCAAACTGGAAAAATGCCACTTTCATAAAGGAGCTTCCATTCCTTAGCTACATTTTTCCGACAGAGGCCTGCAGATGGATCCCGCGAAAACAATCTGCAGTTCTCAGTGGCCACCGCCCAGGGGAATGCGTGGCTATCCAAAGATTCCTGGCTTGCCAATTATTATAGGCAATTCATTACCACAATTTTTCTCCTGGTAGCTCCATGGTGGCGTAACAACAAGAAAGGTGTCAATTCTCGTCTCTGGCCCCCTGCGGCTGAGGAGGCCTTCACGAATTAAAGACGGCGTTTTCCTCTGCATCTGTTCTTACCAGACCTGCCTGATACCGAGAACCATTCTTTTGGAAGTCATGCCTCTTCGTCGGAGCTGGAGCGTTTTCTCCGCAGAGAGAAAATTATTCTATAGGGGGATCATGAGCTTCTGGTATCAAGCTTGCCTGGAGGAAATGGGTCATCTGCTGGAGGGAGTGATTTCCAGTCAGTATTTTCACGGACCACAAGAACCTCCAGTACCTGCAGACCGCTCAACGGTGAACACCACGTCAAGCCCGGTGGTCCCATTCTTTTCCCGTTTGACTTCCAGATCATTTTCGCCCAGTCGAGAAAAACATCACGGTGACGCCCTGTCACGTGCTTCCGATGTTATGGGGGAGGACTATGCTCCTAGACACAGTCATTCCTCCAGAGAGGCTTGTGCTGGCGCGCGCGGTGGACCTTGGCATTACCTCCGGCAAGACTTAGGTCCGACCTGGACTTCGAAGAGGATCCTGACCTGGGGACAATTCTTCTCGTAGGTGGCTGGGGGCACCCTGGGGTTGCAGCGCTGCCTTCGGCCCTGATTTGGTTTTTATTGGTGGCTGATTTGGTCAAGGACGTTCGGGATTTGTGCGGTCTTGTGCCTATTGTGCTCGCAATAAGCCCTCAAACGACAAAAACCAGGCTGGTCTTCTGTTGCCGTTACCCGTGCCTACCTTGCCCGTGGTCTACGTGGTATGGACTTCATACTGATCTGCGCCCATCATCTGGCAATACCGTTATCTGTGGTGGTACAGACGCTTCCTAAGATGTCCCATTTTGTCCCTCTCCAGGTTTGCCTCAGCCCACGTCTTGCCGTCTCTCTTCCAGCCATCTCCGGCTTCATGGCCTTCCCCGGCACATTGTTTCTGATCGAGGTGTCAGTTCGTGTCCAAGTTCTGGAGATCTCTGTGCAATCAGCTGCAAGTGAAATTGGACTTTTCTCTGCCTATATCCTTAGTTCCAACGGCCAAGTAGAGAGGGTGATCGATCAGCTTGGGATGCTATCTCCGCCACTTTGTGTCCGCTGTCAGGATGACTGGGCTTCCTTTACCATGGGCGAGTTTTCCTACAATTCCCTGGACTCCATTCTGTGGTTCTGCTCCGTCTTATTAATTACGGCATGCACCTACGCCACTCCTCTTCTCGTTACCTTGTGTCTGCAGATGTTCTGCTGTGGAGGACTTGGTACAGGATCTAAAAGCATCTGGGAACAAGTCCGTACCTCATTGCTCCAAAACCGTCTGCCAAAGACCAAGCATCAAGCGGACAAGAAACGTCGGCCTTTTCCGTCTAGCTCCTGGTGACAGGGTCTGGTTATCCTCAAGGTACGTCCGACTGAAGATCCCTGGCTACAAATTGGGACCCCGGTTCTTGGGTCCATTAAATTGAACCTCAGTCGCATCAACCGGTAGCCTACAAATTGCGGCTGCCTCCTAGCATGCGCATACCAACTCCTTCACGTTTCCACTCCTCAAGCCAGTTCTTAAACCGCTTCACACCGACAAGTTCCCTCCCTCCGGCCCCCACAAGCGGACTCTACTGATATCTTCGAGGTGAAGGAGATCCGGATACTAAGGACAGTGAGAGTTAGGCGGTTGTTTCTGGGTAGATGGAAGGGATTTGGTCCTGAGGAGAGATCTTGGGAGCCAGAGGATAACATCTTGGGACAAGAGGCCTGCTCAACGTTTATCAGGCCAAGAAGAGAGGGAGGCCGAAGGGGGGGGGGGGGTACGTCAGGGTGCTCCCGCGATCCCTGTCTCGGATCGGGGCGCATCCGTGACCCCCGTTTGCCTCGATGAAGGCCGGTCTCTGCACTCCCTATCCCGGGCTCATGCTCTTCCCCGGACTGCCGTGCGCGCGCGTCCCCGCCTCCTAGGGCGCGCGGCTCCTGCCGAAAATTAAAGGGCCGCGAACCGCTAATTGGTTGCACTGGATGAACCTACCTTTAAGAATCTGCTCTTCTGTGTCCCTGCCGGATTTGTGCCTCATAGGCCTTAGAGAAAGCTTCCAAAGCGGTGTTCCTGCGTTCCTGTGTAGTTTCTGCGTATCTGTGTTACTGTGTATTCCTGTGTGTTCCCGCTCCTGAGTAACTGTGTTGACGTGTTGGCTGTGTTCCGTGTGCCTGTGTTCCCGTTCCATTGCCTGACCTTGGTAATCACCAGCGGGCCGCTTAGGCTCCGGTCCGGGTGTTGGAAGTTACATTCTCCGCGGGTGGTACAGAGGATCCACTTGATCCATAACAGTCAGACTGACCAGGCTGTGACCTCTGAGAAGAAGCAGAGGAGGAGCTAGACAGGAGCAACAAAAGGGTGGGGGCCAAACTCTGAGGAGTAACACAGACAAGGCACATGTTTGTTTTTGAAATGCATCCAAACCAAGTCCAGCACCTGTGACTACCCCAGGATTTGTCATGGAGCAGGTAAGTTATAACACCAATATATTGTAATGCAATGCTTAGAAAAGGCAGGCAGTTGCAATGCAGGGTAATACGCTTCTGCAACTGTCTTTAGTGAAAATGAGGTCCCTGGTGACAAGTTCCCTTTAAGTAGTTTGCAGCACGTTTTTAGCATGAACTGCAGACATTGTTTTGCAAATTGTTTCATTTGACAAAATTGAAGTGGAAAAGAGGTATGCTGTTATGGAATGCGACCAATCTTCAAGAAACTTTGTTAGAGCCAAAAAATGTTGCAGTTTTTGGTTGACATGTATACTTCATATGTCAGCCAACATTTTCTCAAGTGGGATCAGAAATGCTGGGTATTGCCTAGCCTATGCATTATGCACCACAATCTATGTGGAATATAATAGTATTGAGTAGGATTTATCCAAATCCCATACACACACTACCTAAACAATCTGCAGAGGAGAATGAATTGCAGCATCGGATTAAATTAGCATCATGTCAACTTTTCCTCTGCAAAGGTTGAGTTTTGCCCCATCTGCTGAAAAACGTGGCATAAAAATATTTTCTGATGCTTGCTGAATGGGCTGTGTAGTAACCACTGTGTAACCTTCCTATAATGCGCAGATAGATTATAACAAGAAAGAAAAATGAAGAAAATGGGAATGCTCCAATTGTGTGATGAACCATTGTATGTTTTTTATGGCTAAAAAAGAAACTTACTACCAAAAATATTGCTGGAGTGCTGCTTTTTGGAGTTTGGTGGATATTTTTAGTGTTCTTTGGTGTCAGGTCTTTGGGTCTGGATCTCTTTTTTCACTGTGCCTTTTGTCACCCTTTGTATTAGGATGTGCAGTTAGTCTTATACAGCTTTTGATAAATCATGAACAAGAAAAAAAAGGAAAAAGAAATTACAGTCCCACATGTCAAGGACTGTTACTTCCAGCATCATGGACTTGAAAAGGAGCAATGTTGCAATTGTCATTACAGTACTCCCTAACTCTACTAGGCTATTTGGATGGTAGTGGTCACGTACGCACCGTACATGCTCTATCTTTCCCATGAACGCACTATTTTCTATGAACAGGGGATATGTGAGCAGGGCTCACCTCCACCTCTCCAGTCTGGCGACGTGGTGCTGATGGGCTATGGCTGGGCAAGTGCACATTATTGTGAATGCACTTTTGCATCTGTGGGGGGATTGACATTGATGGAGTCCCTCCTCTATCATACATGTATCAACTGAACGTAGGGTGTAACTTGAGGGGGTGCAGTCGCAACGGGCCCAGAGGCTATGGGGCCAATAGTTGTAACTCCCAATATTACAAGTCTATTAATATAAACCATACATTATAGTCGGGGTCTGGCACAGACTTTGCACGGGTCCATCACTCACACCACTGCACCACCTGTGTTAATAAGGGATAAAAGTATTTTGTGGCAACCTTGTTGATTTCCACCTCTTCTAAAAAAAAAAAATTGAAGCATTTTATGAGGGGAACCTGTAATACACCCACTTGTAAAAGAGACAATGATTACAACAAGACATTAAATCAGAATTGTAATTTTATACTAAACTATTTACATTATATCACATTGTAAACATGCATCAATAGTAAATGAACGTTTTTATAAACATTTATAAATAGTTACAGTAAAAAAATTAAGCTTAGCCTTACATAAAGTCACAGGTTATTGAACATCTCTCATCCATCTTTATACTGTAGAATAATTTAGTACGGCTCATTGTATACATATAACATCATAATATGTACACATCCCACACTCCTACACAAATAGCAACGTGCAAAATAGAAGAGGAATGTCATCCATATACAGTTATGTAATCCAATTGAAGGGCAGAAAGTAAATACAAGCATCAGACTCACAACAACTTAAACACCACACAAAAGTTGAGAAATGTTACAATATATTTGAGTCAAACCATAATGTTTTCTTTTGGTATAGGTCTAAAATTAAGGGTTTGTCCAAAATTCTATTAATGGATAGGATTATCTGTATTGATCAGTGGGAACGACACTGACTCCTTGCACCAATCAGCTGCAAAACAGTGCATAGAAGGGACAAGTTCTGTGTGGTGATCAGGCATCATCCTCTGCTCCTATATCGAATTGGTTGCTCGTAGTTGCAAAATTATTCCTTATCGATACATGATTGATAGTGTCTGCTGGCCACCCAATCAGAGAATTCGGGATTTCTGTTCACTAATGGCAGGTTGAGTAGGTGAATTACTCGGCTTATCTCTGGAATTTCTTAGTGACTGGGAAAGCGGATTAGGTACATGGAACTTTCCAATATTACTGAATGGAGCTAAAGGACACTGCCAATACATCCATAAGTGAGTACAGGACCCTCATTCTGTGGATAGCTGGGGATCGCGTTCTTTTCAATGGTAGGGGTCCCAGCAGTCGAACCGTCCCCCAAAAACTTGTCCTGTAGGTAGGGGATAACTTTCAAGCTTGGCACAACCCCTTTAAGTAAAAGCCAAGCCTGCAGTTACAGTGCATTGCCACTATACAGAGCACTGAGCCATCTGTGCCTGGCTTTTTTGCAGTAGATTGGTGTGTGGGTTTTGGTGAATTATTTTCTTGTTTTTATCAATATCTGTTTCTTTATATGTGCAGTGCAGCCTTGGGAATTTTAACATTCCTTGTGGCCCTGCCTGTTCTTATCCAAACACTCCTTAAGCTTAGGAGGTGAAAATGTTACCAGAAACATTGCAGCATTGTATTAATATTGTTTCGCTATATTAATAGAGAAAACTATACAGCCAGATTTTGCTGTCATCTCTGAGGCTGGACAATGAGATTATTATCCAGTCTATCCATACATTTGGATTGCTAGTTACCTTGACCCTTTCTTCCCACACACACCCTGAGCTTTTCATCTGGAATTCCACAATACTTGAGGGTTATAATGTAATGTAGCCTGCTGTGTGGTCAGAGGATGACCACCAGCACATCTGGACGGGAGCTGTTGGTGGTCTTCTATTAATTGTATCTCATCTAGTGATCATTTGGCTCTTGATGCTGTTTTAACCTTCGATGCTATATCATCAGCTTAGTTTTGTCTGCAGTCAGTGTCACAGCATAAAAAGCACCTAATCATCTTTCTATGAGAATGTCACTTACTTTTAATATATTCATGAGTAAATCTCTCTTAATCTAGAGCTGAACCCTGATTTAGGGCTCTTTCACATTGGCGTTGGTGCTCAGCTTCATTTGTGCATCCACTGCGGTCTCTACTTTTTTTTTCCATTTTGTCTCCATGATGCATCCGTTTTGTCCCTGTGCCCGCAAAATCACTCTGGGTTTTTCAGCCTCATCAGTAAAAATAATTACAGATGTTTCATGTGATATTTCTTGCGGACCCATAGACTTCTATTGCCTTCCATGATCCGCATCAGTGAAAAAAATAGGACATGTTTCATCATTTTTTCCACCATCAATGGATCAGTGAAAATACAAACCAATGTGAAAAGACCAATAGAACTCAACCTACTTTGTGAGGTATCTGTGGAAATCACTGAACCACAGACGTGAAAAACAATGCCAGTGTGAAAGAGCCCTATATATCAAAATGTTGCACTTCTTTGCAAAACTATTCTTAGTAGTGTGATACTGTGACCAATCTACTCAGACACTTCTTCTCAAGCAGCACCTTGAGGAATGTGCTGGACTTCTGGCCCTGCTGTATGTATAATATACTGCATATGTATCATTGCTGCTTATGTGTATATGTATTTTCTAGTACTGTCAGCCAGGCAGTAACCATCAATGGTTATTCTTTAACTATTTCATCACATTTTCTTTGTTCTTGGTGGCCTCATAATTCAGTCAGAAGTAGAAAACCGTAACTCCCCATCATTCTCTCCCTACAATGAGCGGAGCAGCCAGCTTTGTGTCCTCGCAGCTGTGTTTGCTCTGGACCTGCTTCTTTTTCATGAAGCCAAAGACCGAAGAAGAGCATAACCCTACAAAACAAAACACTCCTTGCTGCTACTAGAAAAGCTTCTCCACGCAGCGGGTGTTTACCTGTAAATTACCCCTCTCATTTACACCGCAGACAATGGAAGGTTGACACTACCTCACTTCACGCTCTCGGTATCATTATTTCCTAAACTGAAGAACTATTAGTGGATTTACTGTGTAAAGAACACAGGGATCTATATCAGAGTCAAAACAGTGGGGGTGGGGGGAGGATTCATCATTGTCTTTTTTTCTATGTTTGGCGTTGCTTTGGATCAGTTGTGGTACAAATCCTGTTTCGCAACCTTCCATTGCGCCAAATGAACATAGGACTGTGTAAAGTAACTTTAAAATTCATCAAATTCATTATTTACTTAGACTACATTTCACAATACAGAACTAAATTTTTGATTTGCGATTTAGCACAAATTTTTTATAGACATAAACATGATTTATTAGGCGCATTATTGGGCGCAAAATGACTCCCGGCATAGAAATAGGACAAAATCCTCTACCAAATTTATCAAGACTAGTTGCTCCTTAGAGGGACATGTGAGACAAACCAAGAAAAAAACCCATATTTAACAACATACATAGATATCACGTGATCAATTCAGATAAAACAAAAAGGGAAATGAACATCGAAATCAAGGACAAATTGTAGAGATAAATTCCCCCAGTGAGTTGCCCAAAACATCCAGTGACAACTTCTCCACAAGGGGAATCCTCAGCATTTACCTGACAAACCTCAGCCGTAATTGTTTTTGTTCTTCTCATTACTAATAGTTATATAGAAAGCTATAAGCCTAACATCCATGCATTCTCTATGGACTTACGTTTTCCCTACTTGCTGTGCTAGTTAGTGGCAATATTCATTCAGGGACCTTTGTGCTTTTAACATACAGAACAATATCTGTGAATATTTAGTATGTAAACTCTTTTATCTTTTTTTATCATGTGGCCTGCATCTGAAGAGCATTTTTAAGGCCTCATTCAGATGGCCGTGTGTGGGGATGTATATGCGGCAGCGTATATCTGCTCTATCTTTCCCTGTGTGTGCGGCCATGCACCGCTGTTTTCTATGGAGGGGTCACCTCCTCATCCTCTCCAGCGCATGGCGGTATGCCCGGCCAGCGGACATACCGCCGTGTGAATCTACCCTAAATTGAAGGAATATACATTGGCCCACATTTACTAAGGTGCTTGCGCCAGTTTTCTGTTGAACTTTGCACGCTCTTTTCAGTGCAAACTGCTTGCACAGGTATTTAAGAAGTGTCTGCACCACATTCGTGGCTCATGCAACCGTTTTGTGACGCAGTTGCACTATTCTTCATGCAACACAAATTTCTGCTCTGAAGGGGGCGTCTTGGTGCTTTATCATGCAAAGTCCAACAGAATTGTGTCAGTCACCCTATGTTAAAGGTGCACCAAAAAAAGGACGCCCTCTGCACACTACACAGGCAATCTGTACATTGTGCAGTTTACACTGTTTTCAGTAAATGAGGGTCAGTATGTTCAGCCTGGGTAACACAGTCTATGTGATGGACACAGCTCTGGTTTGGCTGAGTAAATATCACTACAATATAGTGATATTTGAAAGTTCCAGCCCAAACTTGGCTCCAATGCCAGCATCACTGTTTCATTGCCATTGTGCGACTGATGATAAATGTGGTAGTTTTATTTTCATCAGCACATAGAGACCCACAGAGACAATACAAGGTTACTACCCTCTTGGTTAGTATAATTTATAAACTTTCATATCTTATGACTAGCAGGATTTTTTTCTTTGTTTCATCTTTGCCCATTATGTAAATCAGAAATGGAAAAAGTCATGTATTGTCATGTGTAGACAACTATCAGCTGGAAGCCGCAGAGCTGTGGTGTTGGAACACCAGGATGAAAACAGATAAGTACATAGGTGGTATATATTTCCCTCTCCTGCAATGCTCTTAAAGCAGTTGAGACCATGTCTGACAGAGATTTCATCTATAGTCTGGTTTTCCTTGACTCCCCCTTCCTGGATTTGGGGCTTATTACATGTCTTGTCTGGTGGACAAGGCCCGGTGAATTCCCCCTATAGTTTTTTGTGTTATACAATCCCCCATAGCTTAAAAATATTCTTTTTGCTTACAGAGAAGTCCCCTTAAATATTGAACAATGTAATGACATCTATCCTTGAGATTAGCTGGTGGACAGAAAGTTACTTTTAATTTAAAAATAGCAATTTACACAATTTCACAAGTAACCACAGCTCAATAGTGTTTTTATTTTTTTAAAAAAGTTTCAATCAAACTTTTAATCATTGAACCATTAAAACAAAAATAAAAACATTGGGGGATATTTATCATATGCCGGCGCTTCTACTTGCAGCCCGATACATAAACACAACCGGCGACCTTTTACATGTGAAAAGTCTCTGACTGCAGTGAGTGCACAGGCGTGGGGACAGTGACGACCTGCACCGGTCCACTCCCTGTCGTGAAGGTGGCGGATTAGGGGAAAATAAGCACAAGTGCTAGCAATAAGCTAGCATTTGCGATTATTTCACTACTTCACTAACGTGGCGCAGAGGCCCTGATGAATATGCCCCATTATGTTTATTGGTTACAGCCAGCATCCCATTCCAGGGAATAGTGGTCAAACCTACAGAGCGGCATCTGATATTTAGGCAAAGTGCATGTTACACTTTCTATGTGCTGAATGTACACCTTTTAGAATCAGAAATGGTGACCACTTAAAACCGTGGAGCACAGCGAATAAACACTTATAGCCCTTCAAAAAGCGAACAGTTTTATAATACATTTATGCAATCACATTTTAAGTATATTACATCAGACTACAACACAGACTTGCTGTTGAGCCTCTTCTTTTATATCTTTATAGTAAGGTATTAGCTCATATACTTATAGCTATATTCAATGCCCATGTTTTATGTATCTATGATATTGCACCCATAAAAATTCAAGGGTATACTGGGTACCTCTTGCTGTTGAGGTTCCTATACAGAAGAGGACAGATTTTTGAAACTTTAATATCTATATACGGTAGCCACAACATCTTATTTTTTAGCTTTTGGGGGAAATAAGATATATTTTCCTATGGGGAGATTACCAATTAAAAAAATACAGTGAAAATGTCTGAATCTACCCCTACTAAGACTATTTTTAAATATCAAACAATACAGTTCAGCTAGGCTTTCTGAACCCATGGCAAAGGTTAGACTATCCTATTTGCATACTCATTACATGCTGGCATCCTCAATCGTCAGCACCCAGGCCACATGCCATTGTTCCCCACCAGCCATGCCACTAAATATGGTCTCACATGTATAGTTGAATTATATAGCTCCATATTATGGAACCATAGACACTAAAGGTCTTAAAGGAGTTTTCCCACAAAGCAATTAAGGCCTTATCCACGGGTTACATGAGACCCGATTGGACCCCTGTTCTCCTAATCTGTGGGGGTCCCATAATTGAGAACCGCACCGATCAGTTGATGCGCTATAAATTTACTGGATTAAGGCCATATAAACTATGAATATAATGGATGGTTTTATCTTCTATAGAATTTTTATACTTTACTTGTACCTTAAATAAAAGCAGGTTGTGAGGATGACACTTTACATGATACTTTTTCGGTTTCTGGATGCTTGTCCGCAATACCCAACTTGCTAAATAACATTTGCCGGAAGGGATGACACATGAAGAAATAAATGATAGGATCAAGACAGACATTTGCAGCCGACAGAAGCAAAGTCACCTCTTTGACATAGAACAAGTTTTTTCTATATTGACAAGAGTAACCATTTCCAGTCTGACTTATTGTGTATGGAATTCTACATAGATGATATGGAACAAAACAGACAAAGAATACGATCAAAATGCTATATATGTTGCGGGTGGACTTTCTGCCGGCATTTGAGCCCCTTCTAAACTTCTGGTGGGATTGGTATATTTTCCGTGAGATAGACACATAAAATATGATCAACAAGGAGAACACAAGTACAAATATTCCTATGCAGATATAATTTGATGCCTTGTGCCATTTTACGCCTAGCTCGCTCTTCAGTTTGGCACATGATACCTTTTTCGTTGTGTCGTATTCTTGGTCAGTTAGGATCATATTAGGAATAGAAATCAAGGCCATAAGTGTCCATACCAGTGCAGATATGAGCTTACTATAGAAGACACTCTGAAGAGAGGTAGAAGCATTCAATGGTCTCACAATTTTGAAGTATCTATCGAATCCCAGAATGCCCAAGAATATGATTCCGATGTACATGTTCAGATAAAAAACCACAGCGGAGAAGCGGCACACAAAAACACGCAATTGTTCATTCCCAAATCCTGCATCGCTAACTATCTTCATCGGAAAAGTGAGGATCATTAAAAGATCAGCAATCACTATGTTCTTCAGGTAGACAATGAAGCTCCTTTTACTGGGAATGAAGCAAAAAATCCAAAGATTAAGTCCATTTAAAAGAAGTCCCACGATGAAGACAAGTGAATACATAGTAGGCAGAACTTTGGTGACCACCTCCGCGTTGGGTACACATTCAGAATGATTCTCCTTCATCTCTCCAGTCAGATTACTCATTTTTAATTTTTGGATGAGTGCGTTGTATAATTGACTATTTTTATTACAGCAATTACAAGATCCTGAGACAGGATTAGGGGTGTCGATGTCTCCTGTTAATGGATTGCAATCTAATTTGTAAGCTTTCACTTGCAAAGGTGCAGCTAACGGGAAACACAGCAGCAAAGTGGAAGTGACGGTAATTTAGCCTTGTTTTGATTTGTTTTTTTATAGAGTGAAACTCCTCAGGAAATCCATTTTTGTTGTTTTTTGAAGCAATTATCCATAACCATCACTACATGGAACAAAAGTTTCTTTCTTGATGTTTGGAATTGCTTAGATAACTTTTTTGTCAGGTGTTTACATTGGATCTTTCCTTTAATGAACTCCATTCACTCCCTCATGGGCTAAATCATTCTCCAGGTCAAATTTTTTTATCTTTCTCGCCCACTTGTAGATTCCGCAATGCTTCCAGTGAAAAGACAGCTGTAGATAGAAGTTCAGTTTATATAGTTATTTATATAGTTATGCAATGTATAGTACTTTATAGACTCTAATTTGTACATCAGGGTATAAGTTATACTTTATGTATTAAATCTGCTATAATATTTCATGGATCTTATCAAGATTACATAGATAGTTATTACTGATTTCTTAAAGAAGAGTTGTTTTCTGGAACCAAAACTAACACAAAGAATGGTCTCAAATGCCTAGCTTTGCTCTTTGTGTAGGGGAAGGCCTCAAAAACTACAGCTTAGCCCTGTCTACTGGACCAGAACCTGTGCTACAGTGCTCAGTTCCAGCCACTACACAGAGAACAGAGCTGATCAGCTGAATTAATGGGGGGTCCCTAGTGTCTAACATCTACAATATGATAATAATCGCTCATTTGGATAGGAGATGACCACTTTAGATCTAAGAGGTCATGCTGCCATGCAGCCAATCAAGACAGTTGCATGGATAATCCAGCAGGGCTGGAATTATGTCGGACCTCTGGTTGTAGTTACAGCACCTTGTAGGTCACACATTGACCACATTGACAAATATAACTTGAATTGGAGTAGCCTGTCATTATTACATTTATATTGTGTGACTTCATGCCATCTTGTATTGCTTTGTTTCAATTACTAAAAATCTTGCAAATTGCTCAAATAAAACACATTTTACTGTCCCTTTGCTTAGAATGAACAGATCAGATCCCATGCCTCCTCTCTGCATTTTGTGCGATGCCCAGCAGAGATCTCTGAGCGGTGCCAAGGGTCATCTCCCGGGAGTCTTCTATCTTTTCATTAAGTAAATTAGTGGTGAAATCCTAAACTTCCCCAGTGTGATCTGCTGACTGGTCTCCCGCGGAAGCTTTTATAAGCCTTGTTCATAAGTCATAGTCATAATTGTGTTACAGAGACAGAGACAGAGTCAGCCACTATCTACTACAGCTGCCATGCAAATATTACGATTATACAGAGTGCACACAGTAGTGGCAGAGCAGGAACCTTCCCATACAAACTATTTTAAATTGTGCCTTTCTGACAAGTCAGATTGATGAGTGTCAAGTTTTCAATTATTAAAAGCAGGCAGTTTCCATCGCTCCCCAAATATTTATGTAAAATACGCATAAATGTGAAGACACCTCTACACAGAAAAATAACATTTTCAGGATTTTCAGGATCTAGGGTTGAACCTCCACCTATCCTACTTTTCTAACGTGTATGGGGAACATAGATCTACAAAAAGGTCATGAAACAGCAGTTGTATATAATAAAATGGTGTAGCCAGTACAGTATGTATATTATGTCCCATGCAATGTGCACTGAACTGCTACACAGATAAATGTGCATTACATGGACGGCCTAGTGACACATGCAGCAATGACCTTTTATCAGCAGCAATTACTTTGTATCAGCTGGTGTCCAATAAGCTAAGCAACCATTGTACAGATAGTGATAATAGTACTATTATTATACTCTAGTATCAATGATGTTATTGAATCCAGCCACTATGTCAACTAAAAACAAGGGGCACTTCTCTTTTCTACTGCTGTGATCCTATCACATTTCTATAGTATATCTGGACATCATGCATGTTGAAAGCACAAAACAAGTTAATGCATTTAGCACTGGATTGGGATGTACATAGGAGAAAACAGATATCACATCAAGAATAAAGGGAGTCTGTGCCAGGCCTCCAACAATAATCTATGGTTTATAGACAAATCTTCTCATTTTAGAAAGTGACACCTTATGGGCCCCCTAAGCCTCTGGGTCCAGTTGCGACCACACACCCTCGAGTTACACCCCTGAAAATAATTATTAAGAGAATTATTTTTATTATAGAGAACACAAGTATTTACCAATACTGACAAGTCAGGAGAGGTGACTAGCCTACTATAATGCAGCAGCCTTCTGAAAGTTCCCATCACAAAAGTCTTTTCTTTGATTGAAATGGTTACAGTGTGTTTCATATGATGATTCTCAGAGGAATATTGCGAATAAAACGTTAAGGTCCAGCATCCGTGCCATAAATTCCTTTAAATATCATAAAATACCACAAAATATCTCAACAAACAGAAACCATTTAATTTGGCTCATGCTGCTATATTACATATTATGCACAGACTAATGCCATGTGTTTTTGTTTTTCCTCTTTCTTGTTTTTTTCCTCTTTTTTTGGATTAGTACTTTAATTAAATTAAAAGACAATTAAAAGCAAGAACTGCAGATTTAGAGGACAGAATGTGTATTTTACACTTTGCTCCATTCAGAGTATAGTCGAGGTATAGTTTCTTTAAAATCTCTCAGAAAATACTGTTCACTGCTTATAAGTCCAGGGAGCAGGCCACCCTTTTATTTTTGACACATTAGGGGAAATACATTGGGGGAGATTTAGTAATGTGTCAGTCTTCAGACAAGAGTAGGACTAGACAGTTCTCTGCTCCATCAGATCATTAATTGTGTCTGATGCTGGGTGAATAATCTGGTGTAGTACAAGACTGGTGAGTTGTACTTTGCACCTCCCATTAGTTGAATTTTCTTGGGGACGGGCTACCTTCTGCAGGGCCACACACGCTTTTAAGCAGAGGACATGGCCATCGCCAGACAAGTTGGAAAAATGGTCTAAAACCCACAAAAAATGTGACGCCCAGCATTTTAAGTGCAAATTACTGAAGGATTCCAACAGCCAAAGAGTGAAGGGGTATATCTTTTTAATTATGACCGAAACATGGCCACCATCTTGAAATAACTTTTTTTCCCATGTGAAGCGGTTATGTATTATGTCAACACAGAAAATTGCAACAACAACAGGAATATTCCCTTTGATGCACAGCTATTTGGTGTGTTGTCCATGCTCATGGACACAAATATGAAGGATCCAATCGTTTTTGGACACATGAGAAGCTATGGAGAAGCTCTGTTTATATTTTTTGAAAAATAAAAATATATTGGAAATCTGATTGTGGCGATTGATTTCTGAGACAATACTGGTCTTTGATATACTACATTGATACAATATGGAAACTTTCAAAAAGGCAGTGATCCTTTGGACATAACTTTATAGAAAACCCACTACTTGCTGGGTTATTCAGATATGTAATATTCCCTTTTTTCTACTGAAATAAAAGGGTGTCCTGGGGCTTTTGACTCACTGAACGGTCATTGGTTAGATTTTTAAGAGTTAAATAGGGATAGGTTTCCCATGACTCCCCTGTTGCTGGTTTCCCTGCCAGTCCTATAGGCCACTCATTGATGCATTGTCCATAGTGATGTCACCAGAGCAGACCATATGACATGTTCTCCCCAAGGATGTCACAATATTATGTCACCAAGTAAACCGAGGAGGAACAGGAACCCAACAAGTGGAAATGAAGAAGTAGTGATGAAACTGAAACTGCACTTTTTATAGAAAAGTTTTAGCACATTGCATTGTTCCTGGTCTACCCTTTAAATAACATAGGCTGCCATATTACAGTTCAGTAGTAATCCCATGGTGGGTCGATTTTATTCAGCAACTTCCTTTTAGGATGAATGTCATGTGTCCCAGTGATCACTCAGTCCTGGATTTCTAGTATGCTTTCCTTAAAAGGTTTCTCTTTTACATCATAATTTGTAATATGAAATAATACCAATTAAGAATGAATGTACCTTAATACATCTTGGCTGTCAAGGGGATGATCACACAGGTCGTAATGAGAGCGGTCCTGTAACAGTACGGAGCTGTGCCTCTGTGTGATCATCTTATGACCTAAACATCTTTCATCCTCTCAAAAAAAACAAGAGTAGCTGATACAAATATCATAAAATTGTATGTCACCACTCCATATATTTCTTATAGTAAATAATTATATTTCCCATGAGATAATTTTGGAACATCTATTATTAGATTTCTATCTTGCAATTAGTTCATACATTTGCGGAAATATAAACAAGATTTTTTTTTCCTATGGGAAATATAATTTCTACTACATCAGTTACATAAAGACATCTTAGTTTGCTAAGACTCCCACTTTAACTAAGTTTGTATATTATTTTCCCAGATCTCAGTATAGAGGTGATTATTATCAGGCCGGGGAACACTCTACAGTTCTTTGCAACTATATTTTTAGGAATTTGTATACTTCTATTTTGGTTGCCTGTGAATGTATATGTAGCTTCTGGAAACGTACAACAGGATGTGGATGTATTTGCTTATCCAACAAAAACAAAATTGGCTAGAAAACGTAATAGTAACAAAATGTGGTCAAGCTGCTTTTTTTCTGTACTGACTAATATTGAAAAGTGCACAATGCAGTATCAGAATATTATAGGTACAGGTATTGTAATACATGACTTTTCTATATTGTCTGTCAGCTATTTCATTTATATTCCCAGAAACAAGTGAATCTACCTGTTTCAAAATCGCCCCAAAAGTACAACTAGCATTGTGTAGGACACTTTATACGCTTTCCAGATAATTACTACTTACAAAATATTAGGGATATTTGGCTTGTGGGTGATATTTCAGGATTGCCCTAAAATGCACTGTAGCTTTTACAGGTGAACTTACTGTGATTTTCTCTAAATTTTTTAATGCACTTGTCCAACTATTCAAAGTTTCATGACTTCTTGCACAACTTTCTGTTCTCTAACAAGGAGTTTAACGGCAAAATATACAACAGATGTTTGACATCTGCAACACCCCTGCCAATGCATAGGCAAGGTGATTGTTGCGAATAGCGCCCTCTCCTTGTCAGGATCTATCTGGTGAGCCTGCGCAACTCATCCAGAAGCCACTGCTAAGTAAACTTTGTAATTGCAGCTGTAGCCACTGCCTGGTAAGAGTTAACACTGTGAAATATTATTTTCCAATGATATTTCTTGTGATATTGTAAAGCAAGCTGGAAGCTGATTGGAGAGGTGCTACCACCTGACCAAGGGAGTATAAAATCCCCTGCTGTGTGAGAGCACCTGGTCTTGGATTCTATAAGTTCCAGTGTGCAGCTCATTCCGAGCTGCCCTCCAGACCCACTACCAGGAAGAAGAGGTACCTCAGGCTGCTGCCTGATACATTAGGGCAAGTCAGGAGACTTAAGCCCCAGGGAAGAGGTCCACCATCTGGACTTGGCACCATCTCTACAAGCCTAGCCTGAAGCTACTGCCAGGCTTTGAACAACCTTCCTGTGGACCAACTATCTCCCATCATCTCCCCAGCTTGCTGAATCTGCTTCTACTGTTTGACCGTTGACTGTTGTTTAAAGTTGAATAAAGAACTATAAGTTGATTTGTACAACGTTGCCGATGTCTAATCCCTGAATAACGCTGATTACTATCACGGGCTCCCCATCCATTACCCAGGGATTCATCCTATGTACACCTCAGGGGTTGCCCCAGGGAGAAACCATTGCTTTAGCCTCTCCCTCCTTATTTCTTGCACACATCACCTGCTGGAGACTTGCCTGGCTGTAGGTCAGCTCTCCAGTCCCCATAACAAGGACCGTGACAACAGCATGCCCAAGGCCGCACTAGCCAACCACTCCGATATTCTGGGCTCCGGCTGCCTCCATGTCACAAGAAAAGGCTAGGCATCGGTGGAGGATGTTGCACATCATAAGACAAAGATGACACCCAACAGTTGATCAACATGACGTAAGGTTGCATTCATCTGGGCTCATTCACACGGCCTTTACAGGGTCAGTGATCTGGCATCTGTTTATGGAGGTAGGAGGGGTAAAGAGCACTTACACTTCTCCCTCCTTCTACCAGGCCTGTGCTCACGCGGCCACGGCCATGCAAATGTACCCTTACATATACTTTGGAAACGCAATACAACAGTTGCGGAATGAAGATTTGCCTATTAAACACAATGTAAACGTGATGGGGGAGATGTATCAATGGGCTGCAGGGTGGGGCAGTGATAAGTCAGATATCACTAGTTTTTTGCTGTACCAGGTACATCACTTTAACGTTCAATACTGGCGCAGTTTACACCTTATACCTAACTTTACACCTTTAGTGAGTTGGTCTAAACTGTTACACAAGAAGCTTGGAAAAAACTGCTTAATACATCTCTCCCAAAATATGTATATGTTGTGTTAACATTCAGTTAAAATTGGCCTACATTTATTAATGTGTTTGTGCCAGTTTTCTGTCTGACTTTGCACTGAAAAGAACCTGCAAATTGCTTGCACATGTATTTATGAAGTGTTTGTGCCAGTTATGTGCACTGTGTCCATCACTCCACAAAATTCTACAATTAAAGAGGTGCCCTGTTCCATTTTGGACCGTGTACCACATTTATTACTGCGACTTAACAGAATTGTGTCACACGCTCTATGTTAAAGGTGCACCAAATAAGTTGGTGCACTCATCCCAAGCAGTGCAGGGTGTGCCAAATTAATGAAGACTGTGCACCAGTATTCAATAATCTGGTGCTCCCTGAATATTAGTTGGGCAAACTGCACATACTACAGTTTGCACTACTTTTGATAAATCTAGGCTTTATTTTGAAAACTGTTATATACCCAAAAAACACAATGTTAACAAATTTTAAACAAGACCCTTTGTCACTCTTGGCAGTGTTGTACCAGCTGATTTTTTATCCTCTTTATGTAATACTTTTACTGCCATTGGGAATCCTCCATACTAGAGATGATGAAGGGCTCCTACCCTCAGTACCTATGATATGTGATAGTTTACTATCTTACAGGTGAGCAGTTTCCCTTTGGGGGATAATTATTATTGAATTTCCCCCGATATTGTGTCTTGGTCATCATATAGCTGAACCTCTCCTTCTGTATTACATGAAGCACTGTCCTACAATTTTTTCTTTCCTCTGCATAGTTTTGATCAACAGGTTGTAACAGATATAGAGAGTCTGGAAGAGTGACAGAAAGGCATTGAAGTGCATTTCCCATACTGATGACTGCTTCATTGTGATCAAAAATGTCAGATCACTAGAAAGCAGGAAGTGTATGCACAACGCTGGTTATATCTGTGCTGTGATTTAAGAACTTTTAAACTGCATTTAACAATATGCAATACAGAAATACAAGTGATGAGTCAGCGTTATTTGCAGCAGGAATAGCCTATATATTTAGCAAACACCTACCAATCCTTCATCTGTTATGGAAGCAATTGCAGTGTTTCAGGTCGCTGCCTTCTTAGTTAGGCAATTATTTTGGAAATACAAATTTACTGTACACAAGTAGCCGTCACGAATGAAAGCTATGATAAAAAAAGTATTAAACAGAGAGGTGGACGCCACCAGGCATAAGGCACAATGTAGACTTTAACAGGAAAGTTACTACTTTGCTACTAACCTGAACCTTCTGGAACATGTGAGCACTTCTCATGTATTCCACACATCCATGAAGCTCTGTTTCCTCTCTTAGGACTTAGCAGGAGGACGTCTTCCGAATACTCCAGCAGTTAATAATCTGCGTGATTAAAAAGAGAGTCTTCTGGAAACGTCTGCCAAGTAGTGTCTTAAATGTCAACTACTACAGATGTGCGAGAGGCGTTGGGTGCGTGGGTCCTGTGTTGGGTTTATAGTGAAGATAAGTCCAACGGTTCAGCCCACAAGCCTTGAAAGAAGCAAAATGTAGAATCTCTTTCCCATGTCTGCTCTTGACCTCTACACTTCTGTTGAATTGACTTCCTAACTAACCACAGATCACATTGGAGGATGCGGTCTTCTCCCTCTGCTATTGTAATACAGTGTTCTATCAGATCTTATTTAACATCACTCTGTTAATGCTTTTTCCTCTTCATGCAGGAGAAATGGTTTTCAGAAAGCGAGTGATACTGTACTTGGCAGACCTGACTGCTTTGCACATTGCAATGATGGTTCTGATTTTGTCATGGAAAGGCTTTGCTTGTTGCAATGGCACAAATGAACTAATTATAGCCAATGCCTTAGTTATATACAGGCGGTCCCCTACTTAAGGACACCTGACTTACAGACAATCCATAGTTACAGACAGACCCCTCTGACCTCTGGTGAAGCTTTCTGAATGCTTTGCTATAGTCCCAGATTGCTATAATCAGCTGTAAGGTGTCTGTAATGAAGGTTTACTGATAATCCTTGGTCCCATTATAGCAAAAAATGTTTAAACTCCAATTGTCACTGGGGCCAAAAATTTTTTTGTCTGGATCTACAATTATAAAATATACAGTTTCGACTTGCATACAAATTCAACTTAAGAACAAACCTCCGGACCCTATCTTGTACTTGTATGTACTATGGTCATGGAACCATGACATAATGCTGACTTTTATCTAATCTTGTTGTGCACCAGTTTTTTTGTGCTGATTAGGACAGGATTACATTATCCTTTAACTAAGTACATTTTTCTCAACTCATACGTGCAATATTTGTGATATAATATAGTGATATAAATAGACAGCAGAATTCCTTCCATACGATCCACCTATTCCTACTAATGCAGGTCTAGTGCACTGAACTGGATGCTACAGCCAGAATAGGCACAGTACTATGAATGCTCAGAAACCACCAGCCTACAGTAGTCCGCCCCCATGTGTTCCTGGCTTTCAGAATTGCACAGTATGTGCGGATGGTCCAGTCAGCAGACTGTGGTTATAGACTAAAAAAGTGGTAAAGGTTGCTGTTCTGAAATAACATGTAGGATGGTCTGTCTTCCTGTCACTTCAGTTCCTTCCTTCTGCTTCTGTGGTCACTACTCTTCATGCCCTTATCTCACATGTTCTGCATCACATAGTAACTTCTACAGAAGTCCAGATTTCTGCAAAATTTCATCCCTCATAATCTTAATATTTCTTTTGCACAATTTTTACTAAACAAAACTTCAGTATAAACTTACCTGCATTCAATAATAAGCGACAAAATAGTAATTTTATTTTTATATAATTCAAATATTATCCTGGATTATCCTAGAGATCTGCTTAGTGTCATTATGTCATACATGAAACTTCTAGATATTGACTTAGGCTTGGTTCACATTTTTTACACACATTTTTACCATACATTTTAAGGACACATTGGGGGTCATTTACTAAGGGCCCGATTCGCGTTTTCCCGACGTGTTACCCGAATATTTCCGATTTGCGCCGATTGTACCTGAATTGCCCTGGGTTTTTGGCGCACGCGATCGGATTGTGGCGCATCGGCGCCGGCATGCGTGCGATGGAAATCGGGGGGCGTGGCCGAACGAAAACCCGACGTATTTGGAAAAACCGCCGCATTTAAAAACCCGAAAAGTGTCGCTTGCGAAGCGCTTACCTTCACCTGGTCCGAGGTGGTGCATTCCGGCGCGTTCAGAAGATTTTCAGCGCAGCAGCGCCACCTGGTGGACGGCGGAGGAACTGCCTTCATAAATCCCGGCCGGACCCGAATGCAGAGCAGAGAACGCGCCGCTGGATCGCGAATGGGCCGGGTAAGTAAATGTGCCCCATTGAGCGGATTCCCGACATCTCCTTGAGATGCAGACATTGCCAGATCATGCTTGACAAAGGCCGTGATGACCGAAACATCGTAAATTACTTCTCATCTGTATAGAAATACATAATTTATGTTCATTTTTTACGGTGAAGGCTCCACTGTGTGAAATATTCGCTAAAATAAAATAAAAAATTAAAGAAATCCAGTTTGGTGTGTGCCATGTTCTCTATGTGGATTATGGATGGACTGAGAATCCTACATTGAGCACCACCAATACATGGTGTGCGGTCACTACTGTTTCTACGTGAGAGGTATCAACTATGTCTCCGTCTGCCAATGGGTACGCTTAGCATATACATTGGGAGCTTTCCCGACTTATATGCTGTACGTATACTGTAAATGTGATATAAGCACAGCCTTACAATTGATAGAAATCTCTCCATGCTCATATGATGTCACACAGGTGCAGGGCTCATCATAGAGATTAGAGCTGTGTGTTATAACAAGCCGGGCACCTGTGTGCCATCACATGACCGGGGACAGATTGTTATCCACTGTAAGTAAACATAGAAGCTTCATTTAGAAGCAAGCAGTGATCTAGAAAACCTTGAGAGTATATTGGAAAATTGTATCACTTTTATTATATAAACAATAACATTTATTTACTGAAATGGGAAGGGAACCTGTCACCAGGGAGCTAATCTTTGCTAAAGACAGGTTGCAGAAGCTCAAGCAGTGAAAATCTGCCTTTGTGCCTTCTCTCAGCACAATATAATTGTGTGTTTTAACTTACCTGGCTTCCTGCCAGAATCATGTGCTGAATCCTGGGGTTTGCTTTGGTTTTGATGCATTTTTTTGTGCTGCTCACTGACTCCAGGTAAGGTTAAACACACAATTATATTGTAATGCAAGTGCTGAGAGAAGTCACACAGACATATTTGCAATGCAGCTGTATTGGGTTTCTGCAACCTGTCTTTAGTGTAAATTAGCTCCCTGGTGACAGGTTCCCTTTAAGTTGATTATGTAGCTATTAGAGACTACATGTGGTGCAAAACAATTGCTTAAAATTTTGGTAATAATGGTACAGCTGACTGAATATTACTCAAAACTATGATTTTATTACAGCCCTAGTTATAGATAGTTATAAATTACATAAAAGCCAAATATGGCAAAAAATAGATATGGCTACAGTATAATCATTTTACCTAATTAAATAAATGATTTTTTTAATATTGGATCTGGTTGGCTTTTCTGTATCAACCATAAAATACTGGCAACATGTTAGAGGGCTCGCTGTTAGTTATAAAGTTTCTTATTGAATTTTGATCATTTTTGGGATTTTCCATTCAATCTGAACAAAGTGATTTGTTTTTATATGGGCCAAGAGACTGCTGTGAACTCCTAAGCTGTTTAGTCTCATGTGACCTGACTTCACTCAAACTGTTCTTGTTTTTTTCCTTAGTGGCTGATAAATAAATGTTGTTATTTTAAACTGAATAAGATTTTAAGTTTGGGTTTCGGTTGGAATAATAAGCCCAAAATGGAAGCTTCATATAAAAAGAAGCATAAAAACACACAAGTGATAGAAAACAATAAGCCACGCATATTACAATGAGATTACACATATTGGATTGACAGAGGTGTCCACTATTAAAAAAGAGGAAAGAGATGAACACTTAAAGTAGTTGCCCCAGTTATGCACAAAGTCGTCTTAGGCGACAAACAATTGCAGTAGAAACCAGAAAAAACAGCAGGTTTCTAATCCGACTTTAAGGAAAATCTATCAGCAATTAGGTGTTAGGTATTGATCCTGGGGACCTGTGTGTGTGTTTGTGTGTGTGTTGTTAGTAGCAGCAGGACTGTGAACAATGCATTCATATTATAGAATTGTAGCTGGATTTAGAGCACTCTGCTGCACTGGTGTGTGTGATGTTCAGACAGAAGCCTGCTACATGAGTGACTCTGAGAGGAGGTGCTTTACCGTGTTTAGTGAAGAGATCTCAAACACACAATGTACCAATAGTGCAGCTACAATTCTAGAATATAAAGTTTTTACAATCCTGCTGGTACTATCAACACACACAAAGGTATTATTACATACATTTGCAGGGACAATGGCTAAAACTGTCTGCAGCTTTGCAAAAACTGCCAACACATTCCCTTTAAGTTTAGATTTTGCAGCAACAGGGGGTAATACCCAATTTTTAAATCTCAGTTTTTCTTTTCCAAAGCAGAAATTCAGATTTTTAGCTGTAAAGTTTTTCTTTGCAGTATGAGGATGGGATTTGTATTTGCTGGAAGTGTAAATCTCTGTGTGCTACCTGCTGGTGAATGTGCCCTGCGTGTTCCTGGTCTGGGAATAAGATAGGGCAGGTAAATTCATCCTTACTATTAGTTTTAGTGCCAGCAGCCTAGTGCCAGCTCTCGATGCTCCCATTTGGAGGAAATCTTGTGAATGTTTATGCTAAAACACTTGATTAAAAATGTCTAGCCTCACTATCAAGCATTTTGAAAAATCAACACTGATAACAGAAATGCCATTCCCATGACTTTCTTAGATTTCCAGCAAACAACTGGAGGAGAGTTCAGCAAAATTGAAAGTGAAAAAAATTTACAGTATAATTGAGTCTAAAATGCAATAAATAGGAATATAGAATTATATAAGTGTTATATATATCACAGAAAAAAGTTAGGGGCGTAACTACAGCGGTAGCAGCCATAGTGGCTGCTATGGGGCCCACGGTGTCAGGGGACCCTGGCATCTGACCTGACACACTAAAGAATGGAGGATGTGCACCATTATATACATATTATCCTCCATCCAAACCACATCTGTGCCCACATTACACACTCATAGGATAGAAGTTTAGAGACAGAGGGTTTAAAACGCCAGTCTTAATATTCCCCCCTGGAGCCCCCGGACTCTAAGTAGATGCGCATGCGCCATCCAACGGTGGAGACTTCAGCTATAGTTTCCATCAATTTTCTGGTGAAGACTATAGTAAATATGGCGGGCCGTATTGTGGAAAAGCACCCGATTAGGAGGAGATTGAGAGATTTGCATGTCTTCTCCCCCAGAAAACCAGCAGAGAAGACACAGTAAATCTCCATAGTATCACAATATCATGTACTTTTAAAGTGCTGGTCATCTTACATTACACTTCTTGAAATATGTTGAACCAAGAACAGCAAATGTATCTCTTCAATTAGATTCTGATGTGACTATGTGCATTGCTGGCCTGAGAGTCCTGCCTAATCTTTACCTCTCTTTGAGTAAGGCTGCATTTAGCGTTTTTTTCCTCTGTTTTAAGGATATGTTTGTCAGATTCCTGTTGTGTCCATATAACAAAGGGCAAAGACGATTTCCACTGTAGGCACATACAGTGCAATAAGATGTCCTGTTCTTCCCCCTCCCCCTTGAGAGAGGGAGGAGGAGCAAACATAGGTAGTAGCCAGTGATTGGATGCTTCCGATGTTCAGGGTGTTTGCTCATATGGACAGTGACCTCACTTGGGACTCCCCTCCTGCTGTGCGATGCTCAGCACAGGCCAGGGAGGGATGCAATATTTTTCATCCCCCATAGGCTCCAATGGCCTCCGCTGAGCGCATACATTCAGCATTTAGGAGCAGTATTAAAGGATGCAGCTTGCTACATCTACCCATCCTGTGTTTCCCAAAATATGCAATGTATACCGGACAAACTGATGCCCCTGTCTGCCAATATGTGACTATGTTTTCGGTAATTTGGGCACATGCGCAATACTTTAATCTCTATTCTGCAGTTATTTTATAAACTCTGAGACGCGCTGCCCATACATAGCAATGTAAATCCCCAAGCGCGAAGATTGTTAACAAAAGCATTTTTGTACCACTTCCAGTTTCTAACCAGAATACAAACAAACAGCACTTAGTGCAGGAGATAAGTGTTGGCCATATCTGTACTTGAGTACATTTACAGCGATCCACAGCTGGACATAGATAACATCTTCCTGATAGAAGTATTCCATCTCCTAATAGCCAGTGGTATTTAATAATGCACATAAAGTTTATGCATTATTGCTTCCAAATCCAGAAATTGAGCAAATGAAACACTTCTGCGGTTCTGCAATTACACATACATCTTAATATGCCTTTTCTGGATATAGCAGGTACCAGATGGCACCTTTTACGAAAAAGTTGTTGTTTGGTTAGTGCCACTTAATAGAACATTGTCAACGTGGTCCCTGCTTCTGAGATGACAACATTGGTCACCTCTGACTGGCAGGATCTGCTCTTCTTTTACCTTCTTATGCCCTTGTTTTTAAGAAAGAAGGTGTTTAAGCTATGCAAATGAGCCTGAGGGGCTCCAGTCTCCATAAACACCTATGAAGCACCGAGCCCCTCAGGTTCATCTGCATAATTTTTAAAGCCTTTTTTCTTAAAAACAAGGGCATAAGAAGCTGAAAGAAGAGCAGATCCTGCCAGAGGGGACACACTCCAGTATATCAATGTGCTTTGTTTACAATCCTTCATCCTGGTGGTAGATGTTCTTTAAGTGATCTCAATAGCATTCCAAATAGTTGAGATTTTCCAGTAGGTGGTTGTGTTTAAGGTACAATTCCTCCTATGAGTTTTGTAGATCACTTTGTAGTGATTTGTTTTCATGTTGACAATAAATAATTTTCCTCAGTTCACAAAGCAAATGACACAATACACAAAGCAACATAAGGACACCATAAAAATGAAATAGTTGTGGGTGGGAATTCTTTATAGGCTTCTGAACAATTAGAAGTAGTTTTTTTCTAACACAAAATAGCTGTATTTATCATGCAATAGAAATAGCATAATATATTTTTGTCTGGGCCAATACACATACAACAATACCTAATTTATTGTTTGTTTTTAAATGACATTACCTTATATACTCGAGTATAAGCCTAGTTTTTCAGCACAAAAAATGTGCTGAAAACCCCAAACTCGGCTTATACTCGAGTCAAAAAAATAAATATATCTAAACTCACCTTTCCGGCGACCCCTGTATATCTTCTGTGCAATCTGTCCGGCAGCGGCGGCAGGCTATATACACTGGGGCAGGGTCTGGCAGGCTATATACACTGGGGCAGGGTCTGGCAGGCTATATACACTGGGGCAGGGTCTGGCGGGCTATATACACTGGGGCAGGGTCTGGCAGGCTATATACACTGGGGCAGGGTCTGGCAGGCTATATACATTGGGGCAGGGTTTGGCTGGCTATATACACCTTTAAGAAGCAGGCAGTTTGTATGTTAGGACTCAGCCTCTTTTTTTGTAATCTGGCATGTGTCGCTTTAACGTGCCAAATTTATTTTGAGATTGTTTTTTCATGACACATTCTACTTCATGTTAGTTGTAAATTTTGGTTTATATGGTTTACTTTTATTTATTAAAAAAACCCTAAAATTATTTCTAAGTTTCAAAATTTGAAATTATCTGCTTTTGTGGCAGTTTTACCACCCAAATAAGTTACTTGCTAACATTTCCCATATCTCTATGTTATGTTTTCATAATTTTTTAAAAGTCCTTTTATTGTTATAAGACATTAAACAGTTTAATAAAACAGTTTAACATTTTTTTCCCCAAAATCTCTACATTGAAATTTTTGCGATCATTTTTGCTTTAAAAGAATTTGAAATATAAAATTATTGGAATCCTCCTATGAATCCCTCCATTTTCAAAAGTACACCATTCAATCTATTAAAAACAGATTTTCGGAAGATTTTTAAACGTTTTAGTAATTAAAACAAAATGGAGATAAAATTTTGAATGGTCTAATTTTGTCGGTAATACATTCATTTAGCCCTAAAATTTATACTTTGCTAAAAGATATAAAGAGAAAACCCTTGTAAAATTTGTTATGCAATTTCTCTTGAGTAGGGAGACACCCCACATGTGGACATTACTTGTTGTATGGGCACCCAATATTGTACTGCTCTTGTACGGCGCCGTAAGGCCATAGAAGTGTATGGGGGATGTATATATGCCGTATATATGTCCTCTATACGGTCGTGTGAATGTAGCCTAAGGCTGTAAGGGTGCTGTAAAAACCCAATGCAGCATTGGTTAGTGGATTAAAAAATGAAATAGGATTGCTCTCGAAGTAGTGGTCATTAATTCACATTAATGGCTTATCAGACAAAAAATGTAATGATGACAATATATATCATGTCTTAACCCCTTAACGCTCTGCGCCGTAGCTCTACGGCGCAGAGGTATGAGGGATGTATGAAGAGGGCTCACGGGCTGAGTCCTCTTCATACAGAGGTGGGGGTTGTTGCATATTGCGGCTCTTAACCCTTTCAACGCCGCCGGCAAAGGCGCCGGCGCCGTTTAAAAGACGGCGGCGCGCGGGCGCCACCAAATTTTTTTTTTACGATCACCGCGCCCCCGAACGTCATCGGGGGGGGGGGGGGGGCCGCGATCGGTTGCCATGGTAGCCTTGGGTCTTCGTTTGACCCGAGACTATCTGGCATCTGCAGATTCGTTACAATAAGCCAGTGGCTCATTGTAATGAATGTGCTGCAAAAATGCCATATATGCAATACAGAAGATTGCAGTATATGGTAGGAGCGATCTGACTATCTAGGGTTAATGTACCCAGATGGTCTAAAAATAGTGAAAAAAAAAATAAAAAAAATTTAATAAAATATTAAAAGTTCAAATCACCCCCCTTTCCCTAGAACGGATATAAAAATAATAAACAGTAAAAAATCAAAAAATATTAGGTATCGCCGCGTCCCAAAATGCCAGGCGATCTATCAAAATATAAAAACGGTTACGGGGGGCGGTGACCTCCGAGGCGGGAAATGGCGCCCAAATGTCCGAAATGCGACTTTTACACCTTTTTACATAACATAAAAAATGAAATAAAAAATGATCAAAATTTCGCACAGACCTCAAAATAGTAGCAATGAAAACATCGCCTCATTTCGCAAAAAATGACCCCTCAAACATCTCCGTGCGCCAATGTATGAAAAAGTTATTAGCGTCAGAAGATGGCAAAAATGTTTTTTTCTTTTTTGTACACATTCGTTTAATTTTTGAAAATGTATTAAAACACAATAAAACCTATATAAATTTGGTATCACCGCGATCGCACCGAACCAAAGAATAAAGTAGAGGTGTTATTTGGAGCGAAGAGGGAAAGTCGTAAAAACTGAGCCCACAAGAACGTGACGCACGTGCTTTTTTTTTTCAATTTTTTTGAATTTTTTTTCAGCTTCGCAGTACATGGCATGTTAAAATAAATAACATTACGGGAAAGTAAAATTTGTTACGCACAAAATAAGCCCTCACACAGGTCTGTACACATAAAAATGAAAAAGTTATGGATTTTTGAAGTTGGAGAGCGAGAAATGAGCCGAAAAACCCTGCGTCCTTAAGGGGTTAAATGTCAGTTTTCTGCTGTGCAGGCCATGAAGCAGTCACAATTTCTGGCACACGGTATTGTATTTGTGCCTTTTTCTGCCATTTTGGCCACTAGTAGCACTTTTAATGGTAGAGAACAAAGTGGCCCAGGGTGGCCATCCAAATTCACTATAATCTATATGAGTAGATAATGGGGTAATGGATGATTAATATGATACCTGTTGTATGAATATCTATTTGTGTGTCCACTTTACTACATGTGACATGATGCTTAGCATATGCAGAGGAATCCTAAGTTTGATCCTGAAGCTTCAGTGACCGTATTACTGCCACTTTACTGTACTTGCTTAGCATCTCCATTAAGAAGCTAATAACACTTTACAGCTTCAGAAGTGGCTGGTGTATCACAAAAAGTAAAGATTCAGTGCAGTAAGACTTCTCGAGTATATCACACTAACATAGTCACTGCGGTGGACACAGAAAGGCTGTCAGATAGAAACAGCAGGTGGCGCAATAAGAACATTATTTCTGGGGATAAAAGAATGCAGAATAATAGATGAAAATTTGAAAATTGTTTAGAATTATTTGATGAGATGACAGTAATATAGCAATATGCAGAAGATACATGCAAGCACTTGGTATGTATCTACTAGGTACATCTTGCATAGGCTGGGAATACAGGATGAAAAGTATATATAATGGATCAGCTGAGATAAGCAGTGGGAACTGCTTTTAAATACAGCGTTCTATTACCTTTCTCATATACAGTTTTATATCAAATTACAGGAAGTTCTAAGAAATATGGAAATCCCCTTGTTTACATTGACATACAGTATGTCTTCTATATCCAAAGAATGGAAATTATCATTCTATGCAGGAAACACGTCTCCACATGCCAAGAGGGTATTAATAGCTTTTCATGTGTAATACACAATTTGAGATTTATGGCAAATTAAGTCTATGTCAGATCTGTTCATTTTCCAGAAAAGTAAAATTTAGATTTTATTTTCACTCTAAGAATTCTTAAGAAGACATCTGGCAACAGTATAGAGATGGAGTCATCGGCCTTCATGTTAAGAGGGGTCTATCTACTGTTCAACAGCTGAGTTGTGTCTGTCGGCTTGTATTTGCTATCAGAGAGAATTGTTTCATGACAGTCATTGTACAAATGTCTCAATGGTCAGAAAAACTAAAGTGCTTGACTTATTTTGTTTACTTACAAAAAGGGCAATTCTTTGTTTTACCTAACATTTTGTCTGGGTAGAAGAGTTATTATGAGTCATTATGTCTGGTTAAGCGAGTCACAGTAAGGAGTGCTACATCTGTATTTAATGATATTGGGAGCCTGCATTTTTCCATAACAACCTTTTAATAAATTTGGGAAATGACAATTCCTCCCACTGCATAAAAATTCAATATTTCATTATGGACCACTACAGGAATGGTTCAATGTTTAAAGAGCTAAAGCGACTATCAACAAGTTCTAAAAGGAGAATCTTGAAAGTAAATTCTATACTAGGATCGAATGTTATTTAATATTATAGCTTAGCCTTCCCCACTTTTATGAGTCACTATAGGGGAAGGCCTATGTTTGAATACTACAGCAGTTACTCAGGGATGGGGGGAAGAGATATGCTTCAAGTCCAGCTACAATCCTGGCATATACAGTAAATAATTTTCAATGTCCTGCCGCTACTAACAACATACACAAAGTTACGATTACACACATCTCCTGGACTGTTTTGCATGATCAAAACTGATGAAAGATTCCCTCAAATTCAGAGATTTACAAATCTTGTCTAATCGGTTTGTTGGTGTAAACATAAACTAGACATTGGATGATCTATCACAGTCAGTAGTGTTGGTAACTACAGGGTACCATCCTTTTTGTGTGATAACTTATTAAATTAAGACCCTTTCAGTCAAGTTAACTAGGTTAATGCTTTTAGAATTGGTTGTATTACTTTATACCTTAACCTTAAATGACACAATAAAGTGTACAAAGAAATAGAAAGCAAACAGATAGGCAACGTTTGCTATTTACACACATAAATGCTCTTGCCATAAAAGCAGAAGCTGCTCTATATGAGTGGGTAGATTTCACAAAAGGAACATTTTTATCAGGCTGTGAACTTCCTTAGCAGTTATAGGAATATAAATTCTCTTTACATCTATACTAATACCCATTCCAGACAGAAAAGAGAAATGACTTATGTTTGCCATCTTTAATACTGTTGATATTCTAGTTCTTGTCTGTTTTAAACTTTTTAGATTTATAAAAAATTATATTTGCTTTTGCTCACAGCTACAGTATCTCCTGAGTAAAAAGCATGCTCCACACTGTGCTCCTAAAAAAAGAAAACAAATAATACAACTCATGACCGATCATTCTGTTGAAAAGTATATATAAAAAAATCAACAATACTCCCTTCATATAAAAAAAAATACATTAATACCTCTGGACAGATTCAAATCCATGACATTCCCTTTAGATAAATGCATTACAATATATACAGGACTTCCAAAATGAATTCTATTATATACAGCATCCCCACTCCTAATTGTTTACAATTATATAGCTTATATATAACTTATATATAAATTATGTAACATAGATCCCCTCAAGTCATAAAGTGTATTAATTGAAGGAGGAATTTAGTGGAGGAAAACCCTAGTCATTTTCTGCGCCAGATTTATCACTGTGTTAATGAATCAGGCGCAGGAAAAGACTGTCAGTTTCCAGTTTAGACCTACTTTAAAGTGGTCTAAACTCTGCGCCACAATTTTTGGCCAGATTTTTTCCAAGTAGGCCACGCCCCTTTTAGACCAAACCCATTTTCGAAGGCCACGGCCCCTCAGTCGGACAAGCCGGAAAATGGCTAAATACACGTCTAAAAATCCTTGATAAATGTGGTGTAAGGCTTTTCACACTGTGTTTTAGGCGCAAAACCACCACAATTGTGGCGCAAGTGCATTGATACATCCTCCCCAATGACTGTGGCAATCTTCTTATATTTGTCATCCATGGCCTCTTTCCTTCTAAAATCAACTTTTAAAAATATACTAATGAGCCAAAGGGTTCCTATAGGTTTTCATCTAAACGGGGTATTACACAAATCCAGAAACATACAGAACACAGTGGGGAAAATAGAGAGTGGGAGTGCTCCTGCACAGTATGACAGGCTGTGAGGCTGCATCATGGAGGGGCTCTTAGAACACCCCTAGAGCTCTTCAGGTCCATTAGCATAATTTAAAAGTTGATTTTAGAAGAAAGGAGGCCATGGATAACAAATATGAGATTACCACAGTCATGGTGCCTGGATCTACAAGTAAGTGCCCCTGGTTTATCATGTTTATCATCATCAATGTTATCATGGATTATGGTAGATTTTCTTTAATGATAAAGTATCGACTGGGTGGCCCAAAAACTATAACATAGACCTATAAGAAGTCTTAAGCCTTCCCTAAAGGATTTGCAAAAAAATATTCTATATACAACAAAATTTTTGTCTGTCTAGAAAATGTGTCTCATGGGCATAATTCAGGGAATATTAAGGTCATCAACAAGGGCTTCGAACCCTCTCAAAAGAATAGAGAATAGAGAGCCCATATGAAAGAGCGTCCATTATTCTTCCATATCTACATTGCCAGGCATTGCCAGCCATATTGGTCTAGACATGGCTTCTCCCACATTAACCACTGGTAATAAAATAAGCTAGACTCATGGTGAGACTCTGGTTGCCACGCTGGCCTCATTTTAAGAAAGGATCCTTTTTTATTTATCATATCAAAACAGGAATGTGCACATAATTTCTTCATTTTTTTATGGAGGTTTTAAAACATGGAAGAGGAAAAGTTTATTTAGAGTTTATAAATCTGAAAGACTCTAATTAATGACATATAGATAGCAGAAGCCCTGGGCGAGACCTCTAGGTGCTATCTAGTGTTTTATTCTGGTTCTTTTATGTACAGTGAGTTCCATTATCTTTTATTGAGTGATACAACTCCATCTGTCCCACTGGTTTATGACATATACTAATCCTGCTCCTAAAAATCAGATATGTTGAACACAAATAACAGCTATAAAGAAAAAAAACATCTTCCTTTTTGAAGGCGTTCTGCAGATTCTTATTTTGAAGACGGGTTGTACCAAGTTGTAAACTTCTAACCTATCCACAGGATATAGTACATGAGTAACAGCTGACTGGTAGCCGACTGGCAGTCGAGCACTCACACTGCTAGTTCTCCATTCGAGTATACACACTATTGTTCTATTAATTTCTACTAGACTGCTGTTCCATTTATTGGTCTATGGTATCCTTATTCTCATGATCCCAGGAGATCCCAGTGGTTGCACCCTGACCAATAATCAGACACGTATCACAAATCCTGTGGATAGGTGATACTAACACCTCACTACCAAAAGGTATACGCCTATAGAGGGATAAGAAGCTTTTGATAAGATGGGTTTCATGTCGACGACTACAGGAACTTCTGTAGGTTTTGGAGCAGCTGGTGTACAGAAGATACATTCCAGAATACAGAACCAGATTTATATCATCAGGTTTGGGGCACACATGTTTTGGAGCTTTTTAAAATGGAGTTGCATACCTGTGGTTTACTGTTAGAAGCCAGATGTTTAGTAAAATTGTTCTCATTGAACTGATGTAGTTTTTTTTCTTTTCTATTGTTTACTAGGAAATGCTTCTTTACACATTTCCTAAACCAATACACTCCAACTGCCCTAGTTTGGTCCATATCCACAATATGGCCCCCTGTTCCATTGTATCAAAAGTGAAAACTTCAGCATCTACCATAAATATGATCAAAAATCAATTTTACTCATTTTTAGGATTTTTGTTCCTTTATCAAGCAGCCCCACTGTAGCCACACCATTTCCATATAGTTACATAGGTGCCTCACTAATCATAGTAATATAAGCAGTGTTCATAAGGGGTACCTGTCAGGCACATCTAGCCCCCAATACGGAGGTCCTACCTCATTTACTGTATTGAGTTGCTCTGCATGATAACATTGAAATGAGTCAGTGGCTCCTGTGAAGTATAAAATAAACCCTGCACTCTGCAATGTAATGCTGTGAATTGAGTCAGCCGGGTGCTCATGAGCTGAGCTGAGTCATGCTGCAACACCCAGGGCTGTAACTACAGGGATGCAGCCATAGCAGCTGCTATGGGGCCCACAGTGTCAGGGGGCCCAAGTACCTGGGGTATTGGGTATGTTTATACTGTATTTGTGTGTATATTCTGTATTTATGCAAATGGTGATGTGTATATGCTCTTTATGTGTGTGCATATGTAATGTGTATATAGTGCTGTATATATGTGGTGTGTATATACAGGTTTGCTTAAAGGGAGTTTGTGTAAGCAGAAAAGGTCATCTTTACACAGATTAGCACTGTCCTGCATAGACAGAAATAGTTCTTGGCATGTGAATTCACACCCATGCATATAATTAATGGCCTCTGGCAGTCATGTGAAGATACACGGGTAAACACGGCGGGCGGGGGCGTTCACACCACCGCCTGCTCCCCGCCCCATGATGCCAAAAGTGGCGTGTGGGGCAGAAACAGCCAGAGATAAGGCTCTATATACGCCTTCTCTGCAAGACAGTGACCCAAAGTGTTTCATCTGCAATCCAGTTTTGAAAACAATGAAAATAAGTTGAAACAATTTCCCTTTTTTAGGATTCATTTTCATTTTCAGAATATAAAATCCAGATTTTGATATTAGCCGCACACTGTATAACATTCACAGGTGGAAGCTTTTAGACTTCAATGCAAAATCTGTAGCAGGGCCCCTCAAATATTGCATCACCTATAGTAATAGTCTTCTTTTATGTCCCAGGCTCAGACCAGGGGCCACCGCTACCACTGCCAGTTACACCGGATCATTGCACAATGTCGAGTCTTTTCTGCCCATGTGACCTGATATGTCAGAGGGAAATTTCAATGTGATTCAGATGACTACTATTAATGAAAGGGTTTTTTCCACAATTAATATGTACATAAAGAACCTGCAGTGCTGAAACCCCACCTATATCCGATGGGCTGGAATCTAATATAGCAAGATCAGATCAGATGCATGATTTGTCATACTACAGTATCTTTACACATAAAGCTACAGAAAGTATTAGGAGTAATGTTAATCACTTGCCCATTTCTTAGGGAATAAGCAGTATTTTGACAAAATCTTTTGGACCAATCAACAAGCTCTTTCAACCCCCCCCCCCTCCCGCAACACAACACACATTTACCAGAGCAGATTTTGTTATTTTTAATTTTCTACATAAAGGCACCATATTAATGATATATATATATATTAGCTGAGACATGTACATACAATCTACTAGTGAGTAGGAAATGGCTTTCGGCTTTAGGGTGACAGTGGTTCATATTATGTACTGGGACCCTGTGCAGGAGAAACCAATGATATGTCCTCCACTGTGTGGTTCTGGTTTCATGTGGACATGTAGAGTTGGCCCTCAATGGGTTCCTACCCTTATCAATTAACAAGGATTGTCCAGTCATAGCTAGGTAACCCTTATCCACAGGATATTAAATAATTTGCTGATCGGGTGGGGTGGGGGGGTTGGTGATTGGACCACCATGGATCATGAGAATGGGGGTCAATTTTACCCAAATGACTTGTGAAGCGAACTACTTAGTCAGTAAGAATGTTGCTTACTCATATTATACAAGATAAAATGATACATACTGGAAGAGCTCAGTCTTGGTTTACCACGTCTAGTTTTAAGGAAGTGGCAGCAGACAGCTTGCCATCTTAGTCACATACACCAGATTCTGATGGCTATAGCCTAGTTAAGAAACACTTAGTTTGATGCCTTTACCATCCTTTGTCTTTAACCCCAACAGGCAGCTGTTACAGTAGTAAATCTGAGGTGTTAGTCTACACTGTACATATTGGGGATGTTCCAAGGTAATTAAATATGGTATTTACAGATTAACATTTCCCTATTTTCTTGGCTTTAAAATCGGGAAACAAGTTTCAGGTTTAACCAGTTTTATGGGAGATACTTTTTAATATGTTCTAGGTATAGCTGAGTGATTCTACTCTATATTGGGATTTTTGTGACATCTACAATATTACAGGCGGTCCCCTACTTAAGAACACCGGACTTACAGACAACCCCTAGTTACAAACGGACCTCTGGATGTTAGTAATTTACTGTACTTTAGCCTTAGGCTACAATAACCAGCTATAATAGTTATCACAGGTGTCTACAATTAAGCTTTATTGTTAATCCTGGTTCTTATGACAATCCAACATTTTTAAAATCCAATTGTCACAGAGACTGAAAAAAATTCTGGCTGGGGTTACAATTAGAAATCATACAGTTCCGACTTACATGCAAATTAAATTTAAGAACAAACCTATCTTGTACGTGACCCGGGGACTGCCTGTACATGATCATATAGTACACATACAGATTAGGAAGTCTGCATCTGACTCTCATCCAGTTTATATATTGGTCACATCTCATTTATTCCTTTATTATAAGTACACAATAAATTTTACCAGATTTATAGTGACATAATACCACTAGATGGCACACAAATAGAATTATTCAAATGCCTTCCTATTCTATTAGTAAAAATGATTGTTCGTAAGTAGTTTTTTTCAGCAATAAACTCGAAACAGATGTATTTATACTTATGCTTTCAATAATGTTCTAGAATTGAATAAGTTCATAAGAAAACTCAGCAGTAAGAATTCATTAAAATTATTAACATACTTTTAGAGCTTCCTTAGCAATCACAGCTATCAGAAAGCAATATTACAGAACCGTCATACACTAAAATAAGATAAAATAGAGTGTTTTACCTGTTCTAGCACTGTGTGATCCTCTATACTGATGTTTAGCCACCCCTTCATGATCACAAGAGGAAACTCAGCGGTGCAGTCCAGATACAGAACAGTCTGAAGCCTGGGTCCTCCCCTTTTGCTTAATGCTGGTGTAGCTACATGATACAAATCTGTTCTTGGTGTTTAACTATCAGTCCAATAAAAATCGTTTGTAGATCATCCAAAATCTGCGGTGATGAACTCAGCTAGAAATATTATTGCTTGGCAAACAATGACAAGAGAATTAGAAACATGACTATTTTCTATTCTAAGCTTTAGACCTACACAGGTATCAGATCTAGATTTAACTCTTTACATTTGAGGTCTATAGCTGAGATAAGGTATATTTCACATAAATATTGTTTCTGTGATAGGTTGACTGTATTCTGTGACATGCTGCTTACATTTACATTTACATTTACAGTAACATATGATATGATACAGAACTGAAATTGATTCATTTATTTGTTTTGGTTTCATAAATAACAAGTGCTGTGTTCTTAAATGTGTATTCACATGTTTCCTCATGTAGGGAAATCCAAGATATTAAAACAATGCAAATTACTTCCTAGTTTCACAGCGCTGGTTTCATTCCTTTCAATGTTAAAATATCATTGGCACTCGTTACATGTTCTGTTATTTGTAATATCCAAAGATGCAATGTTCCAATGTCAAGTAAAATCCAAAGGGAAATTAGAAGACTTTAAACTGAATCAGAAAAGAAGTCGACAATTTTTCAGCTTTTCAACAATATTTTGACATATTTAGCTTGATTAAAACTATGTGGAGGCTATCATTATCCTGTCCTGTAATACCCTGTTTCCCCGAAAATAAGACAGTGTCTTATATTAATTTTTGCTCCTTAAGAGACACTCATTGGCCCCAATCTTCCATAAATGACCCTTCTTATCCTGGGAGCTGCTGGTATCACATTTGCAGCACAGCAGCCAGTGATTTACTTCCATGAATTCTTCCCCATGTCACAACCTTCTGCAGCATCTAAAAGATTTACTAATACTAATGTATGGCGTGGGGGGGAGCTGCCGCAATGACGGCCGCTAGGTCTTACTTTCAGGGGAGGCCTTATATTTCTAAGCCGGAGCAAAATTGTACTAGGTCTTATTTTCAGGGGATGTCTTATTTTAGGGGAAACAGGGTAGGAGCAGGGGCGTTGCTAGGAGCACAAAACTTCTACAGTCTGGGTTTCCTCAAATGATATAAAACATGAAAATTTCACACTATTCCAGAACCAAGCTGATATAAAGGCAACATCAGTTCTTGGCTATATAAATGAAACAGTGATAGAATGGAGTTTACTACATAGATACAATACCAGAACCAAGCTCACTAACTAGATACTGAATCAGAATCAAGCTTACTACATAGATATGGTAACAGAACCATAGAATGCAAGAACTAAGAGTAGTAAAAGGATACAGTTCCAGTGCCAACCTTACTACACAAATACAGTACCACAATCAAAATGTTTTGACAGATACAGGAGTAGAACAAGATTACTGCATAGATATGGTACCAGAACCAGGCTTACTACAAAGAAAAAGTACTAGAACCAGTAGCTTGGGTGTCCTTAATGGATATGTCTTTTTCAACTATAAGGCAAGATAAATACATATAAATAGTACAAGAATCAGTTTCTGTATAGATTCAGTACGAGAATCAAGTTATGTACATAGAAAGGAAGCCAAAACCAAGGCAACTGCATAGATAAAGTACCAGAAACAAGCATAATACATAGATATTATACAAAAACCAAGCTTACCACATAGACTTGAAGCCAGGACCAAGATTACTTCATAAATACTGTACCTTGAACACAACTTACCTTATAGAGATGGGACAAGAACCAATCTTATTACATAGATATACTATCAGTACCATGTAATAGTACTAATACCAAAATTACTACATACTCTGCCAAAACTAAGCCTATCACCTATATATGTTACAAGAACCAACTACCAACTTTACATAAATACAGCACCATAGCAAGGCTTACTTGCTCCTGAGCCAGCTTAAATACATAGATACAGTACTGCTTACCATGTTTACTGACTTATTTTGAGAAAAACTAAGACTTTACATTGTTTTTCATTTTACATAGATGTCTGTTCAAAAAAGTCAACCAAACCTCTCTATCAATTATCTCTATACATTATATTACCTCCACACAGTAATTAAAGTGATTTTGAATCCAGAACCACCATGCACCAAACAATATTACTAGTAATACCATTGTACACGGTGTAAATACTATCGTCACACGATGACAAGCACCACTGTCGCTCCATAGAGGCTGAATAATACTAGCATGCTAATGAGCATCTACTATGCAAATGCAGATATATCCTCTATACAGTGGTAAATACTAGTTCAACACCTGTACATGAAATCCATTCTTTAATATTTTACTTTTTAAATTTAGCCCAGACAATGGTTTTTATTATAGTGCCCACTGTATCTTTAAAATAGTGCCCCATAATATTTATTGTGCCTGCACCCACAAGAGCTCTAATGCCTCCCCAAAATAGGTGTTTATAGTGCTTGTTTCCTTATGCTACCCCCACAGCTGTTTTTAGTGCCCCCATATATTAAATATGCTGTATGTATTTCTATGGGGCATTGTACATGTATCAGTTTATATTATGTGCCTGTTATATGACAGCCTTTTATTGCCATGTTTCTTTGTTGGTTTCTTTGTGCCATGTTTAAGTCATCTCTGTTCTGAGTAACCATAAATTCATTTGCTGACAAGGACATTATAATGTTATCATGGACGCATTGAATTGGTTAAACTATTAGCTTTATCTGGAAACTACCGGTTCTTCTTACTATACTCTGCAGCTGAGCGCACAGAATACATAGAGACGGAGGGGCCTCACTGCTGCACAACATATGATGTTTTCCACTGAGCAATAAAGGCTATTGCTCCTGAAAGCACTGACTAGGAAAATATAGTTATAGCCATAGCCCCATTTAAGTTTGCTATATATATATATATATATATATATATATATATAATTGTAAGTGCTGTGTAATCCTTATTTGCAACATATTGCTCAGTTTTTATTATTTACATTTAATTTTAATATGTAGTACAATATAACATATATTATTTACGCCTGAAGAGGGAGCATGTCATATTAAGAATGTAGTACAATTTAAAGGGAGCATGTTATAGAGCAGGTGGAGTTGAACAGATTGTAATATTAGGCGTAATATTATAGACCATGAGGAGCTGAGCAGATTGTACATGATGTCATATGTACAGAAAGCATGTTATAGAGCAGAAGGAGCTGGAGAAATTGTACAAAGTGTCCTATCTGCAGGTAAAATGTAGAGCAGGAGGAAATGAGCATACCTATGCACTCTTTTAAACACAGAGCAGAAATACAGTATAAATGGATAAATTACAGGTTTTATTCTTTATGGCAGTGATGGCGAACCTTTGAGAGACCGAGTGCCCAAACTACAACCAAGACCCACTTATTTATCGCAAAGTGCCAACCCAGAAATTTAATTTGTGATTTATACTCCATTCTCTGTAACAGCTTTCATTGATACCGGCACCCTGAGGACACCAATAAAGCAGTAAATAGAAGAAATTTGGATGATCATTGTAGCTTCCCTCCAGGGTCCCCTAAACAGGAAGAATTGTCGGGGCCGGAACAGGAGCTACACTGATAATCCAGATCTGTCCACACCTTCCCTCTCCTCCAGTAGTCCCACTTTAAAATAGCTCTGTGCACAGCAAGTCCTGGGCTGTCTGGGACTGCAGGAAGATACCTGGAGTCATCTCTGGTGATGGCCTGAGTGCCCACAGAAAGGGTTCTGAGTGCCACCTCTGGCACCCGTGCCATAGGTTAGCCACCACTGCTTTAGGGGAACTGGTTACCATCCAAATGCATTCAAAATCTTGTATAATAGTCACATCTCCAGATGTATATATGATGTCAGTATAAGAATAGCCATATGTCATAGGTGGACAGAAGATAGAAAATGTATACATATAGCCCTTTCCTCCAGGTTTTATTTTGTCTTATTTTAGATGAAGCAGCATTTTACAAACTGGAGACATCTACCATGAAGTCTTTAGCTCAGCATGTCTAGAGAGACACATTTATGGAAGGAAAAGGAAATGAAAGCAAATGTTGACAGATTTTGTACCCGCAAAGTGGCAGCTTTGTAAGAGTTCAAGAATCATGTGTGTGACCAGATGACTGCGAAAGAACAATATTTATGGAGTACAAAAGAGAAAAATTATACTATAATATACTATAATGTGAATGACAGGATAGAGGTATAGATTCATGTTTCAGGATTACGAGGGCTAGCAGGGTCCTGGAGATCTTGTGTCATGTAATATTTTAACATTTAGCCAATTTTCTTAGGAATAATAGAATAATCCCATTTTACATATTCATGGTACATTTATGGGATCATCTTATATATTCATGGTAAATTTACGGGATCATAAATGTGACCCACAACTATCCTAAGGTCAGATGCCTCCAGCTCCTGCATGGCTTCCTCTCAACGTGCCTGTGGGAATCCAAATAGAAGCCAATGCTATTTGCTTGACTATACCCTCATAGATGCCCTCACTTTGAACTAGTGATTATGTACACACTCTGTAATGTCTAATATTATCTGTAGATCAAAATATGTCTAATATTGTCTTTATATGTACCATATCATTTCTACAGAGTGTTATGTTCTGTAACAATGGGGCACATTTACTTACCCTTCCCTGCGCAATCCCCGAGGTGTGTTCACCGACTCCAATGCACAGCTGCTGCGATTCACTACAAGCGTGCGCCCGATATCCTGCATGTGTTGCTTCCCCGATCAGGTCCGCTGGAGTTCAACCTTCTTCTTCCCGGTGGACATAAGTGCTTGATCTTGCGACACAAATTCAAAGTTAAATCCTGTGGTCCGTCCGTATTTATTTTTTACATTTATTATTTTTATCTTAAATATCGCCCATCCTCCTCCTCTCACCTCCACAAAAAACTTAACCCACCCAGCAGAGGCAGAGAAAAGAGAAGAAGCTAGGAAAATCAAGATTTATTCCTTTTTTTGTATAATTCTTGAAAGCTAATATGTCCAACTTCCCATAACAACTTCCATTTATCATAAGCTCTTCCTAATCCCTGCCACCTATTCAGAAAAGGTAGGAGCTTTTGGGCAACACCATTTCCTAATTATTCTCAGCAAAGAAAAGGATCTTGTACAGCAGCGCTACATGGTCACTAACAATTCCCCTTCAATAAATTGAAAAATCATGTTCCAATAATCCCTTAAATCCAACCATGTCCATACTACATGCATGAAATACCCATCATCTAGGGATCACCTGCAGCATGTGGAATTTTCCTTCAAATTCATCTTGAATAACAATAAAGGGAAATAGTTTAACTGTTGAACAAAATTAAACGGCAGCATTCCGTGGTTCCTAGAAAGTGTCCCTATCAAAGCTTGCCATTTCTGTGTTGAGGAATGCATCTCTTCTTGAAATAGCTTGAATAATACATTGTTACACATGTGAAACTATGCCTCTCAAATACTCTACACACTTATTTATTTCATTAAAAAACTATAACTTTTTTAACTCTTCATAATCACATAACAGTGCACCAATAAAAATTTGTGAGAAGAACCTAACCCCCTTCTAGAACCAATATCCACTCTCCAATATGAATCTAAAATATCCTTAATATGCATACATTTTTTGAAAGCCCCACACCCTTATCTGGTAAACCCATTGTCACGGGTGTTCCAGTGATCCGTGTCTTGGATTGTGGGCTCACCCGTGCCCCTCCGTATGCCCCCGCTTTGCTTCACAATGACTTACATGTCCTTGCTCCTGCTTTTGGGTCCTTGACCATGCGCACGCCATCCCCGTGTCCTAGGGTGCATGCATGCCAGCTTCACAAGATCTAAAGGCCAGCACGCCGCTAATTGTTATTGCACTTACCCAGAATTTTATTTAACCCAGCCTCTCCCCTCACACCCTGCTGGTCTTTGTGCCTCACAGCCTTAGAAAAAGCTTGTTTTCCCATGACCTTTGCCATTAGTGTGATTTCCAGTTGTGACCCCGGACCTGTTCCCATTTACGCTCCTCCTCCGCCAGACCTGACTTTCTGCTCTACCTCTGACCAGGAACCTTTGCCGCCTGTCTTGATCTCCTATCTGTCCCCGACCACAAACCTGCCTTCTGTTTCTTTACCTCGCCTTGGCCGCCACTGCAGACACAGTCACATCTGTGGAACGGCCTGGTGGTACCACCCCAAAGCAAGTCTAACCTGCTTTGTGGCGGGCTCTGGTGAAAACTGGGTGCCACTTAGACTCCAGTCCCAGGCGTCGGCTTTGTCATCGTCTGTGGTGGTCCAGTGGGTCCACTACCCTTGGACTACCCTTTCCAAAAGCATAAAGATAGAATCCTTTTCTCCAACACTTAACTCGATTCATCTCTCAAAGGCGCTACAATTTCTCCTTGAGGCCACATATGCCATCTATGCTGAAATAAAATATTTTAAAAAAATGTGGGACACCCAAACCCCCTTTCTCCATAGAACAACATAACAAGGAAAGTTTTACACCGTTTAACACGTATAAAATGTAGTAAGTGAGTAGTCCCCACAATAAGTGAGTAGCAATCAAAACTTCATTTGCTCCCACAAAAAAATTATACCTTTCATATCTCCATATGCTGAAGTATGAAAATGTTCTTAGCTTCAGAATATGGAAAAACAAAGAAAAAAATTCCTACAAAAGGTTTTTAACTTAGTACAGTATATCTATTAAAACATAATAATTGAGTGTGGGAAACCCAAACCCCTTTTCTCCAAAGAACAGAACAAGAAGAGTTTTATACAGTTAAACACATATAAAAATGATTAGTCCACACAATGGTAGCAATTAAAACTTCATCTGCTCCCACAAAAAAGTACACCTTTCATTGCTCCATATGTTGTAGCATGAAAATGTTCTTAGCTTCAGAATATGACCCACAAAAGGTTTTTAACTTTTTATATCTATTAAAACATAATAAAACATACATATATTTTATATCCCCTTTATACAACTTTTTGTGGAGATGAAAAAAGTACATTTTGTGAAATACTTTATTAAACAAATCTGTTTTTTTTTTTCTTGCCTTTTTTCTTTGTTCAAACTTTTTATATGAATCATCTTTCTGACAGCGGAGAGATAAAGGAATTTGATAAAGTGTCTACTGACATCATTCTTTGCAGACAGTCTCTGGATGATCTAATCTCAACAGAGAGTTGTATGATTAAGTGAAAACGATCTCTAGGTATGGAAAGAGTTAATCATTAACCTCCTTATCTGCCTGAAGTGGATGGAGCTTAAAAGGCCATGAGATACACTGCTCACTACAAGAGAAATAAGCAGAAAAAGTGCTTGAAAGGTTTAGCCATGCCTTAAGGAAGAGATGTACACTCTTTTGCTCAGTGCAGGGAGTTCTTTGAATCCATGTGTCAGTATTGCACTCTTAATGCTGATATGCAGTATCTCTATGAGGAAGTATATTCTCCACTTGAAGCAATGATTTTAGGGGAGAATATGTATTGTTTCTTATGGATTGTTTAACACTTTTTTCAAAATGATATACAGGCAGTCCACACATTACGTACAAGATTGGTACTGTAGGCTTGTTCTTAAGTTAAATTTGTATGAAAGTCGGAACTGTATATTTTATATTTGTAACCCCAGACAAATATTTTTTGGTCTTTGTGACAATTGGATTTCAAAAATGTTGGGTTGTCATAAGTACCAGGATTAACAATAAAGATTAATTGCAGACACCTGTGATAACTGTTATAGCTAATTATTGTAGCTATTGTTATTGTAGAGGTAAAGTATAGTAAATTATCAAAATCCAGAGGTCCGTTTGTAACTGGGGGGTCGGGTGTTCTTAAGTAGGGGACCACCTATATAGAGAAGTACATTATGGTCCATACAAGACTATGGTCGCCATCATTTCAGATATAGGTGATATGCATCCTAAATATATCTGTGTGCATGAACCCTAACGGTCTACCACCATATGGAATCAATAACACAAAACATATGGTTGGTTTTACAGTTTTATTATTAATATGTACAGTCATCTTCAATAACATTTTCATACCTCTGTATAGTCACAATATATCCGCACGTCAGACTTCTTCACACTTTGTAGGGATCGTATACTTTCACTTCTAGATCTGATGCTCGATCTGTTAAACAGCCTGTGCGAGAAGGATCTACACATGAAGAAATAGATGATAGGATCCAAGCAGACATTGCAGGCAGCGAGAATCAGAGTACCTTCCTTACAGTACTGTAGAATAACGTACATATTTTGCTCCAAGAGTGAGTCCAAGTGTCTGAACAAGAAAGGCAATTCACACAGATGATAGGGCAAAAAACATGTGAAAAATACAGCCACAACTACACGGATACTTTGGTTATGTCTTCTTGTCCGACTGGAACAACTGACAAAGGGTTTGCTGGATTTCTGTATATGTCGAGATATTGAAATGTAACATGCAATAAGTACAATCATCACAGTAAAAAATAGGAACATATCAAGATATGAAATAGCTGTTTGCCACGCAACTCCAAGGGAGTTCTTGAGTTTCATGCAGTCGTTGACATTGTCTTTAGTTGGTTCGGCATTTGTCAAGATCACATTCGGCAAAGCAAGTACAGACATGAGCACCCAAACACCCATTGACACCAACTTTGTGAACTTTATGCTGTACATTTTCGAACTTCCAAAGGGTTTTACCACTTTTAGATATCTATCGATACTAATAAGTCCTAGAAAGATGATACTAATGTACATACTTGTGAAGAATAAAATGCTGGAGTACCGACAGTGGTAAAAGTTGAAATTCCATTGTGCAATCCCAGAAGTCTGTATTATTTTAAATGGGAAGGATGCTGTCATGAGGAGGTCAGCGCCCATTATGTTCTTCAGATATACAATAAAACTTGTTTTGCTTCTGATTTGAAAGAAAATCCAGACAGCGAGACCGTTGAGCATGACACTTCCAAGGAAGATGACGAGATACAACACAGGGAAGATGATCCTTAGTAAATCTGCTATAGTTGTAGCATTTCCTCCATGATGTGTGATGTTACTGTGAAAGCCATCACTTATGTATTCTGTGCAAAACAAAAGAGAAATTATTTTAAAAAATGACAGGTCGCTTGGTAAAGGTTTCTGCACAAAGAACCACTTTTCCATAATATTGACAGAGACCTACATAGCTGATAACAGACAAGGATACTACAACGATGGTACAGATGTGTCTAACCACGTAATTCAAAATTATCCTCTATCCACAGAATACAGGATAAGTTATTGATTGTTGGGGTTCTGACTTTTTATACCGGCACTGATGACAATTCCCTTATACAAAACAGTTCCCTTATACTTCCAAACAAAGGAAGCCAGTGTTCATGAATGCAAGCTCTCTATTTATTCTCAGTGAGTGTTGGAATCAACTGTGGATGGTCATCGATCCCCACTGATCATCAATTTGCCTTTAAATGACTAGAACTTCCTTTTGGATCTGTCCGTTGGACTGGAAATTGAGCGTTTTTGGGCCGGCGCTGGATGACTTCAATGCTTAAAACTTTTCTTTAAAAAATGGTTTTATTTCCATAAATAAAAATATTCATATATGAATATTTTAATTTATGGTAACATCATCCAGGAATCCCACGCAAAAACGGAGAGAACATACCAACTCTTTGCAGATGTTGACCTGGGTGGAACTAGAAACCAGGACCCCAGTGCTACAAGGCTGTAGTGCTAACCACGGGGCGACCATGCTGCCCATATTTCATATCCTTACTTATAGCGGAGAGAAAACGGTCTGCACTATTATTCTATTATAAATAAATGACAGTGTAATGGAACCTGGGTGAACTTAGCCCTAGGTTGGATTTGGATTTAAGGTTTTAATTTTTTTAGAAACCCAGTTCAATGATACCTAGCATACCCCTAGCATAAACCTGCAGAAATGACCACTGGACAGCCACTTATAGTAGCAAACAGGATATAGTCAAGTGCTGGAAACTCCCATCTGACATATCATGTTTGTTGTGATGCAACTAGACAGCAGGGTAAATACCTGGCTGAACAGGATTTTTATTGCAAGAGTACAAGATTTATTACAAGATAATAAGATTCTATGACAGTCATTGCCATTTCATCTAAACACTGACATGCTAAACTGTTCATTAGCATTACTACTCTATAAAATGCTAGTGAGACCACAGAATATGAGTCAGAGGGCTGGAGAGAGACACGAGACAAAAATTTCAGATGTGGTATGGGAGGTCTCAGTTCTGAAAAAAGGCTAACAAACGTGGATTTATTTACTCTGAGATGTACTGTATATAGTCTTAATGGTGCTGCAGATTTTATTTCAGATTCATAGCAGATTTCACTCTGCAACCCCTTAAAGGGAATCTACCATTTGCTTTTATGCATTGTGAACCAAACATACTTTGAGAATGCTGTAGACACTGACGCAGATCCACATTTTTGTTGAAACTAAGGCCACATCTTCTTGATATTGCCCTTCCATCCAGAACATAACCCATTATCCACACTAGTCACAAAAGTGTCTTAAAACTGTCTGAATCCTTTTGGTAAATCTGCTGCAAGGTGCCTTAGACATATTTTTGGTGCAAATTGTGACAGAATTCTGTCACAAATAGTTTGATAAATCTGCCCCTTTGTGTTTTCCTTTTTTCCAGTTGTAAGATTAAAGTGTGCAATAGTTTGTACTATTTCTTTCCTTAGGGTTTTGGAATATTATTGTGAGATGAGCAAAGTTATAGTTGGTAAATCTCTGTTTATTGGACATTCATTGCAGAATACTGCGACCTGGTTAAACCACCATACAGAGAACAGAGCTGTCCACTTCCTGTTCCGTTCTCTGTTTCAGTTACAGGCAGTTACGTACAAGATAGGTTCTGTAGGCTTGTTCTTAAGTTGAATTTGTATGTAAGGCAGAACTGTATATTTTATCAATGTAACTGCAGCCAAATTTTTTTTTAGTGTATGTGACTCTAATACATGTGACTCAAATGTTAGATTGTCATAAGAATCAGGATTTACAATAACGGTTAGTTGCAGACACCTATGATAACTGTTATAGCTGTTTCTTGTAGCCCAGGACTAGAGTACAGTAAGTTACCAATTGCCAGAGGTCCGTTTGTAACTTGGGGTCGTCTGTAAGCCGGGTGTTCTTAAGTAGGGGACCACCTGTACTTAGAACAGTTGATCTTTCCGGGTTCTGGGTTTGGACCCCCTCTTTAAGATAGGTTATCAATAATATTTTATCCCCCCAAAATGGGGGGATAATATTGTCATATTTTGAGCATCAGTTGTACCACCTCATTTACAGAAGTCTCAGAGACATGAAAAATGCACCTTCTATGCAGAACAAATGTTAAATACACAGAAAGCCAAATGTCTTCAAAATATATTTCCAAATACTAATTTCATTTTACTATTTATACATAAAAGTTCTGTGTTTTATTTTTATAAATAGCCTTAAAGTCCTTAAACTGCCTCAGTCACAGATTTTCCCCTTTTCTAATTTTATCTGAAATGTCCCTCTAAGGGATAGACTGTTTATGTTGTGCAGTATGACTCCAGCTTGGAAGGAAGGAGTTTATACCACACTCTTTTATATAGAAAAGTCTCCAATACCAACAGAGAGGTCCACCATAATCTAATTTTTGTTTCCCATTCTGTTCCACTTCTAAACTATCATAAGATATCATCCAAAGAATTCAGTAGTGAATTATGTATGATATAAAGTATAATATATAAAAATATCACTATTCATTTAATCAATTTAGTGTTTCCGTTCTAGTGGTTGTCCGCAGTTTTGCTTTACCGAATCGGCACAAAGTACCTTTTATGATAGTTTGATAGTTTATGCTGTATTCTCCTAGCAAACTGTGTCTGAAGAAGGTCCAAAACCCAGACCGAAATGTCACATGGTGTTTCCTAAAAAATTCCAATACATTTTGCAATTCAAAAGAATAGTGACTGGAATTATAACTTTACAAGGACTAAGGGATTGTATCCGTTTCCAGAGCACCTGCACGCCCCTAACAGTGAGCAGCAAAATTCCTTTTTCTGTATAGCAGTTTAATGGTACTCTAACTAAAATCAACATGAAATACGGATCAACTCCTCATTATTACTACTAACTCTGTGGGTCTGAAAATAGGAATCCTCTATATTAACCCCAGTATTCTCCCACAACCTTCTTAAACAGTCTGTCCCCCTAATTCTCATATGGCCTTCATTCCCATGTCTTTGTTCTCTTCATAGCCCCTCCTATTCCTACAGCCAGCACCCTCTTATCATCCTCCTCACCAGGGGTGTAACTTGAGGGGGTGGAGAGGTTGCGGTCGCACCAGGGCCCAAGAGGTTTAGGGGCCCTTATGGTGTCACTTTCCCATATGAGAAGACTATTTCTATAAACCATACATTATAGTCGGGGGCCTGGCACAGACTTTGCACTGGGGCCCATCAGCTTCTAGTTACGCCACTGCTCCTCACCACACAGCCAGTGCTCCCAGGCCTCCCTCCTTTTATACAGCCAGCATACTACACTTATATTACTCATCAGACAGCAGGCACCCATATGTCCACCTTCTCCTTACATAGTCGGCACCTTCAGGTTTTCTTTCTCTTTACAGAGCAGAACCCCCATTTTTCACTACTCCACACCCGATATTGCACCATAGGCGATTGTCTACCCCTTGTCCCAGCCCTGTGGCCGGCACATTGCCCATGTTCTAGAAACCGCACTCTGTGATGTGAAACAACCCTACAGTTAATAGAGAACAGCAGCACCGAAGTGGTGGGGGATTAACTGGATGATTTATTTCTTAGTATTTCATTAGATTTTGGATATTTTCTTTCATTCTGGACAACCCCTTTAACTGTTGCGACTCACATAAACTTATACTTTAAACTGATACTCAAATGTCATAAGTCGTTCAATAATAATATACCAATTTCATGAGTTTCACTCTCTAAGGCGACAAGCCACCATGTGAAATTATTTTGGGTCTTGGCAGTGTTACATACTGGGAATGAGAACATCTGAAAGTGGTTAGGCAGCGAGTTTCTGGCTGCTCAGCAGGCTCCTTCATGTGATCGCTCCTTTCTCATACTGCTCCTCTACTTTGAAATATACTAAAAGCATTATCGCAAACCAGGAACATGTGACGTTTGCTGCACAAGTAGTTGCATTGTTGCCAACATTTACAAACTATTGTGGTATTAAAGGAAATCTACCACCAGGATGAAGGATTGTAAACCAAGCACACTGACAAACTGGTACATGCGCCCTCAGACAGGATCCATTCTAATTTTAAGTTCTTATGCCTTTGTTTTTACAGAAAAAGGCTTTAAAAAGTATGCACCTGAGTCTCCATTAACCACTATGGAGCCTGCAGCCCCTCTGTCTCATTTGCATAATTTTTAAAGTCTTTTTTTTAAAAAAAGGAATAAGAAACTAAAAGTAGGGAGGATCCTGCCAGAGGGGGCACACACCAGTATGTCAGTGTGCTTGGTTTACAATCCTTTATCATGGTGGTAGATATAAATAGAGAAGCTTTTAAATGGATCTAATTGTATAAAAATAGAGTATTCTTTTTAATGTAAAAAGCTTCTCCTTCCCTCCATATTGCTGAGTCCATAGGGGTTTCAAATTTTATTATTGATGAAAACCACTTTCCCTGCTAATTTGAGAAGGAAACTATAGAAACGAACAAACTTTATCTAAAAATTAAATCTCAAGTTTTAGTGGAACAATCCATTTATACTAGAGACACAAAATATGTATTATGTTGTGTTGCATAGGACTTCCACAATTGTAACACACTGATGTATACGTCAGCATTCCATAGTAAAGGTCCTGGTTATATAATAACAGAGCTGCATGATACAAAGTATGACACTGATACACTAAGTAGTAGTAATAGTGATAATAATTATTTTGATTTCTATATCTGGGCATATCTGAAGAAATTGGTGGGATGGCTATGTTCTGCTACAACTCATTTAGATTATGCTAACACCCATTTTTTTTTTTATCTGATGAGGGAGTCATTAGTTACTCTATGGGAGGGTTCTCTAAGGATGTAGCTTACCAGTTACCATATACCAGTGATGTCAAACCTTTTAGACACCGAGTGCCCAAACTACAACCAAAACTCATGTATTTTTTGCAAAGTGCAAATGCGACAATTTAAGCAGTAACTTATTACTACCGGCTCTTTCACTGGTTTAAATTGTATAGGCTCCTGAGGACACCAATACAGTAGAAAGAAAGAGAAGAAGTTTGGATTATCATTGTAGCTTCCTTGTAGGTTCTTGGGCTGCCTGGGACTGCAAGAGGCCTTGAGTCCTGTCTGGCAAACTCTACCCTGGGGTGATGGCAAGGGTGCCCATAAAGAGAGCTCCGAGTGCCACCTCTGGCACCCGTGCCATAGGTACGCCACCACTGCCATATACTGTACACTATATGGTGCAGCTCTGTCACCACAGGCTGAACACCTTACTGTGCAGCTGGCTCTACACATGACTCACATGATCTTTCACACAGCAACAAGTGCATATCCATCTATACTATGAACAGAGTGACAGGGACTGTGTACAATCGAGATCGTGTCTGATCTCTGATCACAGTGCCTTATGCAATGGGTTTAGATGATAATAACCCTCTGCATCACACATTGGATAGGGACTGTGTACAACTGGGATCGTGTCTGATCTCCGATCACAGTACCCAATGCACTGGGTTTAGATGATAATAACCCTTTGCATTACTTTCCAGGCATACCACATAGTCACTCTGCCTGCATAGACTCCTTGACTCTGGTCTCTGCTCTTTGACGCAATACACTTTATCATATACCTATTTGCCTGGGAATACATACTACCAGACAACCACTAAGTCTTATACCCTGCAGTCCTGACTCACTAACCGATGGATCAAGGGCCCATAGCTACAGCTTCAGTATACCACAAACATTAGTGGTTCTCCTACACTGCTTTCTAACCTGAGGCACCTGTGGTTTTAATATTTTCCTTTTCTCAGATTGAGCATTCAGTAGTCGCACTACTACTACTTTTTCAATAATTACATGAATAAAAGTGGCGTTTTATAATCACGTTGGTTGTCCGGATATGGGTAATCTTGTGCCGCCTAGAGCGGACGTATGTATGCAAAAAGTGGTCATTTAATCCCTGCCGTGACAATAGGTCCATAGTTTAGAATAATTCACACTTGACTCTAGGATCATTTTTCCTCTCCAGCAGTGAGAAGTGTTTTTGAACGTCTTTACACAGATATTAACCTCTTAATGACATGTGACGTGGTTAAGGATGTATGGAGCAGGCTCAAGGGTTGAGCCCAAAACACAGGGGTGTTAGCTGCATAATGATGACACCCCCGGGTGTTAATCCCTTAAAGTGGTATTCCCACAAAGACAAGTTTTTTAAATGTATTCAGGATAACAAAATAACACATTGTCTAATTCACTGTTATTAACAAAAATACAGCATTATACAGATATAAGTCCAAAATGTTTCTATCAGTCATGGTTTACACAATTTCAGTTGCCCCTGGACATAACCCTGGATCTTCTGACTTTAGGGTGAGCTGCCATCTTGTCTGAGGCTTCAGGGAGCTTGTCTCTCTCTCTGCTCCATGCACTCTAGCCCTGCCCCCTGCACTGTAGCCCCTCCCCCTGCATTACAGGACAGAGCTCTAACTGATTCACATTTACTGACTTCCTGCCAGCATGTGCACTAGTGATGGCAATTACGGCTCTTCTTAGTGAGCTGGACCATTAAGCTTCGCTCACTAAGAAGAGCCGGCTCTTCTGGCTCCTGAACGGCTCCCTATTACATGTTTAATAGGGAGCTGCATACATAGCGCAAGGAGAACTAGATGCTTCAGGTAGATAAGTTCTTTATGCGTGGAGGGGAGACAGGCACAGTAGATCTGACATGTAGCAAGTGCTGGAGAATGTCATTGTGTGAAATAGTCATCTCATGGATCTCATCATCTCTGATCTGTCTCCTCTCTCTTTCTATGTATCTATGTCAGATACTAGTATGATGTTCAGAAGGTAAATGAAAGTGTATATAAACCTGGACCCTGATAATATAACCACTTTGTCAGCTCACAGAACTAGATGGGACAGGAAGTGTCTGCTTAGAGAGTCTACACCCACACTCCGATATTTTACACTGACCATCACTTAATGATAGGAGCTAACACAGCAATAACACTGAGTAAAATTGTAAAGGAAAGGATTAACAATGATCTTTATTGTGTAAACGTCACTAGGGGTTTGAGATTTGAGAATTTTCTTTCATGGGCAAACCCCTTTAAGTGCCACCATCAAACATGCAATTTTGGATCTCGATGGCGCCCCCACTGATGTCAATGGTAGGCAGCAGTTGGTTGCTAATATAGCCATGACCCTAACATAGCAGGATCTGTACAGGATCCTGCTGTCAGCAGCCTCTCTTACTGATCCCGTGAATTTACAACATACTGCAGTACTGTAGTTGTGCAGTATATTGTATAAGTGATCAGACCCCTGATACAGTAACATTTTAAAAGATACATTTTAAAAAAAAAAATCCAAAAACCCTAAAAGTTCAAATCACCCCCTTGCCCTTGAACTGATATAAAAATAAATAAATAGTAAAAAAAAGTCCTACTTGGCATACAATATATGCTGCAGGCTGCAAACTTTTAGTAAAAGTAAAGGTTCCCTGGCTGCGCCCCCTACACTCTCTTCACATAGAATAATTGCATTGCCTCGTGGTTCGCAAGGCATTGGGATTATTTCTGGGTTTCTGTGTCTTTGGCCATGAGCAAAGTGGACCAATATGATGCAATGCAGTCAGAATACTAGGTGCAATCTGTGCAGAAAAGTCAATTCTTTGCCAAGTCGACAAGCACAGCCGCCCACCAAACCCACCCACCAGGATCTCCTGCTATATCCAACTCATGCTGGGAGGTGGGGCTTATATCCTACCGATAATGTCCCCAATAACTGTATGTCTGTGTATTTCCAGTATGTTATTTCAGGAATGTGTGCCATACATATATAGATATATAATGTGTGAAGTATATGTACCGCATGTATGAGTAATGTTCATTGTGCACAATAGATTTATTTGTAATCTGAGTATATATTATATGTGTGCGTATGGGGGATACATGTGTATGAAATATGTGTGTATATGTTTTATGTGTGCAGTAGGTATATTTTTTTATGGGGAGTTTGGGGGTCTACCAACATCTGTCAAATTTAGGTAATAGACAGATGGGTGCACCTCACAAAGTGAGGGACCGCTTTTTCAACATCAGCTTAAAGATAGGCATTTTAATAAAAAAATATTACCCACCTATTGCACCCCCCATCCACACAATTTCATTATTGTCTACAAGACAGAAAGGGATAATAGTATTGGCGGTGATCTCAGTTAGTGGGGCCCCCTCCTCAATAACCGTGACCACCGCCAATACTACTACCCCTTCTGTCTTATAGACAGTGAAATACATTAGGATGCGGGGACCAATGGACTCTAGTTAGTATAGTGAATATCAGCAACTGGTGATTGGTTGCTCCTGCTTCCTCCTGCTGAGCGACATACACACTCAGCGTAGGCCGGGGGATGGATGTAATACTTTGCATCCATCCCCCATTGCCTCCAATGACTTGCTTAATGTATCCAAAAATTATACCTCTGTCTTCCAGTACATGTTAGTGTATACCTTGGGAGCTTTCTGGCATATAAACTGAGCAAATCACATAAAAACCATGTGAACCTAGCCCAACTGTTATTTCTGGGAGTTTTTCTCGGAGATTGTGATACTGTATCGGCAGGTTAATACGGTGGTGTCTGGGTTCTGTTACATTTATTTATACTGCCCATTACCCTCTTGAGCATGTCCAGACATTGTGCTGTAAGGAAGTCATTTACCTTGGTCACAAATCCTTCTTGTGACTGATGAAATAATTCCTTGATAATTATACTTCCCTGCTGTTATCTCCTTATCTTAGGGATATAAGACTTTATTAAGGATTATATCATTTACTCTACACTCAGAGATTTGAAAGGCAGCTAAGCCCCGATGCCTTGAAGCCATTTCTTCTACAGTGGAAATCATGTTGCAACCCATCAGGGCGTTCCTCTTTTACATTACTGAAAAACGTAGGTGGCTTTTTTTTGTTGCTGACGTTGGGTAATGTTGAAATATTGTCAGCTCGAATCCTATGTAACCGATACCTGGAGGAGTGTATGCCAGGGCTGCCAACTTTTGTATTTGCTAGTTTGTAATTATGGAATTTTTTTTTTAAATATATAATTACATTTTTAGTGTAGCCCCCCAGGACACCTGTATATTTATTTTTTAAACACACTGAATGGGCCTTTACATTTCCTGTGAATACATTGCTCTGTATGGCCTCAGTCAACAGATCGGTGCTCCGTTTTTGCGGTCCTTGTGTCATCAGTGTGTAATCTATTGGAAAGGCAAATGACTGTAAAAACTGTCGGTGTGTCATCTGTTTTAGCAGATTCACACTAAAAAAAAGAAGACTGGTAAATGTCACTAGCTGGTCCTAAGCTTTTGAAGGGTCACATGATTGTGTTACAGTACCTAGCATGTTGTAGACCAATATGACATGCGTCATCCGTGTGGGATCTGTATTTATCAAATCCCCATACAATTCTATATGAAGGTCGAGCTGAAAATACAGACAGGAATAGAATCTCATCGGAGTTTTCTGCAATCTCAACTTGGATCCATGAAAAAAACATTCATGTGTACGGATCCATTAAACTTAATGGGGGTCATTTACTAAGGGCCCGATTCGCGGTTTCCCGACGTGTTACCCGAATATTTCCGATTTGCCCCGATTTTCCCTGTATTGCCCCGGGATTTTGGCGCACGCGATCGGATTGTGTCGCATCGGCGCCAGCATGCACGCGACGGAAATCGGGGGGGGCGTGGCCGAGCGAAAACCCGACGGATTCGGAAAAAACGCTGCATTTAAAACAATAAAAGTGTCGCTTGGGACGCACTTACCTTCACTCAGCCCGGCCCGGTGAAGTTGAGTGCGTTCAGATGCTTTTCAGCGCAGCAGCGCCACCTGGTGGACGTCGGAGGAACTACCTTGATGAATCCCGGCCGGACCCGAATCCACCGCAGAGAACGCGCCGCTGGATCGCGAACGGACCAGGTAAGTAAATCTGCCCCAATGTGCCAATGTGCCATCTGCTTTTATGGTACTTTCTTTGACTTTAAGTGCTTACCCCTTTTCCTCCTCCCTCCCTTTTCGCACTTTTTTGTTATTTTGTTATTAAAAAATTAATAAAAATATAAATATGAAAAAAAGAAATTAGGTACATTTATTGCCAATTGGCAAATTTTATACATGAATCTCCAGTAGCCAGTCTCCAGAAGAGACAAAGAAGATTTACATCAAAACAGATATGTGATAAAGATCTATCTTTTTTACCCTTGTTTTTGAATTCGGATATTCTAAATTGATCCCCACAAATTAATAATAATTATAACATCATAGCTCTACATGCATACGGAAAAAATGACTGAAGTCACCATCAGTTTTTCTGTCCAAAATACATATGCAGAACGGATGACATAAAATTTACATTGATGTCAATATGATTTTTAACTGATGTGCTAAGTCTCCGTTCTCTACTTTTTTGGAGGTAAAGAACAGAGGCTTAATTGGTAGTTCCATGTTTATTTCCTGAGGAGGTCATGTCTCTATGCTATTTTAAATAAAAAGTGTATATGAAAATATTGCAGTAGGCAATTTACAGTATCAAGCCAAATCATAGAAAAAAGAATATGTTTTTTCCTTCTCTCCTATCCAATGTTTCATTGAGATAAGTGTTCACATGAGACAGAATAGAGTCACTTAAAGAGGCTGTATCAAGTTAGAAAGTTATCCCCTATAACAAACTGAGTGTTATGGGGCTGTATGCTGGGACCCCCACTGAAATCTGAAGAACGGTGGCCCTGTTCTCACTAATGGGAGGAGCTGTCTTGAGTTTTGAGCTTGTCTACTTCCCTAATTCCCATACTAATAATGGAGCGGCAGGATCCATAGTTGACCTGCTGTTCCACACATTAGTGAGAATCAGATTCCCAGCAGTCAGATCCTCACCAATCAAGTTATTATCCACTATTCAGTGGATAGGAGATAACTTGCTAACTTGGTAACCCCCTTTAAGACATGACATGCTCTAAGAACACTACATCTGTAAATGATAACTGTGTTTTCCACTAAGAACAGCGGCCATGGGGAGTTTTTTTTTATAAAAAGTTGCTGTTTGATTTTCCAAATTATTGCAAAGGTTGTGAATCCAGGAATTTGAGAATAAGCAATGAATGTATATGCACAGAACGGTGTCTCACTTACATTGCTATACCATAGTCTTACCTGGCGTGTTCACATGCAGGTTTGCATCCATTGTGCTTGCAGGATTCCACTATACACTTGAAGCATTTAATACTGTGTGTGCGGACTGTCAGCGCTAGAATGACATGTATTTGTTACAATTAGAGTCAAATAACATATTACACTTTTTATGATGATATATTAAGTAATTGCTTTACAAGTTTCTCGTATTAAATATTTTTTAATCCGAAATATCCCCTCCCCCTCTTGCGTATAAACATGTCCTAGCAAATTGGAAAAATAAAGAAATTGGCAGGGGATGATTCATTTTCCCTGTGGCTGCAAAATGCAGATACATCCGTGAAATCAAAAATTATTAGGGTAAGACCATGTGATCTGGCTGCCACATATCCAAAACTCTACTTACCTGTGGACACAGGTTATTTACCCTTGGTATTGACTTCAAGGGCCACTGGGTTACTCTTACTATTAACCCTCATACACACAAACTGTTTACTCTTATGGACTGCAAACGACGGAACCGCTGTTTGCTACCCATGTGTCATTGGCAAATAAGGTCCATTAACCAATGAGGGCAACAAAGGCTGGCCAAGCTTCAAACATGGCCTTAAATCAGATCTACGTTGAGTTTTGAGGCTTTGACTCACATACGGGGCTGCTGAGACCACAGTTGTGTGTGAGCTTATAGAAATGCGTTTGTCTATATGTTATATGATGGATCAAAGGATAGCACACGGACAAAGACAATGTTTGTTTTCATAAGGGCTCCATCAATAGTAGTCTTAAACAGACTCAAAACTTAACATTTGAGTTAAGCTGAGTTCAGCTCAACCCCCCCCCCCACGTTAACGCCCACAATAGTTGCTTGTACCCATCGCAAACACTAAAATTTTAAAACATTTTAAATTTAAAAAGTTAGCACCATTTAAAGAGCGCTTGTTTAAATATCGCAGCCATTTAAATATCGCTAGTGATTTTCTCAGCAACATTTAAACAATTATCACCCACGATCGCGGATATTACCGGTTGGGGTCCTGGTTTGTTAACCAAACCTGGACCCGAACAGGTTTTTTAAAATTCTTCAACAGGTTTTTTTTTTAAATTCTTACAGGGCCACTCATCACTAATCCATAGGTGACATTGGGGCACATTTATAAGGGTCCGTCGGACGCATTTCCGAATATTTCCTTTTTGGGCTGAATTGCCCCGGGTTTTTGGCACACGTGATCGGATTGTGGCGCATTGGCGCCGGCTTGAATGCGACAGAAATTGGGGAGTGTGCCGTCGGACAACCCGACTCATTCGGACAAGCCGCGGAATTTAAAACAGAAATTGTGTCTCAAGATTAATCACTTACATGTCCGGCGAACCTCAGCGGGGAAGTGGCACTTAAAGGAAATTGGATGCACGACCTTAGTGAATCGCGGCAGCTCCGAATCCTCATCGGACAACGCGTTGGGATCGCGAAAATCTGCCCCATTGTGTGTGTTAAGGGGTGTTTATGTACAGTGACCCATCTAGTAATTACCATCTAATAGAACTCCATGCAGTTCTTTTCTTACTGATAAGTTCATCTTTTTACATAAAACTAGAATTAAGACTTGTGGCAGAAATAAGTAGACTAGGACTTCAATCTGTTATCATGCTCCAGTGATATTAAACAACAAAAAGTTTGCAGCAACTTTCTCTCAGGGTCAAACTAAACTTTGCTACCTCTGTGACTAGATGTCAGCTATGAAGAATATGAAGTGTCAGTCTTACTGGAACCGATATGACAATGAAATAACTTCTGCAAATGTTATCTGGTGTTTGAGAATTTGTTTGGTTGTGGTTGCATCCTACATTGTGCTGCTGCAATCCATTCTTATCATATTTACATCTACATGATGAATAAAAGATACATCATGGTATAAATGGTCCCTTACATCTTAATTCTGTGCATACAGTAATTTATACTGAGACTGGAACATCAATACTTGTCGTTCTGAGTGCTGCAGAAACTTCCTTAGGCACATTGCTGTGTAGTCAAAAAGATATTAATACCACTTCAATTCCTATAAAGGACTTGACTATTACCGTTACTAAAATACAGGAAAAAAAAAAACCTTCTACCTTTAGAGGATATTTACAGACACCGCAAGCTACGTTATATACTTAATGCAATGAATAGCATATAATATTTACAGACAGGGGAAATGCTATAAAATCCAGGCTTACACATTAACCGGATGTACATCTAATGTGCTTTATAACATGCACAAAGCATCATAAATAAGTGAAAATAGAAAAATACCTACCTTTACCTTCTGCATGGAGATGCCTTTAAAGCTCAGTATGCAGCAGTGTCTAATATGAGAGAAAATACAATGTATTTACATGACGTAGTAGCAATTACATACATAGAAATCCATTGGAGCGGAGCACATGTATAGCTCCCAATTGTTTGTACATCTTTTGTGTTCCCAACAAGTCTACAGTTACGGGTTTAAACATGAAGGCAGCAGGATAAGTCTGAAAGACATGCCCGGCCATGGGATGTTACAAGATAATGGGATGTAGGAACTTAAAGATAAATAGCTGAATTATATGTGCTGCCACCGAAAAGCATGAGCTCATGAAAATCTTCTGTTATTACAGTGGATGAGAAAACAACAGACATTGAGTCTGCAGTCCAATGAATTAAAGATGACTGAACTTGTCTAACAGCAAAACTCTGCACAACGCAAAATCATCTATAATCATCAAATTCATGGGAAAAGCTGAACACGTTATTAATGGAATCTTAATATTACCTCAATGGTAATGATAGAATTTGCAGATTGATCAAAGCCAAAAGCAGCTATAACTATTCATGTGCAAATGATATCATACAACTCATACACATTGGAGTAAATGTTTCTTCAGTACAAGACAGTACAGGTAAAATGAATTCTGGCTGTATTCCTAGTGCTCGTGAACATGGATATATTATGACTCCACATGAATTCTGCTGTGCATAGACTAGTACTACCAGCATATACATCATGTGATACATACATCACATATGGAAAGAGCAGAAATAGTAGACCTGGTGAAACTCTTCTGGTTTGACCCAATGGTATAACACTGCATAACCAAAGTGCACCTTAGGAAGGCTTCAATTGTAATCAAATGGGCCGAGCCACTAACTCCCCTGCCCGGCCTGGAGCACCAAACACTCCAGTAGAGATACCAGGCATAAGAAATCTCGGACCCCCACTTTCTTCTAAAGCACCATTTCTATGCTTCTTAATAGGTTTTCAACTACTAGTAGTAGTTGTTCCTTTAGTTGGCAACCTTTCTTCAACGTTTGATGTCACAGTAGTATGTAAACTGTTTTATTAATGACAATTTTTTGTAATTTTTCTTTTCAAAACCCAATAAAATGGTTTACAAAAAAATGTTAACATCATTTTATAGAACTGTTTCCCCTGAAGGAATTGAATTTAGGAATTCCCCTGAAGCACTTGCACATGGACTGGATAGGAAAATAGTGATACAGCAATGATGTATGTACATTCAGTGATCATCACAGTCCCTATGACTGTGCATTCTTAGCACAGTAGGTGGACGGTATTGGTTACATAACATATACATGTACATGTACTATGCAGAACCTCTGTGGGAAATTAATAAGATTAAGACAGAATCACATTTGTGCATTGTTGGACTGTGGTCCCTTGGGCCTCAAAATTGAATTTTGGACTCCTGGGGTATAAAAGGGGTAGGAACCTCTGGAACTGTGGTGAGTCAGTCTCAGAGGAGTTTCTGGATTATAGGCCCAGATTTCTCGCTCTGACACAGAGACCAAACATAACCATTTAGACTAAAATCTCTCTGAAAATATAGTTAATAATATAAAAGATTGCAAATAATAAAAAATACTATATACCAATAACAATACTAATAAATTACAATTGCTAATACAATGGGGAAGGACAGACTAAACAAATGTAACAATGTACCACACACTCCAGCACTTTACCTTGTTCTATGGAGCACATCTCTGGTTGTTCCATGCAGAGGCAACCTGCTGTAGATACCTCTGAAGGTGTACCCAAGCCCATAATGTTGGTTGATGGCATATGATTAAAAGAGTCAAATCTTTTACATCTGAAGCAGAACGGAGGAGATGAGATTAAACCGTGTTGGGCACCTGCTGGGAGAGTCTAAAATCTTTTTATCCATAAAGAACCTGCATCTCTCATTAATGACAGTGACTCACTGGGAAGTGTAAAGGAGACCTAGAAATTAATAGCTTATTCAAGTCTCAACGTCTCCTCTTAAACTAAACAGCCTAGAAAGGTGTGTTTGTCATTTAATGGGGCGGATGTGCATAGAATAATGGCTTCAGATCTGTCTATAGAAATGTTTTGTGACTTGTCTTTACTTTGTCAAATCCTTCCAAAAACCAACATCTTTTGCCAACTTTCAGTGCACAATAAAGGCAATAGGCGTACAACTTCAGTGGTTACCAGATGTGTAGTGCTTAAAGGGGTTTTCTGATAAAAGTAATTGCAGACCCATTGATATGAGATCAGTCAAGGTCTAATAATTGGCACCCCCACAAGTTAGCTATTTACAATAGCCAACAGTACAATTGCGAGCTTAGCGGCAGTGTTACAGCACTACAACTACACAGCGAATGGAGCTGTGCTCCAACACCATGCTCTGGGTTAGCTGGCAATTGTTCAGTAGGGGTGCTGGGTGTCGGCAATTAAATCTTAATGTGGAACTGATTTACTATCACTAATAATATATAGTTATGTAACTATAGGATGGACTGTGCACTGGCAAGATTTCATTAAGATTCTATTCAGATGTGTGGCCAGGGTTTCAGTTGCAGAAACTCTTGTAATAAACCTCTGTTTATCTATAAAGGATAGATACAATGGGGGAGATCTGTAATTCTATGCCAGTTTTCTGCAAGAAATTGCAGATATGCACCTATGCCACCTCCACGTCATGTAGATGTGGAGGGTTGCGGCCGCCAGAAGAGTGGGATGGCACAAGGCGTTCTAAAAACATTGGTTTGCAAGTTTTTTTTCACAAAACGAAGCCAGGTCGGACCTTGTACAGTTTTGCCTGGTGGCAAAGTCGCCTGACAGATGCATCAAGAGGCCTAAGCTCCATGTTGGATTAAGTGTTCCATAGAACTTGGGCAGTTCACATGACTAGGACCCCACCAGCATCCAAACCAACATGTGCTCGCATGTTAAAACTACTCTACTCTATATCCTCTATGTACTCTATATCCTTAATCTTGTACTGTTCATAAAAGTAATTTAATGATGAACTTCAAACCTGCTCTTATAACCCATTTATCTGGAAAGCCAATCACATTCCCTAACTGCAAGAAACCCTCCACCCCGACTACTGTCCAGACCAGACAGTGTAGGAGATGTGGATGCTGCCCTTGGCCCGGCCTCTGTGCGCCTGTATCTGAACTCCTCCTCATACTGTAAATACTCTCAAATAAGCTGAGTGATGCGCCCAGGCTGGAAGAGCAGAAGACAGCGCCACGGGGCAGGGGAGAAGAAGCCAGAAGGTGAGTATAGATTTTTTTTTCTTTTATGCTGATGGCGGATCTTCATATAGGGCCCACCCGTACCGCCTATATGAAGATCCTCCATGGCCTAAGCTTCTTAATGTATCTGCCAGGATGGGGGAGCTTGGCCTATATCATACGCCAGCGCACAAGCACTAATATAATGAATGTGACTGCATCATAAGAGTTACAGGTTTAATAATTTATGGTTTGTGGCCTTGGATCTTAACATATACTGGGCCAGATTTATCAAAAGTACTAAGTGCAGTTTGCTTCACGAATGTGCAGGGTGCCTCATATTATTGAATACTGGCGCAGGGTTTTCAATTATCTGACACACCCTGCACATCTCTGGAAATGTGCGCCAATCTCCAGCAGTGTTTGCCACTACTCATTTGCGCCTACAGCCTCACAGGGACTGTCTGTACTTTACCTTCGCCTCTTCAATCCTGTGAATGGAGAAGGTCTAATCGACCAAAACATCACATTATTTCTGTATATTGCTATTATGATATTACAATAAAGGAGATTTACCAATACATTTAGGAGTGCCAAGTTATCCTTTTTCTTCTCATCCTTCTTAAGATGGTTCTACTCATTCATTGAAGTCCATCCGTGTTTAATTAAACTGATTGGACTTGAATAGGAAAGGCACACACCTGTTTATATAAGACCTCACAGCTCACAATGCATGTCATTTCCAGAGTTCCAGAGTGCTCTGGACCTCAGACTGGGACAAAAGTTCACCTTCATATAAGACAATGACCCTAAGAAGCTAAAATAACAAAGCAGTGGCTTCAGAACAATTCTGTGACCATTCCTGACTGGCTGAGCCAGAGTCCTAATCCGAACCCAATTGAGCTTCTCTGGAGAGACTTCAAAATGGCTTCCACCAACGTTCACCCTTCCATCTGCGGAACCTGGAGAGGATCTAAACTTACTGCATCATTCCCAAGAAGATTCATAGCTGTACTAGCGCAAAAGCTGCTTCTACTCAATACTGAGCAATGGTCTGAATACTTATGACCATGTGATATTTCAGTTTTTCTTGTTTAATAAATAAGCAAAATATCTACATTTCTGTTTTTTCTGTCAAGATTGGGTGCAGAGTGTACCGTACCCACGGTATATGGGAACCATATATAAACCAAAAATGATGGAGAATTAAAATTTTAATAATTGTAGTAATTGGAGCATCTGCAAAACAAATTTGCTTAATCCTTATCTTCATATCTAAAATAAACCTATGGGAAATAAACAGTTGGTCTAGACTTCACCTTAGACATCCCCATACTTACTCTGCCAGCTTCAGTTTTTATTTGATTGGTCTGAATAGACATGTTATGTTTAGCCACTCTAGTATATTATGGACTGCATGGTCTCATGCATGGTGCCAGGTTTCCATGTATGATTAAATTATCGCTAGCTTCTATTGGTAATGATAGTAACCTAATATGGTAATTTTTGCACTAATTATATTATATCATCAGTTATTCCAATTATAACATATTATCTCTTAGTTTATGTGCTGTTTTATCTACCCTGCATATTAGCAATGAGTATGGTGTCTACAATGTATTGCAGTGTATTTTTCACCTACTGGGTTAAGTTTCTGCACCTTACATTATGAGGTCAAATGCATAGATTGAACTGAATACTAAGAGAAACAGAACAGAGAACAGCTGTAATACTAGGAATATGCACAAATTGATGTATAATGCAAATTAGATATGTTTTAGATATAATGTTTTTTGTCTGACTTTGCATGTTTTTTTCAGTGCAAACTGCTTGCACATGTATTTAAGAAGTGTCCGCACCGCATTTGTGTTCCCTAAATAGAATTGTAGAATTGTGACATACTAATATGTCCCAGGTTGTTAAGGGGTTAAGAAATTCCTTCTTTTGCCTGTCTTATGCCCAGTCTCATAATGTCCTTGCTTCCTCTTATTATGTCCCCCTCTCATTATGTCCCTGCACATTATGTCCCCCTCTCATTATGTCCCTGCACATTATGTCCCCCTCTCATTATGTCCCTGCACATTATGTCCTTTGCCCCCTGTCATTATGTCCCCCCTCATTACTCTCCAGCTCATTATTTCCCTCTCATTTTCCCCTGCCCCTTTTCATTGTCCCCACTCATTATTGTCCAGCTCTTTATGTCCCCCTCATTGCACGGCTCGTTAGTTTTACAGAGAGTAATCAGATCTGTGGGATATAACGAGCCGTGCACCTGTGTGACCATGGTCAGATTTCTGTCCACTGGAAGTAAACATAGAAACTTTCTATAGAATAACAAAGATCTAGAAAACCGTGAGAAATTGAAACAAAAAGTATAGTTGAAAATTGTACAACTTTTTATTATACAAACAATAACATTTATTTGCTGAAATAAAGAGAATATCCCTTAAAATCCCTTGGCTGAACTAGTCAATGAAAAGGTGGCGCCTTTTTAAATAATGATACACTTCTTGTGATTTGGGCCCCGTGTTGGGACTCCTCCTGCAGTGCAGCCTCTCTCTTCTCCCTCTAGATACCATTGTCATATTTTACTGCACAGGAATACATAGCTTCTCCATTACCCTCCTTTTCTCTCTTCGGTTTCCATTCTATCCTGTTTTCTCTTTCTTCTTTCTATGGTTGCACTCTTTTTAAACAACTTGTTCTTCTTGTTGCTTCCTGACCACTTATTGTGGCCTGTCTGTCACATGTGACCGTGTTTGTGACACTTATTGCATCCATCCAACAACTATGTTCCCCAGGTCTGGTTTTACACTAGGTTTATGCTATTTATTCTAATGATTTTTATTTTTTCACTTTATATGCCTCAATAAATAGAAATGTTTAGCAAATATTGCAGGTCATATTGATTTAAAATCCAGTTTATAATAGAAGTAGTGGAAAAGGGGTTCTCCAAAAAAAAAGCCTCCTCTGTGTCACGGGTGACCCGTTCCCCCTCGTATCCTAGGGCGCGCGCGCAGGCTTCAGGAAATGTGAAGGGCAAGCGCACCATTAACTGGCGTTGGCCATTCTCTCTGAAGGCTATTTAAACCTGCCTTTCCCATCACACCCTGCTGGATCTTTGTGCCTCACAGCCTTAGAAAAAGCTCCCTAGCGATTATCCTGCGTTCCTGTGTCTCCAGCGTTCCTGTATCTCCAGCATTCCTGTGTGTTCCTGTGTATCTGTGTGTTCCTGTGTATCCTGCGTTCCTGCTTCCGCGTGTTCCTGCTCCTGAGTTCCCGTATCCTGTGTCCCGTGTGCCTGTGTTCCCGTTCCCACCTGCCTGGACCTCCTGTTGCTGACCCCAGATTGGAATTGATGTTGCATCTCTGCCCGCCTGCCCTGACCTTGTGCCTGACATGACCACCAAACTGTCTGCTGCTAAGGTACCTCGGCCTTGGCTACCATCGCGGGCTAGTCGCACCTGTGGAACGACCTGGTGGTACCCCGCCGCAGCAAATCCATCCCGCTTTGTGGCGGGCTCTGGTGAAGACCCAATGCCACTAAGACTTGGGTCCCAGGTTTTGGCTAGTACCACCTCCCGCGGTGGTCCAGTGGATTCACATATTCCGAATCCTTACACTCTTAACCCACCATTAAATTTTTTTCTATAATTAAATTTTATATACTCATTTTTGCACATTATTATGGGTGCTGCCATTTTTCTTTGAGCTGGTATTAACAGCATTTATGTAGTTACTTTACAGCAGCCGCAACGCTGCTCTGTGGGCATGCTCTGTGATCTGTGGAGAGGTCATACTACAGAGAGGGGCAAGAGATGAACTGTGATTGTCAGCTATTGCATTGTGCAAGGTGAATCATGTGTTATCTCTATGTAGGAGAATACTGTAACCCTTAGTTACATTACTTGGCTATATACTAAGCGACTTCCTTTCTTACAAGTAAATGATTAATGATAGTGGGTAAAATTGCATGTCTGGCAGCTTTTGTCACAACAAATATATGAAAAAGTATAGTGAGGATGTGGGCCACGCAGCGCTGGGCATTCCCGGGCAAGTGCTGGGGCCCACATAAGACTGTACATAAGGAATCCATGTGGGTAAATGAGACTGTATCTAATGAATCCATAGGGTGTGAGGGGGCTTATATAAAATAACCTTGAGGGGGCTTTCTGGTATGATAAACTAGGGAATATTTTAGGGAACAAGAGACTGTTTTAGTTTCTGAATTTTGAAAGCTTCCAGGTGTGATCACTGCCAAGGGGCCTACTGAGGCTCTGTCACCCAGGGGCCTACTGAAAACTGGAGCCGACCCTGGTGACGATATCCACTTTTAATCATCTCAAACCTATCTAGTTAACTTATACAATAGTTCTATACATGTAGCGGTCACTCCATTGTTTGGACGCTCTACTTTTTATCAGCTCTTGCAGTTGGCTCTACATCAAGTTACTGCAGTTATCATTAACATGTTTGAATTCACTGGCAACATAGCCTATATTTTGTATGGGAGTGTCATCCTTAATAATAAGTGAGATTTGTGGGTGGCCATGTGTGGAGAAGAGTAGACAGTGGAAAGCTACAATCTACTTTCATTCTCTCCAGCAGGTTAATATGTTTGCTATTTAATTCTGTCAATGGTTCTTATTTTTCATCTTTACTAATGTGGAAAATTAGTTTCAGGGTTTGAGCAGAAGAGTAACTAGCCAGCTCACCCTTGTATCTAATGTGCACACTCACCATATATATGTATATATATGACTGTATGCTGTGAGATCACACAGCTACATTACAGCTGATACATTTTAATGGATCTAATCACATGGTCATTTTTAACATCCTAGAACAAAAATTGTATGATTAACCTTTTTAAGAAAGGGGGGGGGGGGCGGGGCTTGGGATAAAAAAAATTTCATTGTTATACTGTTATTTTTGGGCTAGTAACCTTGCAAAATAAGCACAATGTTACCTTTTTCCTACGGCTCAGTACTTTTATGGGATACAATGATTTACTAATTTTGAAGAGTAAAGAGTACTTTGGGGGTATGATAAAGGTCTTGCCCCTGTTGGCATAGGCCTCTTGATGTATCTATCAGGCAGCCGTGCCGCCAGAAAAACTATGCCAGGTCCGACTTGACTTAGTTTTGTGCAAAAACCTGCAAACTAATGTTTTTAGAATTTATGCAGACATTGGGCAGGAACTCCTTTCACAGTCGTGGAGGTGGTGACATGGAGGTGCCATAGGTGCAAAAATAAAAAATAACTGCAATTTCTTGCAGAAAACTTTAAGTAGAATGACTGATTAATCTTCCCATTTTATTTATTCTTTATGGATAGAGAGATTTATTAAAAATATTTCTGCAACTGAAAATCCCTACATTTGAGTAGGGCCGTGTGTTTGGACTACTGCATTTCTGTAACAAATCTCACATATGTGAATATAGTCAAAACATTGTATAATGCTATACATAAAGGGGGTTATTTATTATAAGGCGGCTCATTAGGACCGTTCTATGGTGGATATTTATCATACGCTGGCGCCGCTGCAAATTCACAGCCCGAAAAATGAAGAGGCTTCCGCCTCTTGATGTATCGGGCTGCCAGCAGCACAGCGTTTATCCTACGCCAGGCTGCCGGCGACTTTTCACGTATGAAAAGTCGCTGGCAGCAGCGAGTGCACAGGCGCGGGGACAGTAACGCCCCGCGTTGGCCCACTGGCGTGAAGGTGGCGGATTGGGGAAAATAATCGCAAAAGCTAGCAATAAGCTAGCATTTGCGATTATTTCAGGGCCTCTGCGCAGAGGTCCTGATAAATATCCCCCTATGTCTATTTTTGGAGCTCCGACGCCCATCAGATTCATTAAAGTGGCTTTGCCTCATGGTCTATTTTTTTTTTTCAAAAAGTCCCAAAAAACTCTCAAAATACATAAAAAGTCCAGCACATACACCAGCAAGGGATTGGAGTAACTATGAGACTTTCCAAAAGTTTCAAGGCATGATTCTGGCTTTGTTTGTTTCTTGCAGAAAGAGCTGTTGCTTTCACTGTTTTAATTTTGGTGATACATGATGTTTCACAGATTTTCATGATTGTTTTGAAAGGAAAAAGTAATTATGACATAGGGGGATACAGGCAGTCCCCGGGTTACATACAAGATAGGGACTGTAGGTTTGTTCTTAAGTTGAATTTGTATGTAAGTCGAAACTGTATATTTTATCATTGTAGTTCCCGACAATTTTTTTTTTTGCCCCAGTGACAATTGGAGTTTCAAATTTTTTTGCTGTAATAGGACCAAGAATTATCAATAAAGCTTCATTGCAGACAATTTTAAGCTGATTATTGCAGTCTGGGACTATTTTAAAGCATCCAGAGAGCTTCACCAGAGGTCACAGTGGGCAGAGGGGTCTGTCTGTAACTATGGGTTGTCTGTAAGTCGGGTGTCCTTAAGTAGGGGACCGCCTGTATTTATAGGGGGGGCATAAAAGCCCTGAAATAATACTGTATTGCTAGCACTTGCGAATATTTTCCAATTTTTGTCACCTCCACGCCAGGGGTGCGTGAATGGTTGTGAAGGGGGCGTGGCCAGCAAAAGACTGGGTGCGACTGGCAGGGAAGTAGTTCAGCGTGGGGGTTCCTGTCCCCACACTGGCACACTCGCTTTAGCCAGCAACTTTTCATACATGGACCTGGTGGCACCTGGCTTAGAAATAAAAATCTGTGCAGCCAGTCGCTGGATACATCAAGAGGCCTAAGCCTCTTCATGTATCCGGATGTGCCAGAGCGGCACCTGGGCTATTATATGCCAGTGCAGGAGCACCTGCATATGATAAATATTCCTATTGCGTGTATTTATTTTATTATACACCATTTAACCTTGTAGGGTTTTTTATAATATCATTTTGTAGTTCAGGTCATTTTGTACCCTGCAATTACAATTATACTTACCATTTTATTGTTGAAAGTGAATATAAGTATTTTTAGCATTTAATTTTGACGTTCTTTTAGCACCCTGCAGTTGCGTCGCAGAGAGCTAATAAAATAAAATTACAGATGTAAAGTTAGAATAGGCAGTCTAGTAATGTGACAGATATTTTGGGGGCTTAAGATACTGAGCAACTATCTTACTGTAACTATTTCTAAAACTGCCTGATGTGTTAAATCTATATCCTTGGAGATTTAAAACTACATGCGGCTAGACCCAAAAATGTCTCCAGATATTTATATTCTGCTCTGTTCGCAGAATTGTATATGCATTGAAGCAATGGAAAAAAGGTTGAAGGTTCAAATATTTATTTGAAAGGAAGGCATATGTATTCCCATAGCTCACTTATTTTATATTCTATTTTCTAAAAATATTCAAAATATGCAATCTTCCAATTCCATCTTCCATTACTTTGCGTCCCTGAATGGGTTATACACCTGAAAAAAACGATTGCATGCAGATGTATGTAATGTTTTTTCAGTATCAAAAATTTATGCTACAAATTAACAAAGTGTGAACAGAGCCCTGTAGAATTTCCCTGCAGTGCATGCTGGCCGTGTATTCAGCTGGATATATGTGAAAGATTTTTAGATTATTTTATCTCTTCAGGTGTCGTCACATATACAATCTATCAAGTGGTAATATCACACCCCGGTGAGGCGGTGACACATAATGTAGTATTTGAATGCCCGTCCTAATTTCTGGATTTTCCTGATGAACAAGAATATGTACCACATTCTGATGTATACATTGCACCACACTGTTCAGGGACTTACAGACTGTGGTACTAATGAATTATGTCTCAGGAAATATGTTGCTGTATATGCACTATGTGGGACAGTTATCATGGCTTGTATGCCAGTTTGGTGCTGCACAAGGCATGAAATAATCACAATTCCTGGTGACCACTAAAGACTCATAAGCATTGAAACGAAAAGATTATACCTACTTTCAATAAAATGCAATAAAGAAGTAATTAACACCTGCGGTTGGTGCTGGCATGTTAACCATGTTAACCATCTGGCAAAGCTGCCGGAGTCATTTAAATCCAGGAGGTGCCATATTGAATTTGATCACCGCCCCACTGTGAGGTCAACTGTTATTATGATAGCCTTGGGTCAAGCAAAGACCCTAGGTTGTCTGGTTTTACACCATCAATTACAATGTGCGATTTGCTCAAACAAAGAGAGATGAGAAGATCAAAGTCATGAGAGATGATGAAATCCATGAGATGGATATACAGCACAATGACTTGAGCACTGCTACATCTGAGCTATAACAAACACTGTTAGCACTGCTATACCTCTTTCCGTGCTATAAAGATCTTGTCCGTAGCTTGTAGATTTGTAGCTTGTAGATTTAGTCTCCTCACACTGCTGCTTGCTGACAGAAAGTGTATCAGTGTGAGCTTGTCTTGGAATGCATGGGGGGAGGGGCTGATGCAGAGAGACACTGCAGCAAGCAGAAAGGTGAAGCTATTCATGAGATGAATCTACTATGTCCAACCCTAAGTCAGAAAATTTACAGTTGGATACCAGGAAAACTGAGATTTTATACACCAGGGCTGATTGTTGTTGAAATTATATATGTAAAATGCTGTATTTTTGTTAATAACAATGAATTAGAGAATGTGTTATTTTGTTATCCTGAGTATATTTATGAATCTTGTCTTCCTGGGAATACCATAACAGTAACCAGCAGCTCTTGGGGTCCTGTTGCCCTCTTAATTTTTTGAAAAATGGCTATTAATCCACATGGCCCATTGGGTTGAATATTTTGTAAACTGTCCCTGTTTTAAGCATACAGCTCTCTCATAAGTCCAATTGGTGTTGACTAGCCAATTACTTCTTGTACATGATGGGGATGTGGGTAACATCCTATATTTGTTATTACTGATAATTTGGTAATTAGAACAGGGCACTACTGTTCTGGATTTGCATGAAAGTTTATCTAGACAATCTTATCTTATCCATGAAGTAGGAAACTTTATAATCCAAAGAAGTAAACACATTTCGGGCTGTAAAGCGCTTTTTCAAGTACAGTTGGAAAAGTAAAACTGGAGAGCAGCTGCTTCTCCTGCAGCCCACTCGCTGCCACACTATTTTTCTGCAACAATGGTTTGTATGGCCGCTACAGTATATGCAGCACTTTGGGCTAGTGAGAGTAGAAGCAGTCACAGGAACCCCTTGGATTCTGGATATTTAAATACAAAAGGTTAATGTAATCCCATTAATAACAGGTAGAGCAAGTGATAAAAGATATCTTATTTTTACACCTATAGAGTTACAGAAGGTTTTTAGGAAAGGACCATAAGACACCTTGGACACAATCTCACTGTTAGGCTAGAGTAACACTGCGTTGCCCGCCGTACCGTAACACGGCGGGCACACAGCAGTGCACGGGGAGAGGAGGAGGAAGTGAGCACTTCTCACCCCGCCCCTCTCCATAGGGATATATGCCGCACGGCGCCGTAATACGGGAGAAGATAGGACATGCTCCTGTAGGGCGCCATGCGCCCATTGCCGTCTGTGGGGGACGAATATCGACCGTATATACTTAGGCCGTATATACGTCCCCATGCGGCCGTGTGAATGTAGCCTTATGCTGTTTTTCTTTTTCTGTATATTTCCCTTAAAAGAAATGTAAAATGTATAAAAGCTACTAAACTATTGTAATTCTGCCAGAAACTTTAACCTTTGTGTATCTGTACCATTTAAAGTAGACCTTTCAATTTCTCCACCAAACTTGACTCTTAACCACGAACTGTGACATAATAGTACATCCCAAGGCCACTAACGGGCTGAGCCTACTCCATACAGACTGGGTGTTCATCGATCGATAACAATAATCGTGAGCATTAACCCTGCAAAGTTTATTTCACCATATTCTGACTCTAATAAAGAAATTTTGTTTCGTAATGAAGATTTTAATTTTTTAAAATCTAGCTACCAAAGATGAAGAATATAGCATTTAGCAAAGTAGAACTTAGATATCCATGCAAGACTAATACGCCTACAAAAAAAGACATGCACCGACCTTAAACATTAATCATTTCTTTATTATGCCAATATCATAAAAGCAAGTACATGATATAAAATGAAGGTACATAAGAATCAGTTTACATGCGTCTAAAACAATCACGGATAGATCATAACATACGTAAACATATTACGTATATATATATATAGGCTAATTTTCATACTTATATTCTCCCATCATCTCTGTATAAGTATCCAAATACCCCATCAATATCACACCCATAGTTTGTCATAGGTAAAACTATATTCCTACTATGCAGAGTTGCTATGAATATGATTCTAATATATAAACAAACAACAAGAGCTTATTTGTGGGACGCAGAAAGCATTATTGTCTCGCAAGCTTTTTTTGTTTTTACCAATTCATTTACATCTAGTCATACCCTATTGTCCAACTCCAATGCAGTATATCCTCCAACTCTAATACAATATATCCTCCAGCTCCAATGCAGTATATCCTCCAACTCTAATATGAATGTGAAGTTTATGGATGCTGCACTTGATCCTTTTTATGTTGGAACTAGGGAAGAACTAGAACTTTTAAATCCTGGTATCATCTTTCTGAAGGGTTTGCAGAGCATGACATAGATAAGTGGGTCCATTAACACATTGGTGGCTGTGATCCATAGAGTGATTTCTTTAGCCAGATATAGCCTGTTTTTCAGCTGACAGTCTGTTATGATTCCTACCTGACTTAATGTATAGGGCAACCTCAAAAAGTGGTAGGGGGCAAAACATAGGAAAAACACAGCAACCACAAGGAAAACCTTATACCTAGTATTCTTTCTTGAAGCTCTGAATTTAGTCTTCGATGTCATGTAGGAGTCATAAATCTTCTTGCTGATTATTGTATAAAACAGGGTCATAGAAATGAAGACAACCCAAAAAATGATCATATTGATGTAGATAATGGCTGCATGCCACTTTTTTCCGAGTGCTGACTTCATACGGCCACATTGCTGAGTACTTTGTATCATGATCGCCTCACTGCTCAGTATAGTATTTGGTAGAGATAGTAGGAAGATAACTATCCAGACCGCAACAGAAATCTTCTTCGCCAGACCCACATTGCCCATCCAGTATCTACCGAATGGTTTAACAATCTTGAAAAAACGGTCCAGTCCAATTAGCCAAAGTAGTATAATATTTATGTACATGGTTTCAAAAAATATGACTGCGGAATAGCGACAAAAAAAACTTTTCATCTGCCATGGTGCTCGGTCTGACTCTGTGAAGATCTTGAAGGGTAACGTCAAGGTCATAATGATGTCCGCCACAACTGTGTTTTTTAGATAAACAATAAAAACACTTTTGCTTGGCACTTTAAAAAATATCCATGCACATATAAAGTTCATTAGAATTCCTGGACAAAATACGACAGCATATAAAATAGGGAAGACTATCCCTGTGATTGTCGCATCATCAGTGCAATTTACAGAGGTCATATTTGGATTTTCTGATCCCATACCTGTAATAAAAAAGACTTTACTGTGTACAACATGTCAACATGTATACATACATTCCAGCAATTGAAATTCTAAATTTGTTAGATATTAGTGCTCATCTATTTTTTGCCCAGGAACCCACAGTAAAACATTTAAAGACTGTCTAATAAAAATGACATTCCAAAACTTCCACACTTACTGTATGCGTAGCAGTCTGCCTTCCTTCATATCACTATCACATTGGCAGAATAATTGAGCATCATGTTGCTTTTAACTTATTGATATAATATTTCCATATCTAACTTAATTTTGTGCTTTCATCCTTTTCCTACCTTTCATGGCTACATTTGTTAATTGTTCCTTATCACATCCATTAGCACACCACAGACTCTATTTACCGCGTTGAATTGTAAGGCAATGGAGCTTAACTATAACTACAGAACCGTAGTGTAGGAATGCATCATTATTATTATTTATTTATAGAGCACCATTAATTCCATGCTGCTATACAATCAGTACTGGGTTCACATACATTACATTAAGACAAAAACAAATGCAAGTACAAAATACAAAACTACAGAGATCAGGAAACCAGTGGATCCTGCCCGTGAGGGCTCTAAATCTATGTGGGAAGGTAGACACGAGGTGAGGGATCAGAGATTTTTGGCACAGTCATAACTTTGGTTTAATTCTTGGATAGACAGAAATTAGACTACTAACCAGGAGGGGCGTAACCTGAAGCTCTTGGGATCTAATTCACAATGTTAGGGCCCAATCTAATGGGTCCTACCGATCACAGCTATTTGTCAATACTTTTCCATAAACCTGCATGCACATGGTATAGGTGTTCTGCCAGATATCTCTACCAGTATAGAACTGGGCAACAAAGAACTGGGCAAGTTGGAATTTAAAGGGAACCTGTCACCAAGGACCTCATTTTCACTAAAGACAGGTTGTAAAAGCCCATCACACCTACAGTGCTAATAAGCCTCTCTGCCTTTTATAAGCATTTGCATTACAATATAATTGTGTGTTTTGATTTGCCTGGCTTCCTGACAAATTCCTCTGTGTAGTCTCAGGGGTTGGTCTTTGGTTTAAATGAATTTCAAAAAACACCACGTGACTTGTATGTGCTGCTCACTGCTCAGCTCTCAGCCCCCACCTTTGTGCTCCTGTACAGCTTCTCCCTCTCCCACTGATGTCAGCTCAGCAGGCTGTGAGCTCCGTTTGTGCAAAGGAGTAAAAAGGTGGGGGCTGAGAGCTGATGAGTCTACGGCACAGAAAATTCACGTGGTGTTTTTTTAAATGCATCAAAACCGAAGCCAACTCCTGGGACTAAACAGTGGATTTTGTCCGGAAGCCAGGTAAGCTACAACGCCCAATTATATTGTAATGCAAAAGTTTAGAGAAGGGAGAAAGGCATATTTGCGAAGCAGGGGTGATGGGCTTCTGCAAAATGTCTTTAGTGAAGATGAGATCCCTGGTGACAGGTTCCATTAACATGACCTTCTTTCCCCGACACCCTGTTAGTCGGGGACACCTGTATAGAATGCGTTAACAAAAAATATTTTACATGTATCTATCGCTCTCTCTCTCTGACTGTCTCTGACCATCTCTGTCACTGACCGTCTCTGTCACTACCTGTCTCTGTCACTGACCCTCTCTGTCTCTGACCTTCTCTGGCTCTGACCGTCTCTTTCAGTGACTGCCTCTGATTGTCTATAACCTTCTCTGTCTCTGACCGTCTCTTTCAGTTACTGTCAGTGACCATCTCTGTCTCTGACCTTCTCTGTCTCCGACTGTCTCTTTCAGTGATTGTCTCTGACAGTTTCTTTAAGTGACTGTCTCTGACTGTCTTTTTCAGTGACTGTCACTGAGCGTCTCTTTAAGTGACTGTCTCTGACCCTTTTTTTAGTGACTGTCTCTGGCCATCTCTTTCAGTGACTGTCACTGACCGTCTCTGTCTCTGTCCTTTCCCATCTTTGACCGTCTCTTTCAGTGACTGCCTCTGATTATCTCTGACCTTCTCTGTCTCTGACCATCTCTTTAAGTGACTGTCACTGACCGTCTTTTTCAGTTAATGTCAGTGACCATCTCTGTCTCTGACCTTCTATGTCACTGACTGTCTCTATCAGTGATTGTCACTGACAGTTTCTTTAAGCGACTGTCTCTGACTCTTTTTTTTAGTGACTTTCTCTGACCATCTCCTTCAGTGATTGTCACTGACCATCTCTGTCACTGTCCGTCTCTTTCAGTGACTGTCTGTAACTTTCTCTTTCAGTGACTGTCACTGACCATCTCAGTGATCTTCTCTGACCGTCTCAGTGACTGTCTCTGGCTGTCTATTTCAGTGACTGCCTCTGACCGTCTCTTTCAGTCAGACCGTCTCTGGCTTTCTCTCTCTGACAGTCTCTTTTGGTGACTGTCTCTGTCCCTGACTGTCACTTTGTCTATGGGGAGATGTATCAAAAGTGTGTGAGAGCAGAACTGCTCTAGTTGCCAATAGCAACCAATCAGAGCTCAAGTTTCCTTTTTTGTGCAGATGTTTATAAAATTACAGCTGATCTCTGAATTGATTTCCATGGGCAACTGGAACCTCAGACATTTCTGATAAATCTCCACGAATATAGACAAATCACCGGGCCCAGATGACATAAACCCCCTGGTTTTGCATGAACTATGTACCGTGATAGACAGATCATTATTAACTGCAGATCTGTCTAGCTTCTGTGGTGGGGAAAATATTTGAGCGGTTTGTTAGAGATGCTATCCTGGAGTATCACACTGTGCATAACCTTATAACCCAGCGTCAGCATGGATTTATGAGAAATCGGTCCTGTCAGACTAATCTGATTGGCTTTCATGAAGAAGTAAGTTGCATACTGGATCTGGTGGACGCTGTAGATGTTGTATATCTGTATTTTTCAAAGGCATTTGACACTGTGCATTTGGGTAAGTAATTGGCTTAGTGACAGAAATCAGAGGCACATTCTCAGATTGGGTTGATGTTACCAGTGGAGTGCCACAGGGGTCAGTATTGGGGCCACTTCTTTTTAATATTTTTTATTAATGACCTTGTAGTGTGTTTACATAGTCACGTTTCAATATTTGCAGATGATACTAAGCTGTGTAAAGTTATTAATACTGAGGTCTATAGTTTAGCATTACAGAGGGATTTGTGGAAGCTTGAGGAGTGGGCAGAGAAACGGTTGATGAGGTTTAATGTAGATAAATCATATGCACTTGGTCTATGGAAACAAAAGGTTTTATATTATGTTCTAAACAGTCAATTACTTGGTAAAACTGGAGCTGAAAAAGACTTGGGGGTTTTGGTGGATGTAAACTTAATTTTAGTGAACAGAGCCAGGCGGCTGCTGCTAGAGCAAGTAAAATTATGGGATGTCTCTTGAGAGGAATAGATTGAAGAAGAGAAAACAAGATAGAGAGCGGGGGACGCTTGATGTGTAGATTATCTCAAGAGTATAGTACGATGTGTACACGGTGTGCGCACTCACCTTTTAGCGCTGTGCTATGTAGTCGCATATAGGATGGAACAAGATGCTGCCTCCGGGGAGTGATTTCGGTACAGGTGCCGATGGAGAAACACGAGGTAGAAGGTCTCTATTCCTGGAGGCCCTGCATCAGAGGAGAGGGCATCCACATACACCAGCTTAGACTATTCTTGGAACATATTGCGCCGGGTCTTCCATGGGATCAGAGGGGATGTCCATTGGGCCTCCAGGAATAGAGACCCTCTACCGCGAGAGGAATAGATTGTCATGATAAAGACATATTTTTGAAGTCTGTCGCGATTCACCAAGATCATGCGCCCGAAATCCTGCATGTATCGCTTCCCCGCTGAGGTCCGCCGGAGTTCACCTTCTTGTTCCCAGTGTATGTGAGTGGATGTCTTGCGACACAATTTGAGATGTTAAATCCGCACGTTATCCGAATCTGTCAGATTGTCCGACGGCCCACCTCCCGATTTGTGTCATGTGAAAGCCGGCGCCAATACGCCAAAATCCAATTGCATGTAACAAAAAGCCCTTCTTAATGCGGCGCACGTCGGAAATCAACGGATGTACAGACGATAGTGCGGTCTGCGGACCCTTAGCAAATGAGCCCCATTGGACATAATAGAACTGGAATGGGTGCAGAGGAGAGTAACCAAGATTATTAGGGGAATGGGTGCAATTACAAAATTTGAGATTGTTCAGTTTAGAAAAAAGACGGCTGAGGTCTTTTTGTATTGCATTTAGAGATGAGCGAGCACTAAAATGCTCGGGTGCTCGTTATTCGAGACGAACTTTTCCAGATGCTCGAGTGCTCGTCTCGAATAACGAGCCCCATTGAAGTCAATTGGAGACTCGAGCATTTTTCAAAGGGACCATGGTTCGGGAATAAAATGTGTTATTTAATTGAAAAAGAATGTCTTCTGATAAGTGATCAGATGTATGCAAACATCTGCAATCTATTCTTCACTGTTCCGCGCGTATATTATCTCCCGACAAGTTAACAGATGAGCAGTATACTCGGACGAGTATACTCGCTCATCTCTAGTATTATTGTAGACGATCTTGGACATGTGGGTTTTCAGGTTTTTGGGAGAAGCAGGGAGACAGATGGATCACAGAGTTTGCTGGTAGATCACAGAGAAGGATGTTGCAGTAATCCAAGTGGGTGATGATGAGGGCACAGGCTAGCAATATTGTAGACTCTTGATTGAGGAATAGGGTCATTCATTACTCTGCCAATAAATCAAGATAGTACAGGAGAGAAATAAATGGCCACCAGTCCATTTACAACATCTATTACTTTTCTATCAAGTTTTATAATGTATTTTAAGGGATGAAGATCTAATTTTGATATGTGCTCCATATTCAGAGTAGGGAAAGGTAAGACAGCTCTCCCAATATTACCCTGTACGGTCCATTATAATGATTCCATTGCACATAGACTTAAGTCCATTTTGCCAGGACCCAAAACACTCCAAGAAATAGAAAAAGCAACATGGCTCCTTATGTGTTCATTGGAATGAAGAGGTGTACTTTATTTGCAGAATAGATCTACCTATCATACTGCTTTTCTCCCCATACAGTGACATGGTATCATGCCCAAAGTTTATGTTCCTAGTCTGTTTCTACTCTCAGCACAATTTCTTTGGGGTCTGTTTGCTAAAATAAAATTTGGAACTACCCTAGAGGAACGTATGATTGGTGCAGTTTCATCTGCACGACCGGTGAAGTATTTTTGACCTCTGGCCGATTGTGCTTTCCAGTGTATGATGCTTGATAGGTGACAATAACAAGTTGGACATTATCTTTGAGAAGGGTTGGGAGAGTGTTTATTCAGCAGTAAAAAGGAACAAGAGTGAATAAAGTGTTTTAATATAACTAAGAGTGGATACAAGATGCACAGGTGAAGAAAGGAGACCCGGACTAATATGTTTAGAATATAGAAATATGCTTTATAGGTAATTTTACTTTTTATAGAACTGCAGAACATTATACCACTGAAATTATTTCTATGTTATGATTATATCTACAAGTGAAGGGTTAACAGAAAATGTTATAAAGTCAAATATGGATCATCACACAGATATTAAACTCGTTCTTACCAGCACCGGATTGCCCTTTATCAGTAGTATTTTCTGTTGACGATCTTCTTTTCTTTGCTCTTTTGATTTGATTTGTGTTTTCAGAGAGGCAGGATATTATTTTCCATCCTACAGTCAGTGTTCCACAGGTTTGCTATGTATGTTGCTGCACTCCTTGTGCTCCATACTGCTACTACACGTGTTACAGATGGGATTTTCTCATCGAATCCTATAACTCCTAAAGTAATTAAAAAAAAGCGAAGTAAAGCCAAAGATGCCATTTCAAACATATAAATGTATAATATGTAGTGTTACTAGCTTCACCCAAAGTTGCTCAAAATCAAATTTATTTAACCCGATTTCCTGGATGTTGTCTGTGTCGTTTTAGCGTTGAAGCAATGGAAGCCATTAATTAGAATTGAGGTTTGTATACAGTAATTGACAAAGCAGTAAGTAACACTGCATCAAAGCATCACATTACACTGTTTATCTGCAGGAAATAAACTGAAATATTTATGAAATCTAATGGAATCGTTCATTATAAGACAAATCCTGAAACTTTTTCATTTCCTTAGGCCTTAGTGTTGCCCAAAGCAATGAATTGTGGGCAAAACCAGTAGGTATAAATCTCAAAAAAAATTTGGGCCCCTTCCTTACTGCCAGACTGACAATCAAATCACATTCAGGAGGTAGGGGATTGACAAATGCCTCCCACACCACAAGAATACAAAATGTTTTATTGGGCCATTTTAAGCCCAATTAAGTGTAAGATAGCATTGGCAGTGCTTCAGTTTACATAGATGAAAGGAGAATATAGAAACAGAACTTCACCCTGTCGCTGTGGGGTCCATTTGGAAAGATGTGGAGGAAGTGCTGAGTGTTGATGCAACCGGACCTATGGAGGTGTCACAAGCACCTTGTGTGGCGATGGCTCACCATCTCCTCAATGGGGAAGGAACTAAGTATTTTAAAATCAGAAGTGCCATCCATCCAGAATTGAAACCATTTTAAAGCAATAACAAACATATTATAACATTATAACAAACACCTTGAAATGGTCAAAATACCCTTACACACCTACAGCGTGGCCACACGTAGTCATGCGCACAATATGTACAGCTAAGAGCACAGATAATAAAGGACACAGGAGTAATTGATATATGATGACCACTTGATAAATATAAGTGTATTCATTAAATCATCATTAAATAGGGCAAAGAAAGCTGAAAATATGGCTCGATGGTTTTCACAATGTATTAAGCGATTTACAATATAAAACCTACAACAAATAATCAGGGCCACTTCAGAAATGCAAAAGAAGCAAAAGAATAACCATGGGGCCAAAGGAACTTTTTAAGTCCAGCCATTCTATGGAAGAGGAAATACTTTCCGAACTTCAGGGCTACACAACAACCTTTCATAATACTGAAACATCAAACCCAAGTATCCCATCACAGATCATAAGTGATGTCTGCATCAGATCTAGAGATTACAGTGAAAACACAAAGAATATTGCAGAATTTTCCTGAGAACTCAAGCTTTAGTAGCTTGTGAAGTGATGCTCAGATGTAATAGGCACATTATAAAATACCATAAGAAACTGCTCCTTCTCCTTATTTACTATTAATCTTTTCGACTGATTGTGGAACTGATCCTGGTGTTAACTCTGGCAAAGTGTGAATCACGCTGGTACTACTATGCCTGCAGCAGAGGGTGAAATACATTTTGGGGAGGATCGTTGCCAACAAAATTTAAACAGCTAACTCCCAGAATCGGCGCCAGCAATGATTGTGCATTTGGGTGGATTTTTTTAATTCATCCGAACCTGAGTTTTGATTGACCTGGTCATCACTAATTATAAGGCTTATCTTAGAAGACCCAGGATGGCAAGTGTCAGTAATTGGTTCTTTGCCTTATAAAGATAATACTCTTGTTTAAATATGGTCAGTATCCCCAGAAAATGCTAATAAATTAGTTACATTTTTTTCAACCCTTTTTTTATCAAGTAATGACGGAGTCTATGACTTTTGCAAAAACTGGATGATGTAAAGTTTATTTGTCACTTGTTAAAGTTAAGAAATATAGCCGTATTAAGTATAACTTTGGGGGAAAAAATTGCTGCTGGACATTCTGACCTTCTGATTATTCTGACTCTTCTGACCTCTATGATACTCTAATTACTCTAAATAGGATCAGGTTTCTGGCTTCTGTGCTTGAAAACCACACCCAGGTCTACAATTGATTGACAGCTGACTTTCAGAAACTTTTCTTTAGGGAAAGCTGGGTGTGAGATTGAGTTTGTTTTGTGTGCAGCTGTGGCTTGAGTAATGTGTCCTTTATTCCCTTTTAATTTTGCCCAGTTTCATCAGAGGTTGCTGGTTAAAGTCTTTTTATTTTATCTATATCTTGTGCTACTTCTTTGATTGCTACTCTTTGTGGCACATTTACTTACCTGTCCTGTCGCGATCCCTGCTGTGCGTTGTCCGACGAGGATTCGGGTCTGCCGCGATTCACTAAGATTGTGCGCCCGATATCCTGCACGTCTCGCTTCCCTGTTCAGGTCCGCTGGAGTTCACCTTCTTCTTTCTGGAGCATGTGAGTCCTGACACAATTTGCTTTTTAAATTCTGCGGTTTGTCCAAATCAGGCGGGTTGTCTGACGTCCACGCCTCCCGATTTGTGTCGCATGCAAGCTGGCGCCGATTCGACACAATCTGATCGCGTGCGCCAAAAGCCTAGGACAGTTCAGGGCAAAATGGAAAAAATCGCAAAACCCGATGAAAATGCGGTGTTTGGACCCCTAGTAAATGTACCCCTGTGTGTCTGACATCAGCTACATTTATACAACCAATTTTTTGTTATTCGATTCTGTGCCTCGCCCACATCCTACATTTGACCCATTCTGTCTGACATTGCTTGTCTATTATCTGTTGTTTGCCCTCGATGTCTTGTCACTCTCAATGTAACCCCCCTTTCCCTGACTCAGACTTGTGTTTGATTATTGCCTTTCTGTGTTATAGTGTGAACACTGGTCTGTCTCTGACTCCCTGTTGCCTGTCTACTTTACCATTCACTAGCTACCAGACAAAGTCAGTTTTTACCTTTCACCTAGCATGGTCTGTCAGGGTCTGTTAACAGGTTCCTAATAGTGGGTCCACCCTTACCAGGGTGGTTTATCTTCTGTAGGCAAGGCCCTAGCCTGGAGGGACAGTTACAGCTGAAAAAATTCTCAGACTGGTATAGAACAGACTGTGAGCAAATGACCGGCATCGGCTCTATGTCCCTGCCCGTCACAGGCATCGTGATACTAGGGGTCTGGCTGGTTATATGCTAGAGGGGGCTGGCAGGCTACATATTACAGGAGTCTGGCAGGCTATATATTATAGGGGACTTGAGACTGTATACTACAGGTGGCTGGCAAGCTATATACTAGAGGGGGCTGGCAGGCTATACACTACAGGGGACTGGCAGGATATATACTACATGGAGTTGGCAGGCTATATACTAGAGGGGGCTGGCAGGCTTTATAGTACAGGAGGCTGACAAGCTATATACTGCAGGGGTCTGGTGGCTGTATACTACAGGGGCTGGCTATATACTACAGGGGTTAACAGGCTACAAACTACAGGGGCTGGCAGGCTATATACTACAGGGGCTGGCAGGCTTTATACTAGAGGGGGCTGGCAGGCTATATACTAGAGGGGGCTGGCAGCCCTATACTAGAGGAGGCTGGCAGCTTATATACTACAAGGGGCTGACAGGCTATATACTACAGGGGGCTGGCAGGATCTATACCACAGGGGGCTAGCAGGCTCTATACTACAGGGGGCTGGCAGGTTATATACTACAGGGGGCTTGCTGTCTATATACTGGGAAGGCTGTGACCAATGCATTCCCCACCCTCGGCTTATACTTGAGTCAATACGTTTTTCCAGTTTTTTGTGTTTAAATTGGGGATCTTGGCTTATACTCGGGTCGGCTTATACTCGAGTATATATGGTATTTGAGAAGAAAACAAATTACTGACCAAGAATGGACTAATCAGAAGCTGTTTTTCCTGACCAGACACTTTTTAAAGTTTCAAATTTTAATAAATTGAACATCTTTTGTTCATTACTTACAGTTTATTCCATTACATACATTTTGTCATAGAATAAGCGCATTTTATAATTTTTTTTTAATATAGAGGAAAAAAAGCAAAATAGACATGTGATAACCTTAAAATAGATCAAAAACAACTAATGAGTAAATATGTTATAATCTACATTTTTGTTATGTAGATTGAAAGATACCAGAGTTATAAAATCCATAGAAATACTTACAATTTTTTAGTGTGAGAGTTGTGGGAGGCCATCACAGCTACAATACCACACATTTAGAATCGGAGACCCCCCTAATTGATTACCGGGTAAAACTTAGTGGTCCCAGTGGTCAGGGCAAGGCAGTAGAGAGCCTGCTCTATGTTCTCCAAACTTTATGTAAATCTGTAGTACAGGAGGATATAAGATAATATGTGTTGCAAGTTTTGTATCAACCTCCAAATACTATATTCACAGCAGTTCTTCTCTATAATCTCTTATCTGACCCTGCTGATGCTTCTGAGTATAGAGACAGAGTAAGATCAGCAGATTCTAATCTTCTCTGTACAGGGCACATTATCATAGCAGTTCTTCCCCATCTACTTTCTCTGAGAAAACATAGAACCATGAGAGTAAAGCTTCTAAAAATGTTAAATATAAGTGTTGCTTTCTTCTTCACACATACCAAGCAACAATGGGCATAATAATAAGGCTAGATTTAACTAGTTTTTTCTTTACATTGTAAGGACACCTTGGAAAAATTACCTGTGTGTCACCCAGTACCTGCTCCTCCCCTTTTACTGTGGGAGGAGGATTGAAAATCGGGAGTGAGCAGTGATTGGCTGCTGCTGATGTTGAGGGTGTTTCCCTAAAGATGTCACTCATACGCTCAGAAGAGACCAGGGGTAGAGCAGTACTTCTGCATCCAACCCCCATTGATTTCTATGGCCTCCGCTGAGCGTATATATGTCATTAAAGGGGTTATGCCACGAAACAATTGACTACAAAAAGCTGTCAAAGAGGTTAAAATATTTCAAAAATCTATTTGTAATGGTTACCTGGAAGTAAAGATTCCTTTCTATTTGTTATTATGGTGGGAGGAGGATTGAAAATCGGGAGTGAGCAGTGATTGGCTGCTGCCAATGTTCAGGGTGTTTCCCTAAAGATGTCACTCAGCAGAGACCAGGGGTAGAGCAGTACTTCTGCATCCAACCCCCATTGACTTCTATGGCCTCCGCTGAGCGTATATATGTCATTAAGCAGGAGCGAGTCAGATGGAAAAATGCGGCTTCCTGTGCCTTCACTGTATACTGGGCCTCCACCTACTAGTCCATGTACATTATAAAGAAACAAAGTGTGAATGTAGCGTAAGAGGAGTCCCAACATAAACAATTGATATAAGACTGAATACTTTATTGATTAGCTCTCTGCTTTACAAGGGGACTGAAGTGCATCTCCCATCAACCCTAAGATATAGGAATGAGACTTCTAGTTAGAAGTTGGTGAGGAAAAGAGTGGTGCAACTAAACAGGATGATAGCGTCGACTAAAATTCTCGGTGTACTGTTATCGAACAAACTTTTCAGCCGAGTTGCTCGTCTCGATCAACTAGCCCATTGAAGTCAATGGGAGTACCCTACATGTACTTTTCAAGTGGCCAAGGCTCTGCACAGGAACTGGGCCAGACACCTTGCCCTCAGAAAATGAGAACACCACGAAATGGACAGGAAACAAGCATGGGCGACATGCATGATGATCTACTCAGAGGCTGCTTACAACGCACCATTATGCAAATTAATGTGCAACATCAGCCATGACAGATACAGAATGAGCTAGATAGCATCACTAAACATCCAATAATTGACCCTGACACTATAGGGACGGGCAGCTGAGGCAGCCAGCAGCAGGCTAGAGAGTGTCATGGCGACATAACCCTAAATGGACTCAGGCTTCAAACCAATGGGTGGCTAGAGGAACAAAGGAGGTGAGCAAAGCGCTCAAATAAATCGGGTACACTGATAAGTTTGCCATGTAATTTTTGTGGATTACACAGCCTGTGGCGACAAGTTTAACATGGAAAGCCAGAAAACACACCAAAGTTCTGCCTGACACAGCTCGTTTGATAAGGGAACCGACTGTATGGAGCAGTGACAGCTATTAAGATTAAGGTGCTGCATTTAAAACTATGTTTAGTTGGATCTTGGCATGGAGCTGGCGCTCCGCTGCCAGTCCGACTTTCGCCAATCCAATCCCCTGTCTCTCGGCTGGCTCCCCAAACGCAACTTCTAGAACCTTTTGTAATAATCAAGTTGTATAGCGTTTCTTATAAGTGTTGGGATAGGCGGGTGTGAAGGGAATGTTAAACAGATGCGCAAGAAAGCCTGAATAAGTATCGGTAAATGATAAAATTTGCCATTAATTTTGGGGATTACACAGTAAGTGGCGACAAAGTTAACAAGTTTGATGTGGAAGCCATGAAACACAACCCAAAATTCTGCCTGAACAACACATGCTTGTTTTGATAAGGGGAACCTAATATGGAGGCACGTGAACTATTAGTAATTAATTGCTGCGTTAAAACTATGTTAGTTGGATCTTGGCTGAGCTGGCGCTCCCTGCCAGGCGCTTTTCCGCCATCCAAGCCCCTGTCTCTAGGCTACTCCCCAACGCACTTCTAAGAACCTTTTGTATAAGATATCAAGTGTAGTAGTGTCTTATAAGTTTGGGAAATGGCGGTGTGAGGAATGTAACGATGTGCAAGAAGCTCTGAAAACATATCGGTATGATAAAAGTTTGCCAGTATATTTTGGGGATTACCAGCCAGGTGGGCGACATTAACAAAGTTTTGTGTGGAATGCCCTGTAATATCTCTTGGGGCGGTTTTGCCTTTTATCGCCTAGGCTCACAGTTTAAGCGACGGCTTAGGGGCGGGGGACTGCCACTGCTGCTGTCCTAGAGCTAGCGACTGATGGCGGCCATGCCCACGGATTGGTGGTTCGGTGAGGGTGCAGGTTTTGTGGGAGGAGGCTGTAGCCTTTCCCTGGCCGAGTAGGCCTCCTCATCTCCTCCGGCAGTAGTTGCACCACCCCCGGACTCTCTTCCCTTACCCCCCAAGTTAACCCAATGTGCGCCGGTCCAGCGATATAAAGTGGCCCTGCCCGGGCGAACTCGTCCACGTGTCCCGTGGTCGGTGGACCCTTGTCAGAAACGGCGTTGGTCGGGCAAGATGATTTTCTGACAACGTGCTGGTGCAGGGGCTGGGACGGCACATCGGGAAAAGAGTGGCGGCTGGGGACCGAATACCGAGGGCGGCCGCCGCCATAAGGTTGCGAAAGGCCTCGTGTCTCTACTAGCCTATAGGCACAGCTCTCCAGGCTAAGCAATCTGAGATGGTGGACATTAAGGGCTTGGGCGTGCGGGTGGGTTGCACTATATTTTCTTTTTCCCTCCTATGCCGCTTCTGGGGTATGGAGAGCTGAACTGGTTGGATGCTGTGGAGGATCGTGGAGGCGACGATGGGGTTTTTGTGCCAGGTCCTGGGCAGGGGCTGACTATCAGCTGACACATAGGGGAAGGACATTGGTGTGCAACGGCCGAGGTGAACGGGCTTGGTGCCACTGATTCGGTTGTTTAGTCATCTATTCATATGCCTCGGCCATACTGTGTGTATTTGATACTAGTATTGTTGGAACCCCTGCTGATCCTGGTTTGGCAAAGGTTTGCAACCACCGTCCGTCGGTCATACCGGTTTTCCTTAAGAAACCTCCAACTTCTGAAAATCTAAGCCCTCCCGCGCGGAGCCCTTGCCACGTAGCTTCACTACTTGACACATTTGGCGCGATGCACCTAGCAGCTCTGCTTTGGCCCTGCCTCCCTCTTCCCCCCCACTGCGCTCTTCCAACCTGTTCTGCTAGTGGAACTCCTCCCTCCTCGTCCAAAGCACTGTGTTCAACCCCGGCCTTCTCACCCAGCTTGGGTCTGTCACCTCATCATCCTCCGATCCCTCATTCTTTGCTCCCCCCTGACCTCCTTCCTGCGCCTGACAACAACACTTCCCAACTACTGTCTGACCACGTGTCTCTTCATTCCGTCCGACACCTCTTTACACACTTCCTTCCACTACGTCAGAGAAGGTCTCAACATCACCCAGCCTGGGCGACTGGTGGAAAACCTGGGCAATCGAAAATTGTCTCAACAGCCGGACAAGTGGTTTGTGACTGTGGGAAGGGTCCGAAAACTGTTCCTCAGAGTATGCCGGTTCAAATGCCAAATTTTCCCTTGGGAGGGGTCAACTGGGGGGAAGGAGGCTGAGGTGCGAGCTAGAGGACGTGCCCGATTATCGTATGGTGTTGGACTGCGTGGTGCTAAGACTGACTGGTGGAACAATGGCTCGCTCAAATTGTCGGCAATCCACCTCACCCCATCCTTTTCGCACTGTTCCTGGCCTCAACAGTATTGCTCTACCCCACGAGTCCCATAACTTGAGACTATGATTAGAACCAAACTTGAGTGGTAGCTCTGGGCGCGGTTCCCCTGCTCCCTCATCAGAGTTGGTTTGTCTCACCCCACCAGGACCACGGCCGCGCTGCCCCCTGCAGTAGATTGGACGCCCACGTCCCCGCCCGCCCTCTTCCTCGTCCTCTACCCCTAGCCCTCGGGTTAACCATTTTGAAAATGAAATGTTATAAATAACTTTAATTTTTTTTTTTTTATTTTACTTTTTTTTGTGTTTTTTTGTGTTTTTTTTTTTTTTTATTTTGTTTTTTTTTGTTTTTCCCATGCTTCCTTTGCTATGCGCTTTTCCTGCAGATCCGCTAATTGCCCTGCTATGCCGAATGAGATGACCTGAGTTATGAAAATCTCAACGTAAATAAAAAGAAACTGCAGACTGTGCCTAATTAAAAAATCCAACCCCTAATAATTATCCCACTTCTGTCGGTCTTTGCGATGGATCTGGCGTCACTAAGCGCTAACACAGCGTGTCGCAAGTCCACTCCAAACTTCCAAATCCTCCTCACATTGGCTATGACATGCAACTGCAGCAGGACGCCACCGAGTATCAACCAGAAATAAAATAATAATAAACGCTATTTAGGACGTAGATAACCGTTTGGATTCTCCTTTGGCTATTTTCATTTCAGCCAATATGAAAGCACCCTGATGAATGACGCTGAGTTTATGAAAAAATAACTTACATAAAAAGAAATGCAGACTGTGCCTATTTGAAATTCCACCCCTAATAATTTTCCCACTTCGTTTCTTTGCGATGGATATGTGCGTCACTAAGCGCTAAACCCAGCGTCGCAAGTCTCACTCCAACATTTCCTCACAATTGGCTAGTATATATGACTGCCACCGGCAAACAGCCACCAGCCATAATCAACCCAGAAATAAAATTATATAACGCTATATGTAGGCGTAAGTAACCCTTTTGGATTCTCCTTTTGGCTATTTTCTAGCCAAGTATGAAAGCACGCTGATTGAGAAAAGACGGCTGAGTTATGAAAACAAACAACGTAAAATAAAAGAAACTGGCAGACTGTGCCTAATTGAAATCAAACCCCTAATCAAATTTCCCCACTTTGTGTTTGGGTGATATTGTGGTCACTAAGACTAACACACAACGTAGCAAGTCCCCCTGCAAATTCTCACAATATGGTACCTAGCTGCACTACTAGTGCCAGCAGCCCAGCCACACAGCAACAAAAAAAAAAAGGTATAACGTTATTGTAGCCCTAAGAAAGGCTGTTGGGTTCTTGTTGAATCACTCCTGCGCCTAACACTATTCTAATAGACACCCTAACACGCTTTCCCTGACCAGAGCAGCTCTCTCCCTAGCGGCATCCAACACCGAATGATCCGAGCAGCCGCGGGCAGCGGGCTAGTCTATCCCAGGGTCACCTGATCTGGCCAGCCAACCTGCTCTCGACGTGTAAGGGTACCACGTCATGCTGGGTGGAGTGCAGATCTCCTGGCTTGTGATTGGCTCTGTTTGCCTGGCCGCCAAAAACAAACGGGCGGGAGCTGCCAGTTCCTAAAAGGATTTTCTCTCGACGGGCAGAAGTATTTCGTCCGAGCAACGAGCAGTTTCGAGTACGCTAATGCTCGAACGAGCATCAAGCTCGGACGAGTATGTTCGCTCATCTCTAGTGACAACAGAATCCTTTAGATCTCAGTCCTCTCAGGAGTTTTGTGAGATAACATTTTTATTTTATCTTTTTATTTAAGAAGACCCTGAGAGCCAAAGTGTTCTTCATTGATCTGAAGGACTGATAAAGAGAGTTCCTTCCATCTATTCAGCGGAAGACTTGTAGAGAGGTAAACTGAGAGGAAAAGCTCTGACTATGTAGAGAGACACTGGTCACTAATACCAGAAATTTTGCCTTGTAGTAGTGAATGAAGGGTTTTTAGCCGATTACAGGTGATCCCCATTTTAAAGAGTCCTACAAATTGACCCATTCTGTCTGACATTGCTGTCTATTATCTTTTGTTCGCCCTCAAAGTCTTGGCACTCCCAATGAACCCCCTCCTTCCTCCTGCTCAGACTGGGGTTGATTATTGCCCTTGGTGTTATAGCGTGGTCTGTATACACGGTCGTATCTGACTCCATCTGTTGCACTTTCCTACTTTCATTCACTAGCTACCAGTACAAAGTCAGTTACCTTTTCATCACCATGGTACCAGGTCTGTAACAGTTCCTATAGAGGGTCCACGCCAATTACCAAAGGTGGGTTATCTTCTGTGGCAAGGCCCTAGCCTGGAGGACAGTTTACGCTGAAAAAATTCCAGAGCTGGTCTAGAAAGACTGTGACAAAGACCGGCATCGGTCTAGTCCCTGCCCGTGCACCCAGGCATCGTATCAGGGGTCTGGACTGGTTATGATGTCTAGAGGTGGGGCTCGCAGGCTACATATGTACAGGAGTTGGCGGCTATATAGTTATAGGGGACTTGCAGACTGTAACTCAGTGTGAGCTGGGCAAGATATACTGAGGGGGCTGGCAGGCTATACACTACAGGGGACTGGCAGGATATATACTACCATGGAGTTGGCAGGCTCGATCTACTAGAGGGGTGCAGCTTATAAGTACAGGAGGCTGACAAGGTATACTACTGCAGGGGTCGGGGGGCTGGTAGACTATCAGGGGCTGTGCTATAGATCACTACAGGGGTTTACGGCCTACAACACTACATGTGGGGCTGCAGACACAGGGATCTCAGGGGCTGAGGTTTATACAGAGGGTGCTGGCAGGCTACTATACTAAGGGGCTGGCAGCCCTATCTAGAGGAGGCTGGCAGCTTATATCTACTACAAGGGGATGACAGGCTATATACTACAGGGGATGGCGAGCTGACCAAGGGCTCGGTATACCAAAGGGGGCTGCAGCTTTCTATATACTACAGGGGACTGCAGGTATAAAGGGAGCGCTTGCTGTCTAGTATAGGGAAAGGCTGTGACCATGAATTCCCCACACCTCGGTTATACGTGAGTCCATACTTTTCCGTTTCTTGTGTTTAATTGGGGGATCGTGGCTATACTCGGTCGGCTTTATACTGGTATATATGGTATTTGAAAGAAAAACAAATTAATGACCAAGAATGGAGACCAGAATGCAGTTTTCCTGACCAGCACTTTTAAAGTTTCAAATTGAATAATTGAACTCTGTGTTTCATTTACTTAACGTAACATTTCCATTACATACATTTTGTCATAGAGTAGCGGCATTTTATAGTTTTTTTAATATAGAGAAAAAAAGCAAAATAAAGTGATAACTTTAAAATAGATAAAACAACTAATGCAGTAAATATTATAATCACATTTTTGTTAGTAGATGAGAAAAATACCAGGTATAAAATAAATAGAAATATACAATTTTTTAATGTGAGAGTGTGGGAGGCCATCACAGCTACAATACCACACATTTAGAATCGGAGACCCCCCTAATTGATTACCAGTGTAAAACTTAGTGGTCCCATGGTCAGGGCAAGGCGTAGAGAGCCTGCTCTAGTTCTCCAAACTTAGTAAATCTGTAGTACAGAGGACATAAGTAATATGTGTTGCAAGTTTGTATCAACTCCAAATACTATATTCAACAGCAGTCTCTCTATAATCTCTATCTGACCCTGCTGATGCTTCTGAGTATAGAGACGAGTAAAGATCAGCGATTCTAATCTTCTCTGTACAGGGCACAGATCATAGCAGTTCTTCCCCATCTACTTCTCCTGAGAAAACATAGAACCTAAGAGTACGCTCTAAAAAGTAAAATATAAGTGTTCTTGTCTTCACACATACCAAGCAACAATGGGCAATAATAAGATGAGATTCACCTAGTTGTTTTTGGAAAAATTACCTGTGTCAACCCAGTACCTGTCCTCCCCTTTATTGGGGGGGAGGATGAAAATCGGTGAGTGAGCAGTGATTGGCTGCTGCCATGTTCAGGGTGTTTCCCTAAGATGTCACTCAGCAGAGACCAGGGGTAGAGCAGTACTCTGCTCAAAACCCCCATTGACTTCTCATGGCCTCCGCTGAGCGTATTATGTCATTAGGCGGGAGCGAGTCAGATGGAAAAATGCGGCTTCCTGTGCCTTCACCTGTAACTAGGCCCCACCCTACTAGTCCATGTACATTATAAGAACAAAAGTGTGAAGTGAGAGTCCCAAAAAACAATTGATATAAGACTGAATACTTTATTGATAGCTCTTCTGCTTTACAAGGGACTGAAGTGGCATCTCCCATCAACCCTAGATATAGGAATGAGGACTTCTAGTTAGAAGTTGGTGAGGAAAAGGTGATGAACAATAATCCTTTAGATCTCAGTCCTCTCAGGAGTTTGTGAGATAACATTTTTATTTTATCTTTTATTTAAGAAGACCCTGAGAGCCAAAGTGTTTCATTGATCTGAGGAATGATAAAGAGAGTCCTTCCATCTATTCAGCGGAGACTTGTGAGAGGAAATGAGAGGAAAAGCTCTGACATGTAGAGAGACACTGGTCACTAACTACCAGAAAATTTTGCCTTGTAGTAGTGAATGAAGGGTTTTTAGCCGATTACAGGTGATCCCCATTTTAAAGAGTTTGCCTACTGTTAAGAAATAATGGATATATTGGGGCTTATTTACTAAGGGTCCCGTGGCCGCATTTCCATTGGGGAATTGGCGCGGGCTTTCGACATATTCGGATTTTGGCGCATAGGCGCCGGCTTTTATGCGACAGAAATGGGGGTCGGTCGTCAGACTATCCGACAGATTTGGACAAACTGCGGGATTTAACATTTAAATTGTGTCGCAAGCCAAGCACTTACATACACCGGGAAGAAGAAGGTGAAATCCGGCAGACATGGGGGGGAGGGGGGAGTGACACATGCAGGATATTGGGTGCATGCTGGTAGTGAATCGCGGCACAGTGCATTCTCATCGGGGAACGCACCTCGGGGATCGTGCAGGGACTGGTAAGTAATGAGGATGTGTCCCAATGAGTATGTGTAAGGAAAAGTTTTACATTATACCTTCTGTATCAATTCATCATGGTTTTCTAGACCTCTGCTTGCTTTCCTGGTATATAAAGCTTTTATTGTTACTTCCAATGGATAAAAATCTGTCCAAGGTCACGTGATGGGCACACAGGTGCACAAGCCATTAGTATCGCACATTTCTGATTATTCTCTGTGATACTAGCGACTTGAGCGTGTCCATCACATGACCATCAATATAAAGCTTTCTTTGGGGGGACAGCAATCAGCAAAACAGAGATCTAAGAAAACCATGAAAATTAATACAGAAAGCATATTGGAAAACTATAAACTATTCCTCACACAAAACATAGCAATTATTTGCTGAAAGCGGACAACCCTTTTTAAGGACAAACCCAATTACAGAAGACCCCTATTTATAGATTCCTCTCTGACCACTGTGACCTCTTGGTGAAGCTCTCTGGATGCTTTACACTTTATCCCAGGCTTCAAGGATCAGCTGTAAGTGTCTGCAACAAAGTTTCCTTGATAATCCTTTGTTCCCATGACAAAATTTGAAAAATCCAAATGTCACTGATGAAAAACATTTTGCCTGCAGTTACAATGATAAAATAACTTCCATTCCACCATACATAAATTCAACTTAAGTACAAACCTAAAGAATCATGTATCACTAACCCTGGGACTACCTGTAACTGATATATAATATTAGAGAGTAAGCAATTTTGTGTTTAACAAAGCCTTCCAAAGCAAAATTGATTTCCAACAGAGATAAGGATGTGATTGTGTCTTTATCACATTCATGTCTATAAAAGCATATATATATATTATATAAATGATATAATGACAGTGTACATAACATTTCAATCCATCTATAATAATCTCTGTGGCATGCAGGGTACATCCCTTCTTGTGTGTCACCACTCACGGTAATGTCCTCTGTGGTCTTTCTCTCTGAAATCTTACAACTTCTTTCATTTCAGTGCTTCCTTTTTTCAGATGTAACGTATCCACTAAAAATATGTTTTATTAGGTTTAAAAGATAGCACATATCCAAAACATTGCTGCAGCCTATGTGTCCGCTATAATTTTTGGAATATTTTAGATGACTACAATTGAACCATCCTTCCAATGATCGGGCACGGGATGGATTACATAAGACTCTGCTAATCACAGTATATCATGACAACTTGCTGCGTGGCCTCCCCAATTATTCAGGTACCATAGAGATTTAGTGTCCCTAAAACTTGTCCAAAAATCCGTAACCATTGAATTAAGGAGAAGAAAATTCAGTTGCTTCTGACTGTCATCACACCAGAGGTCACACATTCAGGCATTTGGAACTACTGTACTCTGGAGTTTTGACTTATCCGAATACGAACTTTTGTGGATCCCCCTTTAATTTGTGAATGTTGAATAGTTGAGGTATCTTGAGAAACATTGGGCACATTTACTTACAGGTCCAATCGGTTCACTAAAGTGCATTGTCCATCTCACTCAACCGGCCACTTTATTAGGTACACCTGTCCAACTGCTTGTTACACTTATTCAATCAATCATCCACCATGGCGGCAACTCAGTGCATTAGGCTGTAAAATGGTCAGACACTCCTGCATTTCAAACCGAGCATCAGTATGGGAATAAGGTGATTTGAGTGCCTTTGAACGTGGTATGGTTGTTGTGCCAGAAATGGCCGGTCTGATATTTCAGAAACTGCTGATCTACTGGGATTTCACGCACAACCATCTCTAGGGTTTCAGAGAATGGTCCAAAAAGAAAAACATCCGTAAGCGGCATTTCGTGGGCGGAAATGCTTGTATGCCAGAGGTCAGAGGAGAATGGGCAGACTGGTTCGAGCTGATAGAAAGGCAACAGTGACTCAAATCGCCACCCTTCCAACCAAGTAGGCAGAAGAGCATCTCTGAATGCACATACGTCGAACTTTGAGGCAGATGGGCTCAGCAGCGAAGACCACACCGGGTGCCACTCCTTTCAGCTAAGAACAGAAACTGAGGCTACAATTTGCACAAGCTCTCGAAATTGGACAGTAGAAGATGGGAAAAACGTTGCCTGGTCTGATGAGCCTCGATTCCTGCTGCAACATTCGTAGGGTCGAATTTGGCGTCACACACATGAAAGCATAGATCCATCCTGCCTTGTATCACAACGTTCAGGCTGGTGGTGGTGGTGTCATGGTGTGGGGAATATTTTTCTTGGCACTCTTTGGGCCCTTTGGTACCAATTGAGCATCGTTTGCAATGCACACACTACCGAGTATTGTTGCTGACCATGTCCATCCCTTTATGACCACAATGTACCCAACATCCTATGGCTACTTTCAGCAGGAAATGCGCCCTGTCATAAAGCTGGAATCTCTCAGACTGGTTTCTTGAACATGACAATGAGTTCACTGTACTCAAATGGCCTCCACTATCACCAGCATCTCATACCCAATAGAGCCTCTTTGGGATGTGTGTGGAACGGGAGATTCCGCATCATGGATGTGCAGCCGACAAATCTGCGGCAATGTGTGATGCCATCATGTCAATATGGACCAAAATCTCTGAGGAATGCTTCCAGCACCTTGTTGAATCTAGCCCAAGAATTGAGGCAGTTCGATGGCAAAAGGGGTCCACCCGTTACAGCATGGTGTACCTAATAAAGACAATGGCATTTAAGAGGTTAACAGCCATAATCAGGGCAGGGTCAACTGTAGCTTTTAGAGACACAGGTGTCTACAGTAAAATACGCAAATACCTGTGATGTTTGTAGAGGTCACAGTTTCAGAGGTCTGGTTCACACCCTGCTTTTTGATTCATTTGAGACATTGGGGCTCGTCGTTTCCCGAATATTTCCGTTTTGCGCCGGATGGCCCTGGTATTTTAGTGCATTCATCAGTTGTGGCCATTTGCGCCGGCTTTCATCACGTGACAGAAATGGGGGGGGATGTGGCCCGTCGACACCCGACGGATTTGGAAACACACGGAATTGAAAAACTATTTTGTACAAGATCTCCGCACTTACGTGCACCAGGAAAGAAGGTGAACTCCGGCGGACCTCGGCGCAGCACGGCATGACCGGCCTGGATATCGGCGCACGACCTTGTGAATCCCCGGCAGACCTGAAAATCCTCACTCATCAGACACGTGCCGCGGGATCGCGACAGGACTGGGTAAGTAAATGTGCCCCATTGCGTTTCCATTGCATTTACTAATGTCATCCAAAACACACACTATGCATGTGGCCCAGCTTTTCATCCTTCCATCCTAGCCTTACACGCTTCCTTATAATAATTTATTAGGCTGTTTTGTCCTCTTTTAGTTTGTGTATGAATGTATTTACCTGTGCATTGTAACTTTAAAACCTGTAACATTTCTTATCATATACCACGCTTATCTAATGTGTTTCTCATACCCCTAACAAAGCCTGTCACAAGCAGCCTCTAGCCAGAAACATCCTGATATTTATATCAGTAGTCACCATTTGAGTACCATACAGTATTCTTAAGGGCACTGTCATCAGAGCTCCCCATGACCCCGTAAGAACAGTACACGGTCAAAGCATTATAGTAAAACTGTCTTTTCCCAAAAAAGATAAGTTAGATCAAAGTTTACCTTTCGTATGCAGAGCTTTGTCCCTAATCCCTGGAAGTGGCCGTGCAGAGTGTGAGGAGGGAGGAGATATGGGGAACATGGAGATTATTTTTTTTGAAATTGATGCATGACAGAGCAGTTTTCGCGGAGGTTGGTAGGGGGAACCGCTCCTCACTGGCCACTCCCTTGGACTAGGGATCACACTAGGGATCACACCACTTAAGAGACAGGGGGGCCTCAAACTAGCTGCAGATTATAATATATCTAATAATCCGCTGCCCTGCATTAGCCACAGAGACCGTGGCTGAAATAGGTACACTGCAGCAGCAAACACAGTGGATTGTTACATCAGGCATGGATTAAGACTGGGCCCTGGGCTGTATGAGTATCATAGTCCCTAGAAGTCTGAAATTCCTGTCCACATATGGTACTAGAATCATCTTCTTGAGGCAATGGAGGATGCATCCCTTCTGCCTGCTTTTTATATGTTGTTTCAGGACCTTTGGAGACCTTCAAAAGTCATGTAAGTTCTTGGGTACATGTGTATTGAGAGTCGGAACAGATGTATGAGGATTTCTTTGGTGAAGGTCCTACTCAGTATAATATTTTGGTTGGTGGTTTGGGTGACCATGGGCCCCCTAAACGGCTCGGGCCCGGGCTACACCGCCCATATTGCCTATAAGTGATCCACTGCTGGTAACAGTCTACTCTGTCACCCTGTGCAGAGCTCAGGGAAGAAAGCAGCAGGTTGTTGTTACTTTTGTGACCATGGGCTCCCATAACCTTCTTCACCAAGCGTGACCATGGGGCCCGTAAAATACTTGGGCCAGGGCTACCATCCAAACCCCCCTTTATGATCATCCCTACTGCGCGGTTTCATAACACACCAATAATTATTCCCCTACATTTGGAGGAGAGAGGAAATATACAAGGCCTCGTTGCCCCATCAGGTCGGTGACTGTGAATTAAGTTGTTTTTGCAAGGGTGGGGTTGGAAACTAAGCTCTGCCTGCACATCATACAGCAAGAGCTACACTATAGTGATCTTCATATTGGTGTGTCACATGGGGCCCCTGATTCCTGGGGCCCATGGCTGCCCAAACCCCCGTTACAAAAATGTGTTCATCCGTGGCACAGATTACTTCGTTTTACCAGTGGCACTGCTGCTACCACATAAAATCCCAGCACATAACTTGTCTACAGCAGATCTAGTAATGGGATGTTGACATGGGGATTGAATGAATTTACAAGATAGTTCACTGGACTCCTGGTGCCTGGAAGACCTCCTGCTGAAATGAATCGGGTTCCTAGCCATTGGGGCTCATTTAGTAAGGTGCGCACTTTTTGTCGGACTGTGCACCGTTTTTGGGGCTTAAAACGGCTTGCATAGGTAATTGAGAAGTGTGTGGTGCTGGATGAGGAGCAGCGACCATTTTTGTGCGCAGCTGTGCTTGCTTCCATTGACATAAATTAGGGTAAATTGTGTCGCACACCCTATGTTTAAAATACACCACAAAAAGATGGTGAACTCTGTCGGACCTGAGCGGGGAAGCGACCCATGCAGATATCGGGCGCGACAATCTTAGTGAATCGCCACACGAGCATTAAACATGGACAATGCACTTTCAGTGAACTCCGTGACCTAGTAAGTAAATGTCCCCATTATTCACATGCTGTTTGCTGCCTGACCACTTTATGCCACATTTTCGGCAAAACTCCATGATAGCAGGTAGTTATCGATTTCAGGACTGGGCTGTTTTCCATTTTAACTTTCTGCATTCTAAAAGCCATAACTCTTTTTTATTTTTTCCATTTACAGAGCTATATGATAGATTGCTATCTGTGGTATATACTGGTCCCACCATTTTAAAATTCAATGCAACAGCCCAGGACCAATTGGACATAAATCTGCCAATAACTGAGGCAGAGTCCTTTAAATTTGCACCCATTAATCCCACCCTGCAGACTCCCTCCTGCACCCCGATCCATGGGACCCTGGGTAAATTAGCTACAAAATCTTTGTTTACCCTCACTGCATCTGACCTGATCTGAAAAAGTGTCTTAAAAAGTTCTTAAGACACAGGGGCACATCTACTTACCCTGTTTCGGAGATTTCCCGAAAGTGCAATTGTCCAACAACAATGCACGGTGCTGCGATTCAATAAGATTGTGCGCCCGATTTCCTGATTGTATCAGGTCCCCTGTTAAATCCCACCCTCAGTCCGAATCCGTCGGATCATCCGACAGCCCACACCCCAATTTATGGTCATGAAGTCGGCGCGATTGCTCCAAATACCGATCATGTGCGCCAAAATCCCCTTCTAAATACCTTTCCCATCAGCTCAATCCCCGAAAATGTCGGAATATCCAGGTAAGTGTGGCCACGGGAACCCTTAGTAATAAGCCCCCAATGTGAAAAATAAATCTGCAACAGAAACCAGATTTTTATTCTGCTGTAATAAATTATGGGTTATGACACCCCTTCTTTTCCAGAGAAGTTACCTATTGCCTTATTACCTTTTGTGATTGATATATACTTGGTGGCTCCAAGTCCATTATGCTTCAGCCCATGTGTCTTAAAATGGCTACTTAAGAACATGACAAAATACTTAAAAAAAAACCTTGTCATAAATCCAATATTTAGATTTTTTGGGCAACATATCTGGGATCATCTTCATCTGCTTATCCTGAGGTTTCCAGCACGTGATGGCACAGGGTCGACAATAGATAAACGTGACAGCCGGAAGTCGATGTAGAGATTCCCATTCCTGTCACCAACACATTGGTACACTATTGTAGATAAGTAAGAAAATACTGCATACGTAATTTTAATAAACCTAAAATCTGAAATCACCCCATTTTCCTTAGAACTGATTAGAAATAATAAATTAACAAATAAAATCACTACATGTTAGGTATCTTTGCATCACAAAGTACCGGATCTATCAAAATACAAAGTTATTCCCAGGTGAACCCTGTAACAGAAAATAACGCCCAAATGTCCTAATTGCCACTTTTCGCCATTGTGAACAACAATAAAAGTTTAATAAAAGTGATGAAAATGTCTTACAGTGCACACAATGGACATTAAATGTATCTCATCACAAAAAATGTAACCTTTTATATGGCAATGAAGAACTTTTTTTGTGACAAACATAATCAAACCTATATAAATTTGTTATTTCCTGATTCACTGACCTAAAAATAAAGAGAGTTGTAATTTGGAGCGCACATTGAAAGCCATAAAACAAAGGATCAAAGAAAGTAGTGGCAGATGTGTTTTTTTTTCCGTCAATTTCACTGCCATCAAAATAACATTGGTGGTTATATTACAGTATAATCACTACTTGTACTCCATACCTTCTCTTTCCTTTCTTGGTTGAACTTGATGGACACATTGTCACTTTTCAAACATAATCACTAGTAACAGAGTGATCTGTATTGGATTACCATTATGCGCTAAATATTTGTCTGGTTCATGAGTTCTTGGCATGTGGACCTGTGTGTAGGTTTTCTGCACATTTGGGGGGAAGGTCATGTGCAGCCAATAACTAATACATGTTTATTCATGATTAACTGGCAGACAATGGTCTAGTGACGTGCAGTGATGTACCCAGGACGCTGCTCTTTTATGGCAATTCTCTGATCCCAAATAAAAAAAAAATTGTTGGAAACCCCTACCCCCAATAACCACTTTATGATGACTGATTTATTAGTAGCTGTTGAGGGGGTATGTATGATGCTCACGGGCTGAGTCCTCTCCATACAAACCCTGTGTTTTGCTTCATATTGCAGCAACACTCACAGGTAACACCCCAATTAGTGCTGGTATTGATCGCTTGCCTGTTAACTAGAGATGAGCGAGCACTAAAATGCTTGAGTGCTCGTTACTCGAGTCAAACTTTTTCCCGATGCTCGTTTCGAATAACGACCCCATTGAAGTCAAATGGGAGCTCCGAGCATTTTCAAGTGACCAAGGCTCTGCACAGGGAATCTTGGCCAACACCTGGAACCTCAAAAATGTTGGAAACACCACGGAAATGACAGAAACAGCAGGGGTCTAGCATGCTGGATGCACTCTGAGCTGCCAAAGGAAACCTACCACTTGAAGTAGCAGGTTTAAGATGGAATACCGAGCACCGCTCAGGGTGGCTGTGGCCGGAGCTTATTTTTGTTAGTGTTTTAAACTGCTGTATCGCGGTTTAAAACACTTTTTCAACTTTATAGCCAAAGCTGCGATACAGCGATACAGCGGTTTAAAACACTAACAAAAATAAGCTCCGGCACCAGCTCACCCTGAGCTGGTGCTCGGTATTTCCATCTTACCTCCCTTATCAAGTGCTAGGATTTCCTTAATTGCACCATTATGCCAAAATTATGGGCAACAATCACGGCGATAGACATGAGTGACCGAGAGAGGCGAGATACCATCTAAAACACCCAATAATATAGAAACAAAACGTACAGAAGAAATCAGACAGCAACCACAGAGATGTATTGCAATGGCTAGTTTTATCTACCTACACGACAGCACACAAAGGATTGTGCGTGACTGAGTGTGTCACTTTAACTTTGAAAAACACAAGGCTGTTGGTTCTTCTTGGAGAATCACTCCTGCCCTAACAGTAACGGTTCTTGGAGAATCACTCCTGCCTACGTAATTCTAAGCACCCTAATGCAATCCCTGACCAGCAGCAAGCTCTCTTCTAAAGGCATCCGACAAGAATGATCAGGCAGCGCGGGCAGGGGCTAGTCTATTCCAGGTCACCTGATCAGCCAGCCAACCACTGCATCGACATGTAAGTTTATCATGTGATGCGGGTGTCTGGCAGATTCTCCTGGCTTGTGATGGCTCTGTTTCTGGCCGCCAAAAATCAAACGTCCGCGAGATGACATTTCTTGAACGGGCGAATATAGTATGCTCGCTCATCTCTAGTTGTTAATCATTTCATGGAGGCAAGCATATTTGATTTATCGTCGCCCCTTTACATCATCAGGTAGGCAACAATGACAGTCTAGAGCGTGGTGCGACCTATGCTCTGGTCCAGAGGCGGCACTCGGAGCCCTCTCTGTGGCCACCAAGCCATCACCCCCAAAGGAAGTTCACCCAGAACAGGAATCAAAGAATCTCCGTGAGAATCTTCCTACAATTGATTGGAGAATTTGCCCTCCTCCTTTCAACTGTGTGGTGTCCTTAGAGACTGAATGATTGAAAATTGTCAAAGAAAAAAGAAAAAAATACTGCTTACATTGCTGCGGCTGGGCCCTTTGCAATAATTAAATTGGCTTTTAGTTGAAGTTTGGGCACTCAGGGATAAAAGGTTGCCATCACTGGTCTAGAGTCTTTACCATAAAACGATCATTGCGTAGGATCTGTAACCGTGTTAAGCGTCACATTTTACTGATCTATAGCAAATTCTCCCCCACAAGTTAAAGAAAAAAAAATAAAAAATAAAAGTTCAAAACAAATCTCGCCCTTTCCCTAGCAGCCATAAAAATAAATAAAAATATAAACATGTTGTTCCCAATTTCCTGTCAATCAGATATAAAACGGTTTTCCTGGTGGTGATACCATGTAACAAATAGCAGCCAAATGACCGAAACATCATTTTGCACACACATAAAAGTGATCAAAGGGTTTCCACTGTCCCCAAATGGGTAGCAAGGAAACATCAGTTTCTCCTGCAAAATTACAACTTGTACACTTCCATAACGCTGTAGTATGAAAAGTTATCGTGTCAGAATATGGGGAAAAAAAAAATTTTTTGGACAAAGTTTTTTATTTTTGAAATGTACTTTTAAACACAATAAACCTATTAATTATGGTTTCTCCCGTTATTGTACTGACCCAAAGAATAAAGAGATGGGTCATTTGAGCACACAGTGAGATCGTTAACAGAGCTCTCTCCCTCTCTCCCTCTCTCTCCCTCTCTTTTCTCTCTCCCTCACCATATTAAACTTTTTAAAATTCAGTGTTAAGACCTATGTCATTTTTTGTGGGCAAGATAACCTTTGCTTGCATATCGGGCAAAGTTTTGAAACTTTTAATTCCAATTGTCCTACAAAATGGCAAAAATTGCCATTTGGGCATTAGTTGATATTTCCTGTACAGGGTTCACCCTGGAATAACTGTTTTTTTTATGTTTCTACGGTACTGTATGTCATGGAGTGTTCAGGTGTGTAAACATTCACATAACTACAATTCAAATTTATCTCCCACCTCCTATACCAAAACAATGTAACTGAGCATAATTTAGAAACACTTACCCATAATCCTGTCTTAATAATACACTTTGAATTTACAGTAAACAGATTGGACAACGTGAGATCATAATTCTAACCACTCATCTATCTTCTGAAAATGACTGTGGGGAATTGTGAAATGTCACATAATGTCAGGATTGAAAAGTAAATTGAAAGTAGCAAGCTTATCATATTAGAGAGGAGACTGAAAGTACGTAATAGGATGTCACAACATTGTTGATTATACTTATGTTATAAACTCATAAGTGTATGGTGCTGCCCTGGTAGAGAATACAGTATAGTCCTGTTCCATGTTCTATATAGAATTGTATAAGAGGTAATGTACATACGGTTTTGGAGATTAAATTCAGGGCATTAGCTTCTCTTACCAATGCTGAACATGATATGCTATGGACAAGTGATGGATAACCTATGGCCACTGGTGCCAGAAAAAAGGTGGCACTCAAGCCCTTTTGTGGGCATTCAGGCCATAAACAGAGATGACTGCAGGTATCTTACTGCAGGTCCCAGAAACGCCCGGCAGTTGCTGTGCACAGAGCTATCTTTAAGTGACAGTCTGTACCTGGGACATTTCTGCTTATTATTGTGTCCTAGGCACTGGTATCAATAAGACAACTGTGACAGAGAACGGAGTAGTAAATGCACAAGTAGGTACTTGGTTGTAGTTTGGGCACTCGGTCTTCTAAAAGGTTGCCATGCACTGTGCTGATATTCTTTGCGTTTGTTGCTATGGTAGATTGACTACATGTTTTCCAAGGAGCCCCTTCTACTGGAAACAAAAACTAAATGCACAAAATGATCACAAAACCAGAAGTGATATTCTATATAGTAAGAGCACCATAAGAGCAACTAAACATCATACTTCTGCCACGAGGAGTCCATGATCACAGACCAGGCAGGTCTCACCGGCAAATGTATGAGGTGCAGGGGGCCACACAGGGGAGTTGTGTTGTACCTGTATTATTTAGGAGCATGGTGTTGTTATTTAAACAAACATTTATCTAAGTCACTCGGTATTAGTGCTCAGTGTGGAGATATAAGTACAAGGATCAAAGGTATCGTCGGGGTCGATCGAATTCTGCATGCCATAATTTAACAGCAAAGAATTGTCAGAAGTCCCTGTACCTGATAGAAAAGAATGGTCACCAGAACATGATGGAGCCATTCTACCGCATGCTGTTGAATAGGACTAACCTTCGTATTGGTATATGTTGTGCTATGGTACTACAATGCCAAACTGCAATGGGTGCCGGTGATGCATTACTGTATTTGTCTTAGTAGCCCAAAATGAATGGCAGCTTTTTAGATGTAAAAAATGTAGTACAGTTATAAAAGTTTCCTCTTTTTTATTTTTTAATGAATGAATGTCTTTGGTCCAGGAAAGAGTATGAGGCAGAGGGGGTAATTTGGCCTAGGGCAGTGATGGCTAACCTATGGCATGGTGTCCGAGGTGGCACTCAGAGCCCTTGCCTGGTGGGTACTCAGGCCAGCACCCAGAGATGGACTCCAAGGTTATCTTCTGCAGTCCCAGACAAGCACAGGACCTTGCTGTGCCAGAGGTATATTAAAGGGACAGCTCTACTGGGACTATTTTCTGCTTATTGGTAGTCTGCAGGGAGCTGCTATCAATGAAAGCTGTACCGGAAGGGAGTATAAATTCACAAATTAAATTTCTGTGTTGGCACTTTGCGATAAATAAGCGTTGGTCTTTGTTGTAGTTTTGCGCACTCGGCTCTAAAGGTTCACCATCATCACTGGCCTAGGGCTTTGGACTTGGTGGGGTGGGTGGGGGTTGGACAAGACCCCTCCTCTATCACTGTCTTCATCAACTAGCACAGCACTAGATGTCAATTATGAGTGGGTGAAAGTGACGAAAATGAAGCTTGGATGAAAAAGGGGACATACAGGGACTACATTTACTTACCGGTCCAGTCGCGATCCCGCGGCTTAGTCTCCGGCGAGGATAGGTTCAGGCTGGTTCCTAGGTCTGGGGAATCACGATCCCCCCCCTCTCTTCACCCTATTTACCCTTACTCCCCGCATGTTCCTAACCCCATCCACGCCCCCCCGCCTTTTACCTTTGATCCACAACCCACTCCCTGGCAACGGCTAGTCCAGTAGGTGTCGCTGCTGCGCCAAGGTCCGCCGGAGTTCATCCCTTCTTCTTCCGCTTTCCGGTAGCATGGTAAATGCGTTGATCTTGCGACACATTTCGCTTTTATTAATTCCGAGTAGTATTTTATGAATACGTTGGGTTTGTCCCTACGTCCACGCCCCTGATTTCTGTCGCTGGATCGAAAGCCAACGCGATTTGCGCCAAAAATCACCGACAACGGGCTGCACCAAATTCCACGGAAAAGTTCGGGTATAACACGACAAAATTGAGGCTGTGGAGTCCTTAGTAATGAGCCCCACAGTATATCGGCAGGCATGAAGCGGACAGTGCCAGGGAGTTGGGGCAGCAGACTCCTTACTTCTGTGCGAGCTGATGCGGGAGCACTCCTTGTTCCGTGCTGCCCTGTAACCTATTGCAGACAGGGATGACATAATACTGGAAAAGCTAATTTTGCTATCACATATTTGCCCCAATTTAAAAAAATGTGCTTACAGTTCTCACAGAACCCCCAACTTTATATATCAGAGCTGATGTGCGTTTTTTAAGTCTCTGGCTATCCTATTTGTGACTTAACTAAGTTATTACAGCAAAAACTATGGGACGTAACTTTGTTAGCTTATTGCAGTAAATTAATTTGTCTGAATTAATTGTAATCAGATAGCTTTAAAGTTGTTCCAGCCTATCCTCAATCTCATTTGCGGAGCCGATGATTGACCTCAGACGTCACGGTCTGCTCGCAATCAGGAACGGGAACAGACAGCATAATCACTCCCTTGTCTCTCAAAGTCCATGAAATCCACTTCATGAGATTATGGCAACAAAATTTCTGGCAACCCTTCATCAGGCCACAGGAACAGGCTCTGTCCAACAACCTGAAACAGAAGGTGGAGGCGCAACTAGGTGTGTGCAATGGGCAGATGTGTGAAGGGGAGGCCCCCATGATGTTTGCAGCAGGCCCGGGATCACACTTGACGCAGGAACTCACAATTTTTTTATGGGCATACACAACCAAAGCACAGAAGTTTTACAAAATTGGTAATGGTTCTTCCCGCCAGCCACCATAAAGCGTTGTGTATGGTTCTCTGTGGTGCATGGTTCCATGTGGAACAGGAATTTGGAAAGTGCCTCACCTTGGACCATGATCGGACAAATACATTAAACCATCACAAAAATAACAGACAAGACCCGAACTTGGAATTTAGCACCTATTTGAATATCTTGTAGAGCTTATTCCCAAAGCCTCTTAGCTGACAACCAATCACCGAGTATGAGGCTGCATAAAAGTTACATAAACCTCAGGCATAAGATAAACAAAATAATTTACCCATTAAACGGCACACAAAAATAATTTGTCAAAATACTTCTCTTGAGGCAATAGATGGTGCAAACAAAGTTTATCATGATTGTATAGATACAGCTTAGGGTCAAACCAGGAAGCCTCCGCCTTAAAGGTGTTGTAAGAGTGGGATAAGAGAGTAGTCCCATGTCCATGTATAAAGGAAAAACGTTAGAAGTACTGTGCTATCCCATAATCCAGGATACGAGTAGTTGTACAGGCAGTTACGTACAAATCGGTTCTTAGGTGTAAATTTAGTTGAATTTTATGTAAGTCGAAATAATACAGAAAAAAAATGGTTTTTTGTCCCTGGTTGGGAATTGGATTGTGTGAACTCAAGAAACAAGGATTAACAATAAAGCTTCATTACAGAACAACCTTACAGATGATCATTGAGTCGGGATAAAATAAAGTATGCCAGAAGCTTCACCAAGGGGTGAGTAGAGGGGTCCGCGTAACTGGGGTTTGTCTGTAAGTCGGGGATTGCCTTTTCTGTGCTGTGCAATGTCCTTTATAATCAAACTGGAGTAGTAGTACTCTGAGCATATATAAACAAGATGTAAGTTATATTGCTGTGCTTCCTCCAAATATACAGTATACAGGAACAGAGGCGTCCCATACTTAAGGACAACGACTACAGACAACCCTAGTTACAGACAGACCCCTCTGACCTCTGTTGAGCTTTCTGAATGCTTTATATATTAGTCCCAGGACTGCAAATGATCAGCTGTAAAGTGTCGTGATAATGAAAGCTTTTATTGATAATCTTGGTCCCATTTACACGCAAAAAATTGTTAAACCAATTGTCACCCTGGGCCCAATTTTATTGTCTGGATTACATTATAAATATACAGTTTCCGACTTACATACCAAATTCACTTAAGAACAACGTCGGACCCCCTCTGGTACGTAACCGTGGGTACTGCCTGTGAAGTAATACAGTTACAATGCAGTGCTATTATATACAGTTATATGTAGTTGCGTTTGCAAGGCAACATATACGTACATACGGGATAAACACATAACTGTATATAGCACATGATACATAAATTACCCCTATTTACAACCTCAATAGGTCCTGAAAATCAATATTTTCACAGTTTCGCTCCATTCTGCCAGAATTATCATGTCAAGTGTTACTGCATTTTTCTGGTGTTTCGTATCAAATTGGTTTATTTAATATAAATATTTGGGAGTCTTACACCTTGATTTTAACCATGTCTCTAGGGATTCTGTCATATTCTATCCAGTACCATACTAATATACCTCGATATAAGCCTAGTTTTTCAGCACAAAAAAATGTTGCTGGAAACCCAAACTCGGCTTATACCCGGTAAAAAATATCAAAACTCACCCTTTTCTGGCTTCCCCTGCTGCTTGGCTATAACTGGGGCAGGGGGCTTTGCTAATTACTTGGGGCAGGGGGCTGGTTTAGTATATGGGGGGCTATGGGCTGCGCAGGCTATAATACGGGGGACAGGGCCTGGCTATATACTGGTATGGGGCAGGGTCCGGCAGCTATATACTGTGGAGGCTGTGACCAATGCATTAACCCACCTTGCTTACGTACTCGAGTCAATAGGTTTTCCCTGATTTTTTTGTGGTAAAATAGGGTCCGGTTATAGCTTGGGTCAGCTTATAGCTTTAATATCGGTATATATGCTAAGCATTTGACCTTTAGAGAGGAAGTCTTAATTTGTCTTTACATGATATGCAAATGAGGCATCTTGGTGAACTGATCTGTTGTGTGCTATACAAAATAAAGGAATAACTAATTATTATTATTATTTGGGTTGTGGCTGCAAGGTTCGTTACAGATTGTCCAAATGGCGGAGCTTACAAGATCTGAATTGGATTGGAAAATATGATGAAAATTTGTTCACCTGGAAGCAGTTGGTATTTCCTCTTACTGAATAGGGGTAATTAGTTGGTGTATAGCTGGTACACTTAAATGACACGGACAAAGAGTACTGAAATGACAACATGTGCACAATTATAACCTATAAGTTTCCTTCTGAAAAAAAACTTGCATATTTATGTGGTCATAAAAACAAATCACCTGCCAATGATTTGACACCGATCCAAACAAGCCTTGCTGCAAGTAATTTAATTGTTCTGCGAAAATGGTTGGCATTGAGAACATTTATATCATTTTAGTGTTGCAAGTTTATATATTAGTTGCGCGTTTTGTCTGTAAATATTGTTCTTCTTTTTATTCTATGAAAAACATATTATTATGAGTTCATAGTTTTTGGCCAAGATTTACCTAGGATACTACAATTTTATCGGTTGTATTTTCAAGGTGAAAGCTAAAAATATGTGATTTTTTGTGGTACTGAAATGTTGTAACTGGTTAAGAATAATGATTAGAAGATGAAGCAGTTTTCAGTTCTCCTGTATGTAATGGAGTAATGGATACAAAGGGGCACATTTACGCCTGGTTTTCCCGGGTCGCGGGGTTTCCGCCATTGTTCGCCGGTTTCACGACGTATTTCCAATTTGTGCCGTCATTTAATTGGGGTTTTTTGGCCGATGCGTCAAATTCTGTCTGTTGGCGACTGCATGCGACACAAATCGGGGGCATGGCAGCACAGACAACCCCGACTGATTCGGACCTAAGCACGGATTTACAACTTCAATTGTATCGCAAGGCAAGGCACTCAACAGGAAGAGAAGATGAACCCCGGCGGACCTCAGCGGGGAAGCAACACTCGCGGAGACAAATGGGACACGACGATCTTGAAGAAATCGTGCCAGGTTAAGTAAATCGTGCCCCAATTGTCCATTAATTGGTTAATACCAATGATACAGCAGGTGTTGGCCTCTTGCACACTAGCGTTGCGTTCCACGTCAGGCTGGCAATGCGTGAAAAAGTGACGTTTTGGTGCGTTTTTGTTCCTTTTTCCTTGGAGTAATTTGCGTTTTTTTTTTTTGCGTTTTCGCGCATTTTTGACGCGCGATCAATGGGAGTACTCGAGCATTTTTCAAGGGGCATGTTTGGATTAAAATGTGTATTTAATGAGAAAATAATGTCTTTGATCATTTGCAAACATCGCCGATTATTCTTCAAGCTGTTCCCGCGGATATTATTATCCCGACAATTTAGCAGATGTGAGAAACAGTGAAGAATAGAATAAAACCGTGCACACAGGACCACAGGATCATTTACGATAAAAACACAGTGACGAACACAGTGAATAATGATTACAGTGTTCGGCACATCTGCACTTGTCGGGAGACGCGCGGAAGGCGCGAACAAAATAGCATGTTGAAGAACAATATATATTGTTGAAGAAACCATTGAGATGTTTAAATCATACTGCAATGTGTTCTTCACACATTATATTTGGTTTCACATGCTATTTTGTTCCGCCGTTTCCGCGCGTATCTCCCGCAATATGCCAGATTGCCGAACATTGTAATCTATATGCACTGTTGTTCTCACTGGTTTTTATCGTAAGATCTGTGGTCACTGTGTTCACTTGTTCCTGTTTTTTATTTCTATTCTTCACTGTTCTTCACGTGTTTTTATTATAAATGAGTCGTTCGAGAGCAGGGGAATAAGTTATTCTGTAACTAAACACCTTACGTTTAAACGCATTGCAACTCGGCATTGCATTGCAATGGATGCGGAGTGCAAGTGCGTTCTTGATGCTCTCCATAGACTTGAATGGGGCCGTAATTGCGCGTGACTCGCAAAATAGTAGCAGCTGCGATTTTGACGCGCGTGCAAACGAAAGCAACCATGACGCGTCAAAAACACGCTACTGGATGAAGAAAGACCCATTGAGACAATGGGACAGAGTGCAATGCGAGTTCTGAGCGCACATGCCACCGCAGACTCGCGCCTGTTGAAAAACGCAGTGAGAAGGAAGGGGCCTAAATCAGATTGTATTATCCCTGGGTCCAAATAGCAAAAAGACCATTCATATACTGTAACCACGATCGATGCACAAATTTGTAGTTATATACCATTACTTGTATATAGTAAGTCTCTAAACAACTCCCGAGTCCTTAAGGCCATTAGCTCACTGTAACTGTTGAATTAGAAGGAAGGAGGCCATGGATGACAATATCATGAAAGACTACACAGTCATATTGCCTGGAGTATCAGAACGGTGTCTTTACTTTATGGTAAGCTTTCCTTTAGTAAAGCAGCATATCTGTATGCAGAGTTTTCTGTTTCTGCTATTTTCTGCAGTGAAATATTCAATTTTTCTTCGTGTTTTTCGAAAGCCTTTGAGGTCATACCATTTCAGACAGAGAGGAGTCTAATTGATTAAAACTCTTCCAACCTAGAGGAAATTTCCCCTTGATGTTTAGATCGTCTAACAAGATTAGACTTCCAGGGACGTCGTAAGAGATGACATCTTAAACACTCTATCAGTTCCCAGCTGTCAGTGGATAGAAATTGGATTAACACAAATGTGCTTAAAAAGAAGGAAACAAAAGAAAAGAGAAGAACTTATTTCTGTACTACAGTATATTACAATGGTAACCTATTCAAACTTTACAAAAGTTTATTAAAATGTTAGTTACACTTTAAGAATCTCATTGTCATGGGCGCCCCCGCAAAGCCATTTTCGGGTTGTTGGACTCAACCCGTGCCTCTCCGTGTTTTGCTACGCCGCGCACCGCGGATTCTTTCATATCCACACGCCTTTTTCCCTCCTTCGCCGTGCTCCCTGTCTCTAGGGCACGTGTCATTTCCCATAATTCTGTATTATAACCTGCCTCTCCGGTACACCCTGCTGGATCTTTGTGCCTAAGAGAGAAACTTTGTTTCCATGACTTGGTGCTTCTCCTGTTTTCCCGTTGTTTGACTTGATTCCATTCCTGACTCGATCCGATCCGTGCTTCACTGCTGACCTTTGCTGACGTCCCCGACTCTGACATGTGCTGACCTCCTGACCTAAGCTACGTGCCCGACTTCGGAAAAGCGCAGCCTGTGTAACGACGGGGTACAATTGCGCGCAGCAAGTCCAACCTCTTTGCAGCGGGGTCTGCTGAAAAACGGGTACCCCTTTAGACTTCCGTTCCCGGTTTTGGCTTACGTCAATCGGCGCGGTGGTCCAGGGATCCACACCCACCATCTTGGAATCAATCATGTTGACCCTACGCTCTGAATGCTGATCATTGTCAATCACTGAGTCAAAGGCACAAGAAAACAATTATAAACATCTGGCCTTAGACATATTATTAAAAACACATAGCAAAGTTGTTTATTTAGAAAAAATAAAACTTTCATTTGTGGAATGAATTTTGACACTCTATCCATCCTAAACCTGCTGTAAGATTTTAAGTAATGGTCAGTGATAGACTTGGGGTTCACCAAAAGGCATCAAATGTTTGGAAAAAACCTTAAAAATTGGAGCCAAACTAGATGTATCATAGAACAAATGAGACAGTGTTTCATTGGCGGAAGGACTGGCAAATTATTTTGAAAATCTGTTCGTTCATCTACAGTAAAGTCGAGCAAAAGGAAATGTATCTATTATCTGTGCTTTGTCATCCTTGAAAACATTGTGTGACATCTATCTATATGTTCTAGAATGAAGCAACATCATGTTAGATCGGGCAACATTCAGCTACTTCTTCTATGTAGCTATTATAACTGCGCCTCCTGTGTTCTTAGTTTCCTAATTTCCATATTTCCTTCCTTATGTGGCACTTGTAGAGGTATTTGTTTTAGAAGGGGAATATATAAACCCCAGTTTACTCTGTGTCATGGTTTTTCCCAAATTCGAATCAGAATTTCCATCGGACACAAGATGTAACGACACATTTCATAATTTTTTTTTCTCAACATGAAATAATTAGCATGTTTATAGGTAACCATGGTATTAATGAAACTGGCTAAAAGTTGTTACTATTGGTATACACTGACGACTAAGGAAACTTGTTGGTCATATGTGTGATTGGTTGTTAGAAAAGATCATCGTTTTATATTCTTTATCAATAGAGTTGAGGGTGCTGTTTTTTTGTGAAAATTAATATTTGGATTTGCATTGGACCTGTCAGAGCGGTATATGCTACAATTGTAATACCTATATTCATTTATTTGGAGAATAAGATGAACCAAAAACAGCAATCATTCAATTTTAAAAATCGTAAATATAAAGTTTCTGACACACAAAACATTTTTTACACAGACTGAGAGAGAGCCTCTGACATTCATTCGCAATGAGACCTATATTATGCTAGGTTCTTCCTATGCCTGAGATGTAGGGTAAAGAGTAATGAGTTTGTAAATCCTCTCATTGTCCGAAGGGTGGGGGGACTTTTGTTGGCAGGGCCCGGCCAAAAGTTGGGCATCTTATTTTCCAATAAACTTGAATTTTGTTTTAGGTGTCGGGATCCAGAGATATTCAGGTTTAAATGAGATATCAGGAGCCCATTTTAATATATAACAATCACTCCCGATGGACAGTTTTAACAGTTAATATCGCGTTTCATGACACTTAGAAGAACTATTTTTGAAGTTTATATAAAGAGGAGACGTCTCTGTCTTTCATTGAAAAAGGATTTGAGGTTCTATGTGTCCAGAGCCGGATACAGCCCCTCGAGGTGTGCTCACCCCTCCATCGATTCTTAGCCATCAGGGTACAGTGGAGTAATCGTGCTGCACACAGAGGCTGCTGCACCCCAAATAATTGGACATATTCACTTTATCAATGTACTACATTGTTGAGAGATGAAAAATATCACTATATTCTATTTTATAGAAAGGCCTTCTATATGCAGAACAACTATCTACAACACACATTCTTAGTGTTTATTTGCAAAATTGACTTATATGATGCACATTCGATCCGGCTTTTTTCTTTCGCCTAATGTCGTATTATATATTAACACCGCGACCCAGAACAGTCTCATAAGCTATAATTGAACAACCAACACACAAATTGTTTGTAAATTAAACTTTTTATTATTACACCATCCTCCATTATTTACAACTATGTTATGAGGTCTCTTTCTCATTTCTTAGAGCGCAGAGGGGTTCTAAACGTGACTTTTCTTATCTCATTAAGCTGGGTTATGGATATATAGTTTTTATTTGGGTGACCATTGTGTAAGGATCTACAAATGATAGATCTGTGTTTTTGGTGTCTCCTTGATTTATGTCGCTTTGCTGCATATTTTTGTGAATATACACATGTGGTGTCTGTATCCTCTCCTTACTCTTACTGTTTTGGAAAATATAGTTTCTTTATATAAGTATTCTGGATTTGTAATATTTTTTTTAGATGACAGTTTTAAATGTAAGTGGCCAAATGCATCGTCTGGTTGTCTGCTTTCAAAAAAAAATGTTCTAATAGGTTTTATATGGGCACCTTTACTTTTTAATCTGTTTTATTGCTATAGTTTGCATGGTTGTTTCTTAAAATTTCTTAGCTGAAAAGCAGATTTACCATCAAAGTAAATTTTAGTTATTTTTTATAATGTTTCAGTTTGAATCAAATTGCATGAGGCGCCTATTCTTACACCTTTATGCCATTTTGAAAATGGGGTTATTTTTTAAATGTCAAAATTTGTAAAAATTGCTCTGGGTCAATAACGCGACAAAATATCCAGAAATACCGGGTGTGAAGGGTTAATACCCCTTGGTTGATTCCCGTGTTAATATCTTTCATCTATCTCGTGTCCACATAGCTATCATCTATCTGTTATCTATCTCCTATAATCTGACCATTTATATATCTTACTTTTTATTAACCATAATATATCTTAATATTTATTAACCAATCTTCTATTTCTCTTCATCTTTCATATTTATCTTCTATCATAATAATTATATTAATAATTCTTATTTATAAAAGCGGCACACAGATTAATCAGCACTGCACGAGTTTTTGTGAAATCAGTCCCTTTCCCAACCGAGAGACATGCAAAAAAAAAAACTCTTTGTATATGTTGACCACCGTGCAAGGTATTGTGCTAACCACTGAGCCACCTTGCCAGCCCATCAATCTCCCTATCATCTATCTATTCTCCTATAAAATTCCCCATATTACAGTTTGTTTAACCATACACAGGGGCCTTCTTGCTGAACTGTGATTGGTCATAACATAGCTTTATTTTGGGGCCCCCACTTTTACTTTTGCCCAGGCCCACTCTGTCCTCGAACCAGCCCTGTTTGTTGGTGACATACTTAAGGTCATGAGGCCATAGCATTTGATGGCTAAGTCGCTTCAGCCAATCAGGACCAGAATCAAGTTGCATCAATATGCAGCCAGGGTATTTGTAAGAATTGGGTAGATGGAGGACAGAAAGCCCTAAACGGAGCCTCCCAAAACTGTCCACCACCTACTTGCCTCCAATGTCCTAGGTCGTGAGGCGAACCTTTTAAGACTGAGTGCCCAACTACAATCGAAATCCACAATATTTACCATGAAGTGCCAACATGAAATGTTAAGCAGTAACTACTTGCTACCTGTTCTTTCACAGTCTTTCAACTGTCTGAGGCCACCAGTTAAAAGAAGGGAAATTCAGATTATTATGAGCTTCTCTCCAGGGTCCTCTGCTCTGTAAGAGGAAGGTCCAGCAGGAGGACCTCCAAGAAATGCAGTTTCTGTTCCAAACCTTCTCACTTTTCGCTCAGCTCCAACAGCAGCAAAGTGTCAAGTAAGCACTGAAAGCAGTAGCTTCCCAATTTGCCATTTGACTGCAGAAAGATTCAGTGATTGGTGAATCCTGCCTAGTCTGATGCCTGAGTGCCCATAGAAAGAGCTTCCGAGTGCCAATCTGTCACCCGGCCATAGGTTTCGCCACACTGGTCCTAGGTGAAACAGACAACCTCATGACAATCCCCAACTTAAGCACAGTGCGAATTAAAAAAGACCAACATCGAAAAACACAGGATCATGTCACAACGAGATAGGCAAGTATAGTACAAATCGGAGTCCAGAAGATAGTGAGCATACAATAAGCAAAAGATCAGATAACCAGGGTAAGCAATAGAATATCATAGAAAGCACAGGCAAAGAAATAAGCTGAGATATGTATAATTGTGCCTAACAAATTTTAAGATGGGGTTTTCTCTTTTTAATCTTTTTTGAACTTGTTAAATTTTGGGATAATGACGCATTACTACAAATTGGACCATTCTAATTTCACGTCTATGTTGGTTCTTAATTGCTATGAAGTTCTAAAGGGTTACACGCTTCCTGAAAGCTTTTCTACTAGAGTTTGAGGGGTGCAGCTTTGAAAATGAGTGATCTTTCGGTTTATTTTTTTAAATTTTATACAGGCAGTGCCCGGGTTGCATCAAGTAGGGTCCGTAGGTTGTTCTTAAGTTGAATTTGTATGTAAGTCTGCAACTGTATATTTATAATGGTAGATCCAGACAAAAAAATTTTTTTGCCACCAGAGAATTGGAGTTTCAAAATTTTTTGGCTGTAATTGCCCAAGGATTACCAATAAGCTTCATTACGACACGTTAACAAGCTGATTATTGCAGTCTGGTACTCTAGTAAAGCATCCAGAGAGCTTCACCAAGGTCACATACAGTGGGGCGAGGGTCCGTCTTTTAACTATGGGTCGTCTGTAAGTTGGGTGTCCTAAGTAGAGGGGATCACCTGTATGTATTTCAATCTCATTACAAACCATATGTGCCCAAAAGTCGAGTTTTTTTAAATCTCCTTGAAAATACAGAAAACCAATGTTCGACGATTTGTATCTGCAATGACATCACAAATAAATATCAGACCTTTTTAGATTTTTTTTTAATAAATAACTCTTACTTACCCGGTCCTGTCACTATCCCGAGGTGCGTTGTCCGACGAGGATTAAGTCTGACGCGACTCCTGAAGATCCTTCATGTGGCGCTTCCCCTCCCGCTCAGGTCCAACCCCAGAGTTCACACCTTCTTCCCGTGTATTTGAGTGATGTCTTCAACACAATTTGAATATTAATCCCACGCTTAGTTCGAATTAGTCCGGTTGTTCAACAGCCACGCCCCCCATCTTGTGCGCATGAAGTTGTCGCGATTTTAC
>CM033643.1:47576724-47906256 GCA_019512145.1 Engystomops pustulosus
TCCTACAAATTGACCCATTCTGTCTGACATTGACTGTCCTATTATCTTTTGTTCGCCCTAAATGGTCTTGGTCACTCCATGACCCCTTCCTTCCCCTGCTCAAGACTTGGTGTTGATTATTGCCCTTGTGTTATTAGCGTGGTCTGAATACACTGGGGTCGTATCTGACTCCATCTGTGCCTTTACTACTTACCATTCACTAGCTAACCATACAAAATCAGTGTTTACCCTTTTCATAGCCATGGTAGCTTCAGGGTCTGTAACAGGTTCCTATAGATGGGTCCACGCCATACAAAGGTGGGTTATCTTCTGTAGCAAGGCCCTAGCCTGGAGGACAGTTTACAGCTGAAAAAATTCCAGAGCTGGTTAGAAAGCACTGTGACAATGACCGGCACGGCTCTGTGTCCCTGCCCGGCCCCAGGCATCGATACAGGGGTTCTGGCTGGTTTAGATGCTAAGGTGGGGCTCGCAGGTACATATACAGAGTGGGCGGCTATATAGTTATAGGGGACTTGCAAAGACTGTATACTACAGTGAGCTGGCAAGATGATACTGAGGGGGCTGCGGCTATCACTAACAGGGGACTGGCAGATATATACTCCATGGAGTTGGCAGGTATCTACTAGAGGGCTGGCAGCTTATTAAAGTAACAGGAGGCTGACAAGCTATATACTGCAGGGGTCGGTGGGCTGGTATACTACAGGGGCTGGCTATGATACTACAGGGGTTTAACGGCTACAACACTACATTGGGGCTGCAGAACACTAGATCTAGCAGCGGCTGTTTATACAGAGGGTGCTGGCATGGCTACTATACTAGAGGGGCTGGCAGCCTATACTAGAGGAGGGCCTGGCAGCTTATATACTACAAGGGGATGACGGCTATATACTACAGCGGGTGGCGAGCGTACAAGGGCTGCGGATACCATACACGGGGGCTGGCAGTTTCTATATACTACAGGGCTGCAGGAATAACAGGGGCGCCTTGCTGCATACTAAGGGAAGGCTGGACCCAATGAATTCCCCACCTCGGCATTTACGTGAGTCATACTTTGTCCGTTTTTGGTGTTTAAATTGGGGATCTTGGCTTATACTCGGTCGGCTTTCTACTGGTATATATGTATTTGAAAGAAAACAAATTAATGACCAAGAATGGATGACCAGAACGCAGTTGTTCTCGACCAGGCCTTTTAAGTTTCAAATTTGAATAAATTGAACTCTGTGTGTTCATTGTACTTACGTAACATTTCCATTACATACATTTTTGTCATAGAGAGCGGCATTTTATAGTTTTTTTAATATAGAGCAAAAAAAGCACAAATAGTGATAACCTTTAAAATAGAATAACAACAACTAATGAGTAAATATGTTTAATCTACATTTTTGTCTGTAGATGAAAATACCAGGTATAAGAATAAATAGTAAATATACATTTTTTAATGTGAGAGTTGTGGGAGGCCATCCACAGCTACATAACCACACTTTAGAATCGGAGACCCCCCTAATGATTACAGGTAGAAACTTAGTGGTCCCATGTGCAGGGCAAGGCCGTGAGAGGCCTGCTCTAGTGTTCTCCAAACTTATGTAGAAGTTGTAGACAAGGAATAAGTAATACCTGGGATGTTGCCAGTTTTTGATCAACCGCCAAATACTATATTACAACAGCAGTGCTTCTATAACTCTCTATCTGACAAACCTGCTGATGCTCTAGTAGAGAGACAGAGTAAGATCAGGCAGATTCTAATCGTCTCTGACAGGCACAGGATCAAGCAGTTCTTCCCCATCTACTTCTCGCTGAGAAAACACTAGAACCTAAAGTAACGCTCTAAACAGGGTAAATGATGAAAGTGTTGCTTTCTTCAGACATACCGAGCAACAATGGGCATAATAATAAGATGAGATCACCAGTGTTTTTGGAAAAATTCCTGTGGCAACCCAGTACACCTGGCCTCCCCTTTATATGGGGGAGGAGGAGTAAAATCGGAGGGCAGTGATTGGCTGCATGCCAACTGTTCAGGGTGTTTTCCTTAAGATGTCACTCAGCAGAGACCGGGGTAGAGCGTACTTGCATCAATAACCCCCATTGACTTCTCTGGCCTCCGCTGAGCGTATTAGCTGTCATTAAGGCAGGAGAGAGTCAGATGGAAAAATCGGCGTCCTGTGCCTTCACCGTAAACAAAACTAGGCCCCACACCTGCTAGTCCATGACATTATAACAGACACAAAGTGGTGGATGAGAAGTCCCAACAAAACAATGGAGAAAGACTGAATACTTTAGTTTATAGCTCTTTGCTTTACAAGGGACTGAAGTGGCATTCCCATCAACCCTAAAGAGTAAGGAAGAGACTCTAGTTAGAGTTGTGAGAAAAGGTGATGAACAATAGATCCTTTAGATCTCAGTCCCTCAGGAGTTTTGGAGATAACATTTTTATTTTATCTTTTATTTAAGAAGACCTGAGAGCCAAAGTGTTCATTGATCTGAAGGAATGATAAAGAGAGTTCCTTCCATCTATTCGCGGAGACTTGTAGAGAGGTAAATGAGAGGAAAAGCTCTGACTATGTAAGAGAACACTGGTCACTAATACCAAAAATTTTGCCTTGTAGTAGTGAATGAAGGGTTTTTTAAGCCGATTAGGTGATCCCCATTTTAAAGAGCTTGCCTACTGTTAAGAAATAATGATATATTGGGGCTTATTTACTAAGGGTTCCGTGGCCGCATTTCCATTGGGGAATCGGGCGGGCTTTCGACAATTCGGATTTTGGCGGCATAGGCGCCGGCTTTATGCGCACAGAAATGGGGGTCGGTCGTCAGACTATCCGAGATTTGGACAAACTGCGGATTTAACATTTAAATTGTGTCGCAAGCCAAGCACTTACATACACCGGAAGAAGAAGGTGAAATCCGGCAGAACGGGGGGGAGGGGGGAGTGACACATGCAGGATATTGGGTGCATGCTGGTAGTGAATCGCGGCACAGTGCATTCTCATCGGGGAACGCACCTCGGGGATCGTGCAGGGACTGGTAAGTAATGAGGATGTGTCCCAATGAGTATGTGTAAGTTTTACATTATACCTTCTGTATCAATTATCATGGTTTTCTAGACCTCTGCTTGCTTTCCTGGTATATAAAGCTTTTATTGTTACTTCCAATGGATAAAAATCTGTCCAAGGTCACATGATGGGCACACAGGTGCACAAGCCATTAGTATTGCACATTTCTGATTATTCTCTGTGATACTAGCGACTTGAGCGTGTCCATCACATGACCATCAATATAAAGGCTTTCTTTGGGGGGACAGCAATCAGCAAAACAGAGATCTAGAAAACCATGAGAAATTAATACAGAAAGCATATTGGAAAACTATATAACTATTCCTCACACAAAACATAGCAATTATTTGCTGAAAGCGGACAACCCTTTTAAGGACACCCAACTTACAGAAGACCCCTAGTTATAGATATCCCTCTCTGACCACTGTGATCTCTGGTGAAGCTCTCTGGATGCTTTACTTTAGTCCCAGGCTTCAAGGATCAGCTGTAAATAGTCTGCAACAAAGTTTTCTTGATAATCCTTGTTCCCATGACAAAATTTTAAAAATCCAAATGTCACTTGGATGAAAAACATTTTGCCTGCAGTTACAATGATAAAATAAACCTGTTCCAACATACATATAAATTCAACTTAAGTACAAACCTAAAGAATCATGTATCACGTAACCCTGGGACTACCTGTAGACTGATATATAATATTAGAGAGCTAAGCAATTTTGTGTTTAACAAAGCTCTTCCAAAAGCAAAATTGATTTCCTACAGAGATAAGGATGTGATTGTGTCTTTATCACATTCAATGTCTATAAAAGCTATATATAATTATATTATATAAATGATATAATGACAGTGTACATAACATTTCATCCATCTATAATAATTCTCTGTGGCATGCAGGGTACATACCTTCTTGTGTGGTCACACTCACGGTAATGTCCTCTGTGGTCTTTCTCTCTGAAATCTTACACTTCTTCATTTCAGTGCTTCCTTTTTTCAGATGTAACGTATCCACTAAAAAATATGTTTTGATTAGGTTTAAAAAGATAGCACAGATCCAAAACATTGCTGCAGCCTATGTGTCCGCTATAATTTTGGGAATATTTTAGATGACTACAATTGAACCATCCTTCCAATGATCGGGCACGGGATGGATTACATAAGAGCTCTGCTAATCACAGTATCACTGACAACTTGCTGCGTGGCCTTCAATTATTCAGGTAGCATAGGATTTAGTGTCCCTAAAACATTGTCCAATAATCCAGTAACCATTGAAATTAAGGAGAAGAAAATTCAGTTGCTTTCTGACTGTCATCACCAGAGGTCACACATTCAGGCATTTGGAACTACTGTACTCTGGAGTTTTGACTTATCCGAATACGAACATTTTGTGGATCCCTTTATTTGTGAAGTGTTGAATAGTTGAGGTATCTTGAGGGCACATTGGGGCACATTTACTTACAAGGTCAATCGAGTTCACTAAAAGTGCATTGTCCATCTACACTCACCGGCCACTTTATTAGGTACACCTGTCCAACTGCTTGTTAACACTTAATTTCTAATCAGCCAATCACATGGCGGCATCTCAGTGCATTTAGGCATGTAGAAATGGTCCCAGACACTTCCCTGCATTTCAAACCGAGCATCAGTATGGAATAAGGTGATTTGAGTGCCTTTGAAACGTGGTATGGTTGTTGTGCCAGAAATGGCCGGTCTGATATTTCAGAAACTGCTGATCTACTGGGATTTCACGCACAACCATCTCTAGGGTTTACAGAGAATGGTCCAAAAAAGAAAAACACTCCGTAAGCGGCATTTCGTGGGCGGAAATGCCTTGTTATGCCAGAGGTCAGAGGAGAATGGGCAGACTGGTTCGAGCTGATAGAAAGGCAACAGTGACTCAAATCGCCACCCTTCAACCAAGTAGGCAGAAGAGCATCTCTGAATGCACAGTACGTCGAACTTTGAGGCAGATGGGCTCAGCAGCGAAGACCACACCGGGTGCCACTCCTTTCAGCTAAGAACAGAAACTGAGGCTACAATTTGCACAAGCTCATCGAAAATTGGACAGTAGAAGATGGGAAAAACGTTGCCTGGTCTGATGAGCCTCGATTCCTGCTGCAACATTCGTAGGGTCAGAATTTGGCGTCAACAACATGAAAGCATAGATCCATCCTGCCTTGTATCAACGGATCAGGCTGGTGGTGGTGGTGTCATGGTGTGGGGAATAATTTCTTGGCACTCTTTGGGCCCCTTGGTACCAATTGAGCACCGTTGCAACGCCACAGCCTACCTGAGTAATGTTGCTGACCATGTCCATCCCTTTATGACCACAATGTACCCAACATCTCATGGCTACTTTCAGCAGGATAATGCGCCATGTCATAAAGCTGGAATCATCTCAGACTGGTTTCTTGAACATGACAATGAGTTCACTGTACTCAAATGGCCTCCACAGTCACCAGATCTCAATCCAATAGAGCAGTGGTGGCGAACCTATGGCACTGGTGCCAGAGGCGGCACTCCGAGCCCTTTCTGTGGGCACCCAGGCCATCACCCCAGAATTAAGTTCACCAGACAATACTCAAAGAATCTGCCTGCAGAATCTTCCTACAATGATAGGGGAATTTGCCCTCCTCCTTTCAACTCCATTGGTGTCCTTGGGAGGCAGAAGGATTGAAAGTTGTCAATGAACAAGGAGAAATAATACTGCTTAAATTCCCACGCTGGCACTTTGCAATAAATAAGTGGCTTTTGTTTGAAGTTTGGGCACAGAGGCTCTAAAAGGTTCGCCACCACTGCAATAGAGCATCTTTGGGATGTGGTGGAACGGGAGATTCGCATCATGGATGTGCAGCCGACAAATCTGCGGCAACTGTGTGATGCCATCATGTCAATATGGACCAAAATCTCTGAGGAATGCTTCCAGCACCTTGTTGAATCTATGCCACGAAGAATTGAGGCAGTTCTGATGGCAAAAGGGGGTCCAACCCGTTACTAGCATGGTGTACCTAATAAAGACAATGGCATTTAAGAGGTTAACAGCCATAATCAGGGCAGGGATCAACTGTAGCTTTTAGAGACACGAGTGTCTACAGTAAAATACAGCAAATACCTGTGATGTTTGTAGAGGTCACAGTTTCAGAGGCTGCGTTCACACACAGCTTTTTGATTGCATTTTGAGACATTGGGGCTCGTCCGGTTTCGCGAATATTTCCGTTTTGCGCCGGATTGCCCTGGTATTTTAGTGCATGCAATCAGATTGTGGCCCATTTGCGCCGGTTTTCACGTGACAGAAATGGGGGGGGATGTGGCCGTCGGACAACCCGACGGATTTGGAAACACCACGGAATTTAAAAAACTATTTTTGTCACAAGATCTCGCACTTACGTGCACCAGGAAGAAGAAGGTGAACTCCGGCGGACCTCGGCGCAGCAGCGGCACTGGCTGGATATCGGGCGCACGACCTTAGTGAATCCCGGCAGACCCGAATCCTCATCAGACAACGTGCCGCGGGATCGCGACAGGACTGGGTAAGTAAATGTGTCCCATTGCGTTTCCATTGCATTTACTAATGCATCCAAAACACCACCTATGCATGTGGCCCAGCTTTACATCCTTCCATCCTAGCCTTACACGCTTCCTTCATAATAATTTATTAAGGCTGTTTTGTCCTCTTTTAGTTTGTGTATGAATTGTATTTACCTGTGCATTGTAACTTTAACAAACCTGTAACATTTCTTATCAATATACCACAGCTTATCTAATGTGTTTCTCATACCCTAACAAAAGCCAATGTCACAAGCAGCCTCTAGCCAGAAACATCCTGTAGATTTATATCAGTAGTCACCATTTGAGTAACATACAGTATTCTTAAAGGGAACCTGTCATCAGGAGCTCCCCATGACCCCGTAGAGAACAGTACACTGTCAAAGCATTTATAGTAAAACTGTCTTTTCCCAAAAAAAGATAAGTTAGATCAAAGTTTACCTTTCTGTATGCAGAGCTTTGTCCCTAATCCCATGGAAGTGGCCAGTGCAGAGTGTGAGGAGGGAGGAGATATGGGGAACATGGGAGATTATTTTTTATTTGAAATTGATGCATGACAGAGCAGTTTCCGGAGGTTGGTAGGGGGAACCGCTCCTCACTGGCCACTCCCTTGGGACTAGGGATCACACTAGGGATCACACCACTTTAGAGACAGGGGGGCCTCAAACATAGCTGCAGATTATAATATAATCTAATAATCCTGCTGAACCTGCAGTAGCCAGAGACCTCTGGCTGAAATAGGTACTACTGCAGCAGAACACAGTGGATTGTTACAGTCAGGCATGGATTAAGACTGGGCCCTGGGCTGTATGAGTATCATAGTCCCTAGAAGTCTGAAATTTCCTGTCCACATATGGTACTAGAATCAATCTTCTTGGGCAATGGAGGATGCATCCCTTCTGCCTGCTTTTTATATGTGGTTTCAGGACCTTTGGAGGACCTTCAAAAGTCATGTAATAGTTCTTGGGTACATGTGTATTGAGAGTCGGAACAGATGTATGAGGATTTCTTTGGTGAAGGTCCTACTCAGTATAATATTTGGTTGGTGGTTTGGGTGACCATGGGCCCCCTAAACGGCTCGGGCCCTGGGCTACCGCCCATATTGCCTATAAAGTGATCCACTGCTGGTAACAGTCTACTCTGTCACCCTGTGCAGAAGCTCAGGGAAGAAGCAGCAGGTGTTGTTACTTTTGTGACCATGGGCTCCCATAACCTTACTCACCAAGGGTGACCATGGGACCCGTAAAATACTTGGGCCATGGGCTACCATCCAAACCCCCTTTATGATCATCCACTACTGCAGCAGGTTTCATAACACACCAATAATTATTCCCCTACATTTGGAGGAGAGAGGAAATATACAAGGCCTCTGTGCCCCATCAGGTCAGTGACTGTGAATTAAGTTGTTTTTGCAAGGGTGGGGTTGGAAACTAAGCTGCTGCCTGCACATCATACGAGCAAGAGCTACAGCTAATAGTGAATCTTCATATTGGTGGTCACATGGGGCCCCTGATTCCTGGGGGCCCATGGCTGCCCAAACCCCCGTTACAAAAATGTGTTCATCCGTGGCACAGATTACTTCGTTTTACCAGTGGCACTGCTGCTACCACATAAAATCCCTAGCACATAACTTGTCTACAGCAGATCTAGTAATCGGGATGTTGACATGGGGATTGAATGAATTTACAGAATAGTTCACTGGACTATCCTGGTGCCTGGAAGACCTCCTGCTGAAATGAATCGGGTCCTAGCCATATTGGGGCTCATTTAGTAAGGTGCGCACTTTTGTCGGACTGTGCACCTTTTTTTGGGCTTAAACAGCTTGCATAGGTAATTGAGAAGTGTGTGTGCTGGGATTGAGGAGCAAGCGACCATTTTTGTGGCGCAGCTGTGCTTGCTTCCATGTGACATAAATTAGGGTAAATTGTGTCGCACACCCTATGTTTAAAATACACCACAAAAAAGATGGTGAACTCTGTCGGACCTGAGCGGGGAAGCGACACATGCAGGATATCGGGCGCACAATCTTAGTGAATCGCCACACGCAGCATTAAACATGGACAATGCACTTTCAGTGAACTCCAGTGACCTAGTAAGTAAATGTGCCCCATTATGTCACATGCTGTTTGCTGCCTGAACCACTTTATGCCACATTTTCGGCAAAACTCCATGATAGCAGGTAGTTATCAGTTTCAGGACTGGGCTGTTTTCCATTTTTAACTTTCTGCATTCTAAAAGCCATAACTCTTTTTTTATTTTTTCCATTTACAGAGCTATATGATAGCTTGCTATCTGTGGTATATACTGGTCCCACCATTTAAAATTCAATGCAACAGCCCAGGACCAATTGGACACTAAATCTGCCAATAACTGAGGCACGAGTCCTTTTTAATTTGCACCCATTAAATCCCACCCTGCAGACTCCCTCCTGCACCCCGATCCATGGGACCCATGGGTAAATTAGCTACAAAATCTTTGTTTACCCTCACTGCATCTGACCTGATCTGAAAAAAGTGTCTTAAAAAGTGTCTTAAGACACAGGGGCACATCTACTTACCCTGTTCGGAGGATTTCCCGAAAGTGCATTGTCCAACAACAATGCACTGTGCTGCGATTCAATAAGATTGTGCGCCCGATTTCCTGATTGTATCAGGTCCACCTGTTAAATCCCACGCTCAGTCCGAATCCGTCGGATCATCCGACAGCCCAACCCACAATTTATGTTGCATGAAAGTCGGCGCGATTGCTCCAAAATCCGATCATGTGCGCCAAAATCCCCTTCTAAATACCTTTCCCATCAGCTCAATCCCCGAAAATGTCGGAATATCCAAGGTAAGTGTGGCCACGGGACCCTTAGTAAATAAGCCCCACAATGTGAAAAATAAATCTGCAACAGAAACCAGATTTTTATTCTGTAATAAATTATGGGTTATGATACCCCTTCTTTTCCAGAGGAAGTTACCTATTGCCTTATTACCTTTTGTGATTGATATATACTTGGTGGCTCCAAGTCCATTATGCTTCAGCCATGTGTCTTAAAATGGCTACTTAAGAACATGACAAAATACTTAAAAAAAAAACCTTGTCATAAATCCAATATTTAGATTTTTGGGCAACATATCTGGGATCATCTTCATCTGCTTATCCTGAGGTTTCCAGCACCGTGATGGCATCAGGGTCGACAATAGATAACGTGACAGCCGGAAGTCGATGAGAGATTCCCAGTCCTGTCACCCAACACATTGGTACACTATTGTAGATAAGTAAGAAAATACTGCAATACAGTAATTTTTAATAAAAACCTAAAATCTGAAATCACCCCATTTTCCTTAGAACTGATATAGAAATAAATAAATTAACAAATAAAATCATAAACATGTTAGGTATCTTTGCATCACAAAGTACCGGATCTATCAAAATACAAAAAGGTTATTCCCAGGTGAAACCTGTAACAGAAAATAACGCCCAAATGTCCTAATTGCCACTTTTCGCCATTGTGCAACACATAAAAAGTTTAATAAAAAGTGATGAAAATGTCTTACAGTGCACACAATGGTAACATTAAAAATGTCATCTCATCTCACAAAAAATGTAACCTTTTTATATGGCAGAATGAAGAACTTTTTTTTGTACAAACATAATCAAACCTATATAAATTTGGTATTTCCATGATTGCACTGACCTAAAGAATAAAGAGGAGTTGTAATTTGGAGCGCACAGTGAAAGCCATAAAACAAGGATCAAAAGAAAAGTAGTGCAGATGTGTTTTTTTTTCCGTCAATTTCACTGCATCAAAATAACATTGGTGGTTATATTACAGTATAATACAGACTTGTATCCATACCTTCTCTTTCCTTTCTTGGTTGAACTTGATGGACACATGTCACTTTTCAAACATACTAACTATGTAACTATAGTGATCTGTATTGATTACCATTATGCTATAATATTTGTCTGTTTCATGAGTCTTGGCAATGTGGACCTGTGTGTAAGGTTTTCTGCACATTTGGGGGGAAGGTCACTGATGCAGCCAATAACATAATACATGATTATTCGTGATTAACTGGCAGACATGGTCTATGACTGCAGTGATGTACCCAGGACGCTGCTCTTTATGGCAATTCTCTGATCCCAAATAAAAAAAAAATTGTTGGAAAACCCCTTACCCCAATAACCACTTTATGATGACTGATTTATTAGTAGGCTGTTGAGGGGGTATGTATGTATGCTCACGGGCTGAGTCCTCTCCATACAAACCCTGTGTTTGCTTCATATTGCAGCAAACACTCACAGGTAACACCCACAATTAGTGCTGGTATTGATCGCTTGGTGTTAACTAGAGATGAGCGAGCACTAAAATGCTTGAGTGCTCGTTACTCGAGTCAAACTTTTCCCGATGCTCGTTTCGAATAACGAACCCCATTGAAGTCAATGGGAGACTCGAGCATTTTTCAAGTGGACCAAGGCTCTGCACAGGGAAGCTTGGCCAAACACCTGGCTCGGGTTCAACATTTTCAAAATTAAAGTCTATTATATAGACAAAAATAAACTGAAAAATAAACTGTAAATTTTTTTTGTGTGTGTTTTTTTTGGTTTTTTTAATTTTATTTTTTTGTGTTTTTTTTTTATAGAACAAAACGTGCAGAAGAAATCAGACACAAACCACAGAAGATGATTGCTATGGCTAGTTTCTAACCTACACTGACAGCACATAATTTTGTGCTGTGACTGAGTGTGTCACTTTAACTTTTGAAAAACGCTAATGTAGCCTCAGCAAGGGCTTTTGGGTTCTTGGAGAATCACTCCTGCCTAACAGTAAGGTTCTTGGAGAATCACTCCTGCCTAACAGTAATCTACTAGCACCCTAATGCTATCATTGACCAGCAGCAGCTCTCTTTTCCTAACGGCATCCAGACAGAGAATGATCCGAGCAGCCCGGTCAGGGGCTAGTCTATTCCAGGGTCATCTGATCAGGCCAGCCAACCACTGCTATCGACATGTAAGTGCATCACGTGATGCTGGGTGTACTGCAGAGTCTCCTGGCTTGTGATTGGCCAAAAATCTAAACACCGCAAGATGACATTTTCTCGAGCGGGCGAAATACTCATCCGAGCACCGAGCAGTTGCGAGTATGCTAATGCTTGAACAAGCATCAAGCTCGGACGAGTATGTTCGCTCATCTCTAGTTGCGACACAATTTAAATATTAAAGGGAACCTTTCACCAGGGACCTCATTTTTCACTAAACACAGATTCTAAAAGCCCATGACACCTGCAGTGCAAACATGCCTCTCTGCCTTTTCTAAGCATTTGTATTACAATAATATAATTGTGTATTATAACTTACTCTTGCATGCTGACAAAATCTTGGGGTAGTCACAGGGGCTGGACTTTGGTTTGGATCCATTTAAAAAAACAACATGTGTTCTGTCTGAGCTGCAGGCTGTCTCCATGTTTGTGCACCTATACAGCTTGTCCCTCCCCCACTGATGTCAGACTGACCAGGCTGTGACCTCTGAGAAGAAGCAGGAGGAGGAGCTAGACAGGAGCACAAAGGTGGGGGCCAAGCTCTGAGGAGTGAGTAACACAGACAAGTCACATGTTGTTTTTTGAAATGCATCTAAACCAAAGTCCAGCCCCTGTGACTACCCCAGGATTTTGTCATGGAGCAAGAGTAAGTTACAACACACAATTATATTGTAATGCAAATGCATAGAAAAGGCAGAAAAGCAGATTTGCACTGCACATGTAATAAGCTTCTGCAACCTGTCTAGTGAAAAATGAGGTCCCTGGTGACAGGTTCCCTTTAAATCCTGTGCTCAGTCTGAATCAGTCAAATTGTCTGACGGCCCAACCCGGCAGCGCGGGCAGGGGCTAGTCTATTCCAGGGTCACCTGATCAGGCCAGCCAACCACTGCTATCGACATGTAAGTTTATCATGTGATGCTGGGTGTACTGCAGAGTCTCCTGGCTTGTGATTGGCTCTGTTTCTGGCCGCCAAAAAATCTAAACGCCGCGAGATGACATTTTCTTGAACGGGCGAAATAGAGTATGCTCGCTCATCTCTAGTGTTAATCATTTCATTGGAGGCAAGCATATTTGATTGTATCGTCGCCCCCTGTTACATCATCAGGGAGCAACAATGACAGTCTAGAGCCGTGGTGGCGAACCTATGGCTCTGGTGCCAGAGGCGGCACTCGGAGCCCTCTCTGTGGCCACCCAAGCCATCACCCCAGAAGGAAGTTCACCAGACAGGACTCAAAGAATCTTCCGTGAGAATCTTCCTACAATGATTGGAGAATTTGCCCTCCTCCTTTCAACTGTGTTGGTGTCCTTGGGAGACTGAATGATTGAAAATTGTCAAAGAAAAAGGAAAAAAAAATACTGCTTAAATTGCTGCGCTGGCACTTTGCAATAATTAAGTGGCTTTTAGTTGAAGTTTGGGCACTCAGGCTATAAAAGGTTTGCCATCACTGGTCTAGAGTCTTTACCATAAACGATCATTGCGTAGGATCTGTAACAGTGTGTTAGCGTCACATTTTTACTGATCTATAGCAAATTCTCCACAAAGTTAAAAAAAAAATAAAAAAAATAAAAGTTCAAATCTCGCCCTTTCCCTAGCAGCCATAAAAAATAAATAAAATCATAAACATGTTGTTCCCAAAATTCCTGATCAATCAAGATATTAAAACGGTTATTCCTGGTGGTGAACCATGTAACAGAAAATAGCAGCCAAATGACCGAAACATCAATTTTTCACAACACATAAAAGTGATCAAAGGGTTACACTGTCCCCAAAATGGTAGCAAGGAAAACATCAGTTCATCCTGCAAAAAATTACAACTTGTACACTTCCATACGCTGTAGTATGAAAAAGTTATCGGTGTCAGAATATGGTGAAAAAAAAAAAAAATTTTGGACAAAGTTTTTATTTTTTGAAATGTACTTAAACACAATAAAACCTATATAAATATGGTATTCCCGTGATTGTACTGACCCAAAGAATAAAGGAGATGGGTCATTTGGAGCACACAGTGAGAGCTGTTAAAACAGAGCTCTCTCCCTCTCTCCCTCTCTCTCCCTCTCTTTCTCTCCCTCTCCCATATTAAACTTTTTAAAATTCAGTGTTAAGACCTATGTCATTTTTTGTGGGGCAAGATAACCTTTGCTTGCATATTCAGGGCAAAGTTTTGATAACTTTTAATTCCAATTGTCCTACAAAATGGCAAAAAATTTGCCATTTTGGGCATTTAGGTGATATTTCCTGTTACAGGGTTCACTCCTGGGAATAACTGTTTTTTTATGTTTTCTACAGGTAATGTATGTCATGGAGTGTTCAGGTGTTAAACATTCACAATAACTACAATTCTAAATGTTATCTCCCACCTCCTATACCAGAATACAATGTAACGAGCATTAATTTATGAAACACTTACCCATAATCCTGTCTTCAAAAATACACTTTAATTTACAGTAAACAAGTAATTGGACAACGTGAGATCATAATTCTACCACTTCATCTTCTGAAAATGACTGTGGGGAATTGTAAATGTCACATAATGTCAAGGATTGAAAAGTAAAATTGAAAGTAGCAAAAGCTTATCAGATTAGAGAGGAGACTGAAAGATACGTAATAGGAGTGTCACTAACATTGTTTGATTATACTTATGTTATAAACTACAGTATAATCCTGTTCCATGGATTCTATATAAGAATGAATAAGACGTAATAGATACAATACAGTTTTGGAGATTAAAATTCAGGGGCATTAGCTTCTCTTACCAATGTCTGAACAATGTATATGCTATGATATTCTTTGCTAGGTTGTTGCTATGGTAGATTGACTACATTGGTTTCCAAGGAGCTCCCTCTACTGGAAAAAAAACTAAATGCACAAAATGAACACAAACCAGAAGTTAATATTCTATATAGTAAGTCAGTACCACCATAAGAGCACTAACATCAGTACTTACTGCCACGAGGAGCCTGATCACAGCCAGGCAGGCATCACCGGCACAATGTATATGCAGGGGGCACACAGGGGTGAGTTGTGTTGTACCTGTATATTATTTAGGAGCATGGTGTTGTTATTTAACAAACATTTTACTCTAAGTCACTCGGGTATTAGGTGCTCAGTGTGGAGATATAATACAAGGAGTCAAAGGTATCGTGGGTCGAATTCTGCAGCCATAATTTACAGCCAGAAGAAGTTGTCAAGAAGTCCTGTACCTGATAGAAAAGAATTGTCACCAGAAAGTTGATGGATGCCACTTCTACCCATGTGTGATCAGTGACTAACCTTCTATTGATGTATATGTATGTGCTATGGTACACAATAGCAAACTGCAATGTGTGCCGGGATGCATTACTGTATTTGTCTTTATGTAGCCCAAAAATATGAAATGGCAGCTTTTTAGATGTAAAAAATGTAGTACAGTTATAAAAGTTTCCTCTTTTTTAATTTTTTTAAATGAATGAATGTCTTTGTACCAGGACAAGAGGTAGGCAGAGGTGGGTAATTGCCTAGGGCAGTGATGGCTAACCTATGGCACTGGTGCCAGAGGTGGCACTCAGAGCCCTTCCTGTGGGTACTCAGGCCATCACCAGAGATGACTCCAGGTATCTTCCTGCAGTCCCAGACAGCACAGGACTTGCTGTGCACAGAGGTATATTAAAGTGACAGCTCTACCTGGGACTATTTTCTGCTTTATTGGTGTCTGCAGGGAGCTGCTATCAATGAAAGCTGTGACCGAGAAGGGAGTATAAATCACAAATTAAATTTCTGTGTTGGCACTTTGCGATAAATAAGCGTGTCTTTGTTGTAGTTTGGGCACTCGGCCTCTAAAAGGTTCACCATCACTGGCCTAGGGCTTTGGCTTGGTGGTGGTGGGTGGGGGGTTTGACAAGACACCCTCCTCTAGCACTGTCTTCATCACTACAGCACAGCACTAGATGTCAATTATGAGTGGTGAAGTGACGAAAACTGAGCTTGGATGAAAAAGAGGGACATACAGGGACTCATTTACTTACCGGTCCAGTCGCGATCCCGCGGCGTGTTCTCCGGCGAGGATTCAGGTTCTGCTGGGATTCACTAAGGTTGTGCGCCCGATATCCAGTAGGTGTCGCTGCTGCGCCAAGGTCCGCCGGAGTTCACCTTCTTCTTCCCGGTACATGTAAATGCTTGATCTTGCGACACATTTCGCTTTTTAAATTCCGGAGATTTTATGAATACGTTGGGTTGTCCTACGTCCACGCCCCTGATTTCTGTCGCGTGAAAGCCAACGCGATTGCGCCAAAATCCGAACGGCTGCACCAAATTCCCACGGAAAAGTTCGGGTAACCCGACAAAATTGCGGCTGTGGAGCCCTTAGTAATGAGCCCCACAGTCTATCGGCAGGGCACTGAAGCCGGACAGTGCCAGGTAGTTGGGGCAGCAGCCTTCCTGTAACAAATCCAGGCTGCAGAGGTCTGGGTCCGCTCCTCAGGATCTGCACAGGAGGGCTCACTACTAGGCTGCATTAGGACATTGAGTGTAGCAGCAAGGACACATACTCTGTGAGGCTGAGCTCTCCCTGTTCCGTGCTGCCCTGTAACCTTATTGCAGACAGGAGACTGCAATACTGGAAAAGCCTAATTTTGCATATCACATATTTGCCCCAATTTAAAAAAAATGTGCTTACAGTTATCACAGAACACCCCAACTTTATATATCAGAAGCTGATGTGCGTTTTTTAAGTCTGGCTATTCCTATTGTGACTTTACTAAGTTATTACAGCAAAACTATGGACGTAACTTTGTAGTTATTGCAGTAAATTATATTTTCCTGGAATTTAATTGTAATCAGATAGCTTTAAAGTTGTTCCAGCCTATCCTCATCTCATGCCGGGAGCCATGATCTGACCTCAGACGTCACGGTCTGGCAATCAGAACAGGGAACAGACAGCATAATCCTCCCTTGTCTCCTCAAAGTCCATTTCTTTCCTTAATGAGTAGACATCATGGACATTCATGAGATTATGGCAACAAATTTCTGGCGCCCTTCATCAGGCCACAGGAACAGGCTCTGTCCAAACCTGAAACAAGAAGAGGGGGAGGCCGCAACATAGGTGTGTGCATGGGCAGATGGTGAAGGGGAGGCCCATGATGTTAGCAGCAGGCCAGGGATCACACTGGACAGCAGGAAACTCAGTTTTTATTTAGGGCAGACACAACCCAAAGCACAGAAAGTTACAAAATTGGTAATGGTTCTTCCCTTGGGCCACATAAAGCGGTGTATTGGTTCTCTGTGGTGATGGTTCCATTGTGGAACAGGAATTTGGAAAGTGCCTCAGCCTAGGACCAGTGATCGGACAAATACATTAACCATCACAAACAAGAACAGACAAAGACCCAGAACCTTGGAATTGAGCACCTATTTGATTCTTGTAGAGCTTATTCCAAAGCCTTCTTAGCTGACAACCAATCACCTTTGTTGCTGTAGAAAAGTTACATAAACCTCAGGCATAAGATAAACAAAATAGTTGTACCCATTAATAACGGCACAGCAAAACATAATTGTACAAATACTCTCTTTGGGCAATAGATGGCTGCAAAGTATCATGATTGTATAGATACAGCTTTAGGTGTCAAACCAAGGGAAGCTCCAGCCTTAAAGGTGTGTAAGAGTAGGATAAGAGAGTAGTCCATGTCCATGTATAAAGAAAAAGCGTAGAAGTACTGTGCTATGCCCATATATACAGGATACGAGTAGTTGTACAGGCAGTTACGTACAAAATAGGTTCTTTAGGTTTGTAATTTAGTTGTATTTTATGTAAGTCGGAATTAATACAGAAAAAAAATGTTTTTTGTCCCTGGATTGGATTTGGATTGGAATTGGATTGTTGTATTGTCAAAGAAACAAGGATAACAATAAAGCTTCATTACAGACACCTTACAGATGATCATTGCAGTATGGGACTAAAATAAAGTATCCAGAGAGCTTCACCAGGGGTGAGTAGAGGGGTCCGTCTGTAAGTCGGGGATTGCCTGTTCTGTGCTGTGCAATGTCCTTTATAATCAAACTGGAGTAGTAGTACTCTGAGCATATACAGGCGGTCCCCTACTTAAGAACACTCGACTTACATACGACCCCTAGTTACAAACGGACCTCTGGATATTGGTAATTTCTTGTACTTTACTCCTAGGCTACAATAAACAGCTGTAACAGGTATCACATGTGTCTGTAATGAAGCTTTAGTGTTAATATTGATTCTTATGACGACCCAACATTTTTAAAATCCAATTGTCACAGAGACCAATAAATTTCTGGCTGGGATTACAATGATAAAATATACAGTTCCGACTTACATACAAATTCAACTTAAGAACAAACGTTCAGACCCTATCTTGTATGTAACCCGGGGACTGCCTGTATAAACAAGATGTAAGTTATTGCTGTGCTTCCTCCAAATATACAGTATAGTACAATGCAGTTCCATTATATAAAGTTATATGTAGTAGTGCTTTGCAATGCACATATAGACAGAACGGGATAAACACATACTGTATATAGACACATGATACCATAAACTTATACACATGCTCATCAAAGGTCCTGAAAAATCAATTTTTCACAGTTTCTGCCATTTGAATTGTATCATGTCAAGGGTTCTGCATTTTCTGGTGTTGTATCAAATTGGTTTAATAATATATTGGAGTCTTACACCTGATTTTAACCATGTCATAGGGATTCTGTCATATTCCAGTAACATACTATATATACTCGAGTATAAGCCTAGTTTTTCAGCACAAAAAAATGTGCTGAAAACCCAAACTCGGCTTATACCCGAGTAAAAAAAATATCAAAACTCACCTTTCTGGCTTCCCCTGCTGCTGGCTATATACTGGGGCAGGGGGCTTGCTATATACTGGGGCAGGGGGCTGGTTATATACTGGGGGATATGGGCTGGCAGGCTATATACTGGGGGACAGGTGCTGGCTATATACTATGGGGCAGGGTCCGGCAGGCTATATACTGTGGAGGCTGTGACCAATGCATTTCCCACCCTTGGCTTATACTCGAGTCAATAGGTTTTCCCTGATTTTTGTGGTAAAATTAGGGGTCTCGGTTTATACTTGGGTCAGCTTATACTTTAATATATACGGTATATGCTAAGCATTTGACCTTTTAGGAGAAGTGAAGTCTTAATTTGTCTTTACATGATATGCAAATGAGCATCTTGGTGAACTGATTTGTGTGTGCTATAAAAATAAAGGAATAATAATTATTATTATTATTTGGTTGTGGCTGCAAGGTTCGGTCTTACAGATGTCCAAAGGCGGAGCTTCAAGATTAGAATTGGATTGGAAAATCTGCTTGAAAATTTGTCACCTGAAAGCAGTGTTATTTCCGTGTACTGAATAGGGGTATTAGTTGTGTGTATAGCTTGGTAACACTATATAATGACACAGGACAAAGAGTACATGAAATGACAACATGTGCACAATTATACCTATAAAGTTTCCTTGAAAAAAACCTGCATATTTAATGTGGTAATAAAAACAAATCACCTGCCAATGATTTGACCCGCTGCCACACATTGCTTGCCAGATATTTTATTGTTCCTGCAGAAAATGTTGGCATTGTAGAACATTTTATCATTTTAGTGTTGCCAAGTTTATATAATAAGTGCGAGTTTTGTCTGTGTAAAATATTGTTCTTTTATTCTATGAAAAACATAGTTATTATGAGTTCATAGTTTTGCCAAGATACCTAGGATACTACATTTTATCGGTTGTTCTTTCAAGGTGAAAGACTAGAAAAATATATGATTTTTTTGTGGTCTGAAATGTTGTAACTGGTTAAGAATAATGATTAGAGATGAAGCTTTCAGGTTCTTCCTGTATGTAATGGAGCAAATGGATAACAATAGGGCACATTTACGCCGGGTTTTCGCCGGGTTTCCAGACTATTTCCAATTTGTGCCGCATTTAAGTGGGGTTTTTGGCGCATGCGATCAAATTCTGGCGCTGACTTGCATGCGACACAAATCGGGGGCATGGCAGACAGACAACCCGACTGATTCGGACTAAGCACGGGATTTACAATTCAAATTGTATCGCAAGGCAATGCACTCACACCAGGAAGAAGAAGATGAACTCCGGCGGACCTCAGCGGGGAAGCAACACATGCGGGAAAATGGACACACGATCTTGAAGAATCGTGCCAGGTAAGTAAATCTGCCCCAATGTGTCCATTACTTGGTTAATACCAATGATACAGCAGAGTGTAAATCAGATGTATTATCCCTGGTCCAATAGCAAAAAGCCATCTCATATACTGTACCACATCGATCACAAATTTGTAGTATATACCATTTACTTGTATATAGTGAAAGTCTCTAAAACAACTCCCAGAGTCCTTCAGGCTCATTAGCTCAACTGTAACTGTTGATATTAGAAGGAAGGAGGCCATGGATGACAAATATATGAAGACTATCACAGTCATATTGCCTGGATGTATCAGAAAGTGTGCTTTACTTTAATGGTAGCTTTCCTTTAAGTAAAGCAGCATATCTGTATCTTGTTTCTGCCTATTTCTGCAGTGAAATATTTCAATTTTTTCGTGTTTCTGAAAGCCTTTTGAGGTCTATCCATTTCAGACAGATAAGGAGGCTAATGATTAACTCTTTCCATACCTAGAGAATATTCCCCTTGATGATTTAGATCTCTAACAAGATTAAAGAGTGACATCTTTAGACACTCTATCAGGTCCTCAGCTGTCAGTGGATAGAAAGTTGATTAACACAAATTGCTTAAATAAGGAACAAAAGAAAAGAGACAAGAACTTATTTCTGTACTAAAGTATATTACAATGGTAACTATTCACTTACAAAAGTTTATTAAAATGTTTAGTTACACTTTAAGAATCATTGTCATGGGCGCTCCCGCAAGCCATATTTCGGGTTGTTGGCTCACCCGTGCCTCGCCGTGTTTGCTAGCGCGGCACCCGCGATTCTTCATATCCACACTCCTTTTTCTCCTCCTTCGGCCGTGCTTCCCTGTCTCCTAGGGCACGCGTCATTTCCCATAATTCTGTATATAAACCTGCCTCTCCCTGTACACCCTGCTGGATCTTTGTGCCTAAGAGAAAACTTTGTTCCATGCCCTTTGTGCTTCTCCTGTTTTCCCGTTTATGACCTTGATTCCATTCCTGACTCCGATCCCGTGCTTCCTGTCCTGACCTATTGCTACGTCCCCGACTCTGATCCTGTGCTGCCTGCCCTGACCTACAGCTACGTGCCCGACTCGGACAAAGTCGCACCTGTGTAACGACCTGGTGGTACAATGCCGCAGCAAGTTCAACCCTCTTTGCAGCGGGGTCTGCTGAAAACCGGGTACCCTTTAGACTCCGTTCCCAGGTTTTGGCTTACGTCATCGGCCGCGGTGGTCCAGAGGATCCACTACCACCCATCTTGGCAATCATCATGTGCCCTTACAGCTCTGCTGATCATTGTCAACACTGGAGTCAAAGCACAAGAAAACAATAAAACATCTGCCTTTAGAATATTATTAAAAACACATAGCAAAGTTGTTTATTAGAAAAAATAAACTTTCATTTGTGGAATGAATTTTGACACTCTATCCCATCCTAAACCCTGCTGTAAGTTTTAAGTAATAGGTCAGTGATAGACTTTGGCGTATTCACCAAAGGCATCAAATGTTTGGAACAAAAACTTAAATTGGAGCCAACAATAAGATGTAATCATAGAACAATGAGGACATGTGTTTCATTAGGAGGAAGCTGGCAAATTATTTTGAAAAATCTGTTCGTTATTACAGTAAAAGTCGAGATAAAGGAATATTGTATCTATTATATGTGATATGTGTATCCTTGAAACATTGTGACATCTATCTATATGTTCTGAGAATGAAGCAACATCATTGTTATCGGGCAACATTCAGCTACTTCTTCTATGTAGCTATTATTAATGCGCCTCCATGTGTTCTTATTTTCCTAATTTACCATATTTTCTTCCTTATTTGCACTTGTAGAGGTATTTGTTTTAGAAGTGTGAATTATAAAACCCAGTTTACATCTGTGTCAGGGTTTTCCAAATTCCGAATTCAGAATTTCCATCGGACACAAATGTGAACTTACAGCATTTCATAATTTTTTTCTCAACATGAAATAATTTAAGCATTTTTGATAGGTAAACATGGTATTAACTGAAATACTTGGCTTAAAATTGTTTACTAATGTATACACTGCTACTAAGTAAACATTGTTTGTGTCATATGTGTGATTTGTTTGTTAGAAAAGCATCATCTTTTATATTTCTTTATCAATAGAGTTGAGGGCTTGTGTTTTTGTGAAATTAATATTTGATTTCATTGGTACCTTTCAGAGGTATATGCTACATTGTAATCACCTTATATTTCATTATTTTGGAGATAAGATGACCAAAAACAGCAATCATCAATTTTAAATCGTAAATATAAAGTTTCTTGACACACAAAACATGTTTTTACACAGCTGGAGAGAGCCTCTGACATCAATTCCAATGATACCTATATTATGCTACTGGCTTCTTCCTATCCTGAGATGTAGGGGTAATAGATACATGAGGTTGTAAAATCCTCTCAGCTTTTCCTGAAGTGGGTGGGACTTTTTGTTGGCAGGGCCGGCGCAAAGTGGGCAATCTCTTCTTTCCAATAAGACTTGAATTTTGTTTCTAGGTGTCAGGGATCCAGAGATATTCAGGTTTAAATGAGAATATCAGGAGCCATTTTTATATATAAAAATCACTCCCGATGGCAGTTTAACAGTTAATATCTCTGTTTTCCTGACACTTAGAAAAACTATTTTTGAATTTATATAAAAGAGGAGACTCTCTTCTTTCATATGAAAAAAGGATTGAGGTTCTATGTGTCACAGAGCCAGAGATACAGCCCCCTGAGGTGTGCTACCCCCCCTCCAGATTCTTAGCCATCAGGCTACAGGGAGAATCTGCTGCACACAGGAGCTGCTGCACCTCACAAATAATGGAAATATTCACTTTATATGTTACTACATTTTGAGAAGGAAAAATATCAACTAATATTCATGTTTTTAAGCCTTCTATATGCAGAACAACTATCTAAGAACACACATTCTCTAGTTTTTTATTTTGCAAAAATTGACTGATATGATGCACATTCGATCCTCTTCGCCTAATGTCGATATTATATATTAACACCGCGACCCAGAACATGTCCATAAAGCTATATGAACACCAAAAACACACAAATGTTCTGGAATTAACTTTTTATTTTACACCATCCTCCATTATTTACAACTATGTTATGAGGTTCTCTTTCTTATGAAGCGCAGAGGGTTCTAAACGTGACTTTTATTATCTCATTAGCTTGGGTTATGGATATATAGTTATTTATTTGGGTGACCATTGTGTAAGGATCATACAATGATAGATCTGTGTTTGGTGTCTCCTGTGGATTTAATGTTCTCTTTGCTGCATATTTTGGTGAATATACACATGTGGGGTCTGTATCCTCTCCTTACATCTTACTGTTTTTGGAAAATATATTTTCGTTATATAAGTATTCTGGATTTGTAAATATTTTAGAGGAAATTTTAAATGTTAATTGCCAAATGCATGGCCTGGTTGTCTGCTTTCAAAATTCTATAGGTTTTATGGCACCTTTACTTTTTAATCTGTTTTATTGCTATATTTTGCAGGTTGTGTCTTAAAATTTCTAGCTGAAAAGCAGATATTACCATCAAAGTAAAATTTTAGGTATTTTTTATAAAATGTTTCAGTTTGAATCAAAATTGCATGAAGGCGCCTATGTCTATAAACTCTTTAATGCAATTTTGAAAATGGGGTTTATTTTTAAATGTCAAAATTGTAAAAATTGCTCTGGTCAATAACGCGACAAAATATCCAGAAATACCGGGTGGTGAAAGGGTTAATACCCCTTGGTTGAATTCCCGGGTGAAGATGCTTATCATCTATCTCGTGTCCACATAGCTATCATCTATCTGTTATCTATCTCCTATAATTTGACCATTTATATATCTTACTTTTTTCTATATTTATTAACCAATCTTCTATTTCTCTTCATAATAATTATAATTAATAATTCTTTATTTATAAAGCACACACAGATTATGCAGCACTGCACAGAGTTTGTGAAATCAGTCCCTGTCCCACCGAGAGAACATGCAAACTCTTTGTAGATGTTGACCACCGGTGCAAGGTTATTGTGCTAACCACTGAGCCACCATGCTGCCCATCAATCTCCCTATCATCTATCTATCTCCTATAAAATTCTCCCATATTACAGTTTGTTTTACCATACTAAAGGGAGCCTCTTGCTGACTGTGATTGGTCATAAAATAGCTTTATTTTGGGGCCCCACTTTTACTTTTGCCCAGGGCCCCACTTTGTCTAGAACCGGCCCTGTTTGTTGGTGACATTAGCTAAGGTCAGTGAGGCCAGAGCATTGAGGGCATAAGTAGCTCAGCCAATCAGGACACAGAATCAGTGCATCAGTATTGCAGGGTATTTGTAAGAAGGGGTAGATTGGAGGACAGAAAGCCCTAAACTGAGCATCCCAAAACTGTCACCTACCTACTTGCCTCCAATGTCCTAGGTCAGTGATGGCGAACCTTTTAGAGACTGAGTGCCCAAACTACAATCGAAATCCACTTATTTACCATGAAGTGCCAACATGAAATTTTAAGCAGTAACTTACTGCTACCTGTTCTTTCACATCTTTCAACTGTATTGGCGGTCTGAGGCCACCAGTTAAAAGAAGGGCAAATTCAGATTATCATTGTAGCTTCTCTCCAGGGTCTCTCTGTAGAGGAAGAATGGTAGGTCCAGCAGGAGGACCTCCAAAGATAATGCAGTTCTGTCAAAACCTTCTCACTTTTCCCTCAGCTCCAAACAGCCAGCAAAGTGTCAAGTAGCACTGAAAGCAGTAGCTCCCAATTTGCCTTTGACTGCAGAAAGATTCAGTGATTGGTGAATTCTGTCCTAGGCTGATGGCCTGAGTGCCCATAGAAAGAGCTCCGAGTGCCACCTCTGGCACCCGTGCCATAGGTTCGCCACCACTGTCCTAGGTGAAACAGGACAACCTCAATGACAAGCCCAACTTAAGCCACAGTGCAGAAATTAAAAAAAGACCAACAGCGTAAAACACAGGAATCAATGTCACAACGAGATAACAAGTATAGTACAGAATCGGAGTCCAGAAGGGATAGTTGAGCATACAATAGCATACAAGATCAGATAACCAGGGTAAGCAATAGAATATCAATAGAAAGCACAGGCAAGAAATAAGCTGAGATATGTAGTATTGCCTCACAAATTTTATGATGGGTTTTCTCTTTTTATCTTTTTTGAACTTGTAAATTTTAGGGATGAATGGACGCATTACTAACAAAATTGGACCATTCTAAATTTCACGTCTATTTTGTTTTAATTGCTATGAAGATCTAAAAGGGTTAACAAGCTTCCTGAAAGCTGTTTCTACTAGTTTGAGGGGTGCAGATTTGAAAATGGAGTGATCTTTAGGGTTTTTTTTAATTTTACAGGCAGTCCCCGGGTTACATACAAGATAGGGTCTGTAGGTTTGTTCTTAAGATGAATTTGTATGTAAGTTGGAACTGTATATTTTATAATGGTAGATCCAGACAAAAAAGTTTTTTTGCCCCAGAGACAATTGGAGTTTCAAAATCTTTTGCTGTAATGGGACCAAGGATTATCAATAAAGCTTCATTACAGACACCTTACAGCTGATCATTGCAGTCTGGGACTATAGTAAAGCATCCAGAGAGCTTCACCAGAGGTCACAGTGGGCAGAGGGGTCTGTCTTTAACTATGGGTCGTCTGTAAGTTGGGTGTCCTTAAGTAGGGGACCGCCTGTATATATTTCAAATCTCATTACAAACAATAATGTTGCCCAAAAAAGTCAGTTTTTAAATCTCCTTGAAAATACAGAAAACCAATGTTCGATTTGTAGCTGCATGACATCAAAATAAAATATCCAGACATTTTAGAATTTTTTTTTAATAAATAAACTCATTTACTTACCAAGTCCTGTCACGATCCCCGAGGTGCGTTGTCCGACGAGGATGAAGTCTGACGCGACTCATGAAGATCCTGCATGTGTCGCTTCCCCGCTCAGGTCCACCAGAGTTCACCTTCTTCCCGGTGTATGTGAGTGCATGTCTTGCAACACAATTTGAATATTAAATCCTGCGCTTAGTTCGAATTAGTCGGGTTGTTCAACAGCCACGCCCCCCGATTTGTGTCGCATGAAAGTTGTCGCGATTGCTCCAAAATCCAATCAAGTGCACCAAAAACCCCTGCTAAATGCAGGACGGAAATGCGGTCCATGGACCCTTAGTAAATGTGCCCCAATATTTAGTTCAACAGATGATAAAAAACTGTCTCAAAATCACTTTGGTAAGTTAAAGTGTTCAAAAGTTCTAACCATATAAAGTGACACATCAAACTACAAAAAATGGGGCTGAGCCTTAATCTTTATACTGGCTGCGTCCTTAAGGGGTTAAGATTACATTTTGTACATGTAAATGTCAACAGCAATGTAATTAGGTGAATCTCCTCTCCTTAGAGCTGTTATATTGCGTTTCAAAATTGAATGTAAATGCCACGTGTGGACACAGCCTAAGGGTTTCTGTGGCCAATGTACTACTTTTCTTTTACTTTACTAATCTCTTCTGTAGCTTGTATATTTTACCATGGATAGAAAGCTTCTTAATTTCTTTCTATGCAGAATATTTCATCAAAGTTCTCTGCCAGGTTAGACTATAGCTCCTCTCATTATTTGTGAGATCACTGGTTAGCCAGATAACAACACAATGGAGGGGTAATATACTTTACAAAAGCACACAGACAATTCAATGTATATGGAAGATCATTTCTTAACACATTATGGGTAAACATATCAAAAGCTGACAACACAGTACAGTGTAGGAAAGATCTTCTGTAGCGGTAGCCTATGTGTTAGCCTATAGCAGCTAACAGACATCACATAGCACAGTGTAGGGCAGTGATGACAAACCTTTAAGACACGGAGTGACCAAACTACAATCAAAACCCACGTATTTTTCTGCAAAGTGCCAAAGGAATAATTTAGGCAGTAACTTAGTACTCCCTGCTATGTCACAGGTTTAAATCGTATAGGCACCTGAGGACACCAATACAGTAGAAAGAAGGATAAGTTTGTTTTATCATGGTAGCTTCCTTCCAGGGTCTGCAAGAGGCCTTGAGCCCTGTTTGTCAAATTCTGCGCTGGGGTGTAGATATGGGTGCCCATAGAGAGGGTTCTGAGTGCCACCTCCGGCACCTGTGCCATAGGTTCGGTAGGGGTAAGAAGCAGCTCAAAGAATGGGATAAATGCAAAAAAACCAATACATTCATCTTTCTACTATAGGTATATAGTAACACAAGTGGTTACTGATTTATTTTTTTTTTAATGCTGAGAAGTGTTGTTTGCTTTTGGCAGATCCACTTTAATATACTGTTACCTGGAATGCAGAGACACCATTCTACGAATTACTTTCCCATGGTACAAAACTAAATTCAAAGAACTAGTGCATTGTTTTCAGAACACATCGTATGTGTACACATAACACATCAATACAGCAAAGTAGAAAAGAAGAATCAGACATTTGTAGAATGGAGACGGTTTATCTAGAACTTGGCACAGTCTCTCATTTGCTTCAGTCTCATCTATTAAACTATTGTTTCTAGAAGAAGCTTTTGTTTATTTAGTGCCAAAGTATATTGCAGTTGTTTCTAATGGAATACAAATTGAACACAATGTAAAAATAATAGAAACTGGAGGATCCCCTTTTGTCAAAAGTTACAGGATCCAGATGGAAGCCAAAAGTAGACACTAGGGTACCAAACTTTGGTTAATTTATGTTCTGGAAAATATGTTGGAAAATTATTGTATGTTTGTTTTTCTAATTTGAAAAACAAAGATAGCATCAGCTATGAGAGGATCTGATCTTCCCCTACGGGTGTGCCCCCCTCAATCAGGACATATTGCCGGATTGGCTACCAAACTGGATGAATTTACACCACTTGCTTGTAGCCATGAGTGTGATTGGCGTGTGAGAAGTGTGATGGAACATGCTTGGCCAATCATAACCATGTTTATGATTGGCCGGATTTGCCGGATTGTGTGTTTGGCAACCCGATCTTGTCCGGGTCGCGCGTGAACAAGATCTATATAGGTGACCATAGAGCCTCAGCTCCAGATGACTGGAGCAGAGGTCTGTCCATCACAGAAGTTTAACTGCTGCTGGACCAAAACTGAGCTGCAGGTCCAGCCCTCCGCCCACTCACTAAACAAAATACCCTATAGGAGTGTCTCATTCAGCATTGCATCCCCACACACGTACTCCAAAACATAACGTTAATAGTCCTAGCAACCCGCCAGGTCTAACTCGCAACCAACATCTCAACAGTTCTTCAGACGCTATCCCTTGACAGTCCTGCTTGTGTGTATATCTGATGTGTTTATGCCCCATATGTGTGTGAATATGTGTATGTCTTTTTATATGATGCCTATATGCTTTATGGGTGTATATGGTACTGTATGTATGTGTCCATATTCTGTATGTGTGCATATACAGAGTGTATAAGATGAAAGTATGTCTATGCTGTATATGGTGGGTGGGGTGTATATATTGTATGTGGGTTCATATGCTGTATTTCTGTATATGGTACTGTATGTGTGTATATATAGTATGTATATATTGCAAGTGTAATAATATGATGTGTGTGTGTGTATATATATTTAAAACGATGAAAAGGCAGCACACAGGCTCGTGTTTGTAAGAGCCAAAATGTCGCCTATTATGGATTAAAAAAAACACTGTTTTTCAACTTAATTTTTTTTGTGTGTAGCCTTTCCATCGTTTATTATTTGGAGGATCTTTTTTGCCTGGATCTATGTATGGCTTTATAAATATATATATATATATATATATATATATATATATATATATATAATATTTAAAGTGTATATACTGTATGTAAAAGTGTAAATACACATATACATGTATGTATATTGTTTTCAGGGGGAAGATGGCCCATTCAAAAATCTGCTTTGGGGCCGGCCTCTCCTAGTTATGCCCCTGAGGATGTCTGAGATAACATATTGGGGCACATTTACTAAGGCACTTGCATTGCTTTTCTGTCGGACTTTGCACATTCTTTTAGATGCAAAATGCTTGCACAGGTATTTAAGAACTGGCTGCACCACATTGCGACACAAATTAGGGGGGCATTTTGGTGCTTAGTCGGACCGTGCGCCGGATTTAACATTGTTTAACAGTTGGTGCACTCCGCCAGGGCAAAAAAGCAACGATCCAGCACAATCTTCGGTGGGTTATAACATATTGGGGCACATTTACTAAGGGTCCGCACACTGCATTTCCGTCGGGTTCCCAGACTATTTCTATTTGCGCCGCATTTAACAGGGGTTTTTTGTGCATGTGATCTGATTTTGGCGCAATCGCGCCAACTTTCATGCGACACAAATCAGACTAAGTTCGGGTTTTAAAATTCAAATTGTGTCGCAAGCCATGCACTTACATACACCGGGAAGAAGATGGTGAACTCTGTCGGACCTGAGCGGGGAAGCGACACATGCAGGATATCGGCGCCTGATCTTAGTGATTTGCGCCGGACTTCTTCCTTGTCGGACAATGCACCTCGGGGATTGCAACAGGACCGGGTAAGTAAATGTGTCCCAATATTTTCTTTATTTAAACTTGAATAAAAGACATCTTAAGGCATACAACTTAGATCCCTCTGTCACACGTATCTTCGCGTTTCAGCCTAACCGGCTTTAGACATGCACTCTGCCAGGGCAGTACAGAGCGCACCAGAGGCATTTTAATTTGGGGATACCTGCACATCCTCCCTCCCACTTGTACCCTGTTCCTATATGTGAGTATGTATATCTATTCACACAATAAAAGAAGAAAATTTTCTATTTGGAAGATCGGCGAGTCCCATCTGTTTTTTCTCTTCTTTATGTTACATGCCACTAGTGTGACACTATATTGCACTACATGACTGGATTTACATCACCCCCATCACCCCATTTGGACATCACATGTTGTAGCAACTATTGTTGCATAGTTCCTGTCTGAGTTTGCATTGGATTAGTATCTGGGACAGTGGGAGTACCCTTATTTTCTTCATTTTTGCTATTCTTATTCCTTTATATGCAGCTCCTTCCTGCTATACTGCAACACAATATACAGTTCCCCCTCATAAATGTATATAGGGTACCCCCAACTACAGCAGTCCCTTCTCCTATACAGTGCCCCTTCTCTCCCTTCTATACAACACATCCTTTCATACAGCAGTCCCTCCAGCCACACCTAAAAACAGCACTCTATACAGCACTATATAGGGGAGCACTATATAGAGGAGATTTGTATAGAGGTTGGGAGCACTGTAAAGGCTTTGCTCTGCATAGAGGGGAGGCAGTATAGGGAAATTCTGTATAGAAAGATGGACGAGAGGCTACAGTATAATTAAGCGGGAGGAAGCAGTGCTTATCCACTATTCAGCACTTCCTCCCTTATTATACAGCTGTGATGTCACATCAAAATCTGTGAGCCTTCTCAATGGCGGGCAGTGCACTGGCTGTACGGGAGCGCTGAATAAGGTGAGTATCAGCTGTATATGTTTATTCTGACAACCCCATTCCCTTTCTCTGAGCCATATATAGGTTGTTATAGGTGGGCAGCCTCTTTAAATTGATGTTTCTTTTTGTTGTTATTTTGCATATCATACATAAATAATTAAAGCCACCCATCATCAAAAGGCATCCAAAGTACCGGATCAGGTTTGGTAGCCACTGACTTCTAAGTACACATTAAATTATCACAAGTTTACATTCTTATATCTAGGTTAAAGTGTTTTCTGCAGTTGAAAATATGCAAGTACAAGAATCTCTCTGTCCAATATATAGCTAACCTTATTGCCCCTGCATTGTTGGTGGTCCTGTAAATTTACTTGTTTTGTTGAAAGAAAAACTGTTGAAGGTGACATTTTAGGTGGTTGCAAATTCATCCACACACCATTTTAATCAAAATGCACATTTACCTGCAAGCCCCCGGCTTTTAAATACCGCTGTGTGGTAGTGTGCATGCATTTAAGTGCCATTGAATGGCATATCTAGGGTCAATGCCTGGTGTTCCGGGCAGCGGGGAGCCTGCTGAAGTCTGAGTTCAGGTACCGAAACCTGCAATGTTCGTCACAGACTCGCACGTGAGTTGAGCGTGATTCAACTAGCACAGACATGCGAATACAAATATGGTACTCTGACATCCACGATCTCCTTTCCTCCTTGCATAGCGGTGTTTGTGCTTGACAAAGGCGAGAGATTGCCGAAATGTTGCACAGAAATTTTATTTTGCAGCATAAGCAATAACATTTTTGTATAAATCATTTCAAGTGTGCCTAGATTTCCTAACGGTCTATCAGGGGTAGGAACCCTTTCAGTGCATCTAGTATTGGAGTGCTGTTCCAGGTTTTCTGTCAATCGGTTAACAATAGTAGTGATAGATGTGGCACAATGGAGCAGGATTTGTAAGCCAAAGATATATGAATGAATGAAATAAAATGCTTGGTTGACTTAAAGAAAAGTATCACCAGAAGCCCCTTGTTTTTTGTATTTTATTTTGATGAGTAACATTAGATTGATGAGTTACAGTAGCTCAGTGTTGCAAATTGATCACATTGTAGCAGATGGTATGTTTTTTTTCTTCTAATGGAAAATGCAATTGATTGTCGACTCTCGTGTAAAGGATTGATTTTCCAATGGAAAGAAGTTCTTTAATTACAGAAAAGAACCCTGCATAGATCTGATTGATAAGCAGGAGGGAAACAAACCACATGACCAGGCATCATATAAGCAAAATCAGTGCAGATAAAATCCACAAAGTAGAAAATACTAAAATTTAACCATGGTAAAAGAAAGAAAAGAGAAAAGAGACCATGGTTACAAAGTTCTCTGCATTTAAAATGGATTTTGCTTTAGAATTGTACCTGATTTTTTAGCTACTTTGAAAGAGAAAATGTCATGAGGATTTCATATTTTTACCTAATGATATGTTCCCATAGCATTTCTCATACTAATTCTCAATCGGCTTTTATAATTAACATTGTTTGTTATCCTTTAACAGTGAATACAAGTATACCTGGCTCCGTGACAGCAAACTGGATTAAGTCTGGGGGGAAGGGGGGTTGTTGCAAGACTACAAATCCCTGTGTCATCATCATTATCTCCTCACAGCTCTCACTCCTCCCCCTGCTGACGTGAGTTGACAGAGATTTGCTTGCAACATGGGGTCAGCTCATGTCTGCATGACGGAAGGAGAAGGAGGGAAAGCTGTTAGTGCTAGGAGAGCTGTGAGGAGATAATGATGATGACATATGGACCTTGATGCCCCATGACTCAATGCTGTTTGCTGTACTATAGTATACTCTTAAAAATAAGTGGAACCAGTAATGTTAGTTTTAAAAAACAAGCATTTAAATAAGTATTAGGACAGTGACCAATTTGGCAAGTTCTGTGTAGCGCTGCATAATCTTTGTGTGCTATATAAATAAAGATTATTATTATAAGTATTAAAAAAAATTATGGGAACCTGTCATTTGGGGAAAATGAATGTCCTACAGACAAGTTCTCTTTAAAGAGGACCTGTCTGACTAAAGTAAGCAGCTCCTAGCGCTATCTCCGATGCAGCAGTGTTACCCTGCTAGTGTTATGGGAACCCTCCGATAATGCTAGCAAACACTGCTGCAGAGTACAATAGAAACACTTTGAGCGCAGTCTGGCATATTAATGAGGGGGCGGGGCCCAGACCACCCCGCCCACTCCATAGGCCGGCAGTGACTGCAGAGCTTCATGTGGCACTCACCCCTGCCCTATGGAGTGGGCGGAGTGGTCCAAGGAAGAGACAGTGCCTCGGATTGCCCCCCCTTATGAATACTCTTTGCGAGCGTTCCAGTGTTTCTATTGTACTCCACAGCAGTGTTTGCTAGCGTAATCGGAGGTTTCTGATACGCTAGCACTGTAACACTGCTGCATCGGAGATAGCACTAGAAGCTGCTTACTTTAGTAAGCAGCTCCTAGTGCTTTTTTATGGGTGACAGGTCCTCTTTAAGGATAGATTGTGTCAGTAGCATAACATTTGAAAATTATATGACTTTTTTGTAGTCCCAGCAGGCCCCTGAATCACACAGCTAAATACTGTATGTCAGTTTTCACAGCTACTATACACACTATAAATAACTCAAATAAACTGATCTCAAAGAAGAAGAGTTTCTGTTCCCATATCAGTCAGTTGTTCATCCTTATAACTAACAACGTCATGGAGGACCAAAGAATAGGAGTAGTTATTAGGGATGAGTGGATCCGTACTTCCCGATTTGGTTTTGGTGCGCCCTGCACTTACCAGACTGGGTTGGGCAACCTATTAATGGATTGGCTGCAAGACAGCCAATCTGGCAAATTAAGGCCCCTAGCAATTAAACATGGCTGTCATTGGCCAACGTGACACCTCTTGCTAATCATAGTCATGGGTATGCTCTCTATAATTGTCCATACAATTTGGGAAAACCCTAGAGGGCCTCGTTTTGTATAAAAATAGAAAGAAAAAAAACTGCTCATACTGTTCACCTTTCAATAGGGTCCTCTTCCCACATCTCCAACAGATAATCTTTTTGCTTTTGCCCTGTTGAACCAGAAGTGCTGCCCCATCTCAATAAACAGCACAGGACTGTGGTGGCCAGGAATTGGCTTCCAGTCCCATGGGATAGGAAGCCCCAGAAAACTAAGATGTATTACTGGAGTCATGGGGGACCCTTGCAAGAGGCAATTCTCAGGAAAATATCTTTTATATTTAGATTACGGTATATCATCTCTTGTAATTTTGACCCCAATATGTTTGAAAACAAAAATAATTGGATGTGTACCTGTTTATTCATGCATATAATTACATTGCTTTACAGAAAACTAGTATTTTATTCATTCTTAGAGTTCTACCCTATAAAGCTGCAAAGTTCATGGCTTGATAGTTTATATCTTTGTTTCAGTATTACTTATGTTATATCGTTTAGATGCCCTCCTTCTTGTATATGCTGAAAGACACGCCTGTTTTTTCTTCCACATAGTTATCAAAGAATTTCGGAATGATCTGCAGAGAAAAAAGTAGATAAAGGGGTCCAAGCAGGCATTCATCGACGACAGGAACAAAGTGCTCTCTTTGACATAGAAAAGAGTATATTGAGAGACACAACGGAATCCGTCCCGAGTTTGGCTTAGTGTATATGGAATCCTTGCAAAGTGGTATGGAACAAAAGAAATAAAGAACACCCCAATAATTATGAACACCTTCATGTTTACTCGTTTTCGGCTTTGTGTTGGCTCCCGTCTAGTCCTTTTATATGACTGGAATAGCTTTTTGGTGATCAGGAGGTAACAGATTACTATGACAGCAAATGTTACCCAAAAGATGATCAGACATGTGTAGCTCACAATTTCATGCCAAATCAGTCCAAATTTAGACTTAAGATGTGCACAGCTCCGAACACTTTTAGGTGTCAATGGCTTGTTAGTTAAAATCATATTGGGTAATGAAAGGAGAAACATGATGATCCATATACAAGCTGACAAGATCTTGGCTGAAAGTAGGTTTTTGGAACATGAGTTGTCAAAAGGTTTCACAGTTTTCTTGTATCGGTCTATGGTGATGAGGCCAAGAAAAATAATACTTATGTACATGGTGAAATAAAACACCACAGAGGTGAATCGACAAGCAAACCCTTTCAGTGGCCAAAGTCCAAGTTTTGCATCTCCAAGAATCTTGAATGGAAATGTCATGATCATTAGAGTATCCGAAATGACAGAGTTTTTCAGAAAAATGATGAAATTAGATTTACTTGGTAACTGGAAAAACACAGTAATTGCTAAGCCATTCATCAGCGATCCAGCAATGAATAGAATGGAATAAGCCACAGGGAAGAGAATTTGGTTGATCCGACTGTCCCTCGAGCATGTGATATTACTGCCATTGCTAGTAATATTGGTTTGCTTAATGGTCGTTGCCAGCTCTCCAAATCCTAAAAGAAAATAAATAGTACATCAATGAATTATCAGAAATTTTGAGAAAAATGACAAATACAATTGTTTCTTTTTGTCTATGATTGAAAATATTGATTTCAGAATACTCCATCCTTTCTTTTAATCATGAAATTCCCAGGACAGCTCTAACAGACCATATGTGCAGCTTATACAGTGACAAAGGCCACTTTCAGGGAAGGGCACATCCTCAAAATAGCACCTTAAACCGGCCAGCTGTTTTAAACATACAAATCTGCATGATGTTAGTTAGCAGATCTAGAAAGCTGTGTGGTGTGTGCTGTTACAATAATTTTCCAGGTTTGTAGCTGGACTTGGAGCTCTGGGTTTCACTCTTTACTAAACATAAAACAGCCCTTTCCTATGCTCTGAGTAAGAGCAGTATCAGGCTTCTTGTTAATGATCTGGCAAGCTCTGCGTTGTGCTGCGTAATCTGTGAGCTCTATATAAATAAAGGAATTATTAAATACTGCAGCAGACGGCAGAAGCTGGGCATGAGTTGGTATGCAGCCAGGGCTGGCGCTAGCACTGGACACACCTGAGCAAGTGCGGGGGCCCAGAGCTTTTGGGGGGCCCACATAAAACTGTACATAAGGAATTCATGGGGGTGAGGGGGGCTGAATCTAATAAATCTATATGGAGCAAGGGCGGCTTTATATAAAATAACCATTAGGGGGCTTTATATAAAATAACTATGAGGGGGCGGTTTGGGATGATAAACTAGGAAATATTTGAAGGAACATGAACAATGTTTTAGTTTCTGAATTTTTAATGCCACCAGGTGAGTTCACTGCAAAGGGGCCAACTGAGGCTCTGTCGCCCTGGGGCCTAATGAAACCTGAAGCCGACCGTGTATGCAGAGATAAAATAATATAGCAGTTTGAGGGGACTCATCCAAGTCCAGCAATCCTGGAGTATAAATTCACTATTCACAGCCCTGCTGCTACTAACACTTACAAAGTTATGGTAACACAGATGACACTGAGCTTAGTGTAAGTCATGCTTGATGTAAAGGGGGCTGCCGTTTAAGAGAGCACTGACCCACCCCGGAAGACATATTTGCATAATTTATTAACAGAATCCCCAACAAAGCATGCATGGCCATGGAGTTTTGTTTCTTCCTCTTTAAAGGACATCTACCACCAGGATGAAGGATTGTAAACCAAGCACACTGACTATCACACTGTAATACTCTGGTAATAGTGATCTGTATAGTTTACCATGGCTAGAAGCTTCTTATTTTTTCTGTTCTATGCAGAATCATTCATCAAAGTTCTCTTCGCCAGGTTAGACTATCGCTCCTCTCAGTTTATGTGTGAGATCACTGGTTAGTCCAGATAACAAACCAACACAATGGCAGGGTAGGTAGTAAATAACTTCAAAAAGCACACAGACATTCAAAATGTATATGGAAGAGCATTTTAGAGCAAGGTGCAAAATGAAGGTGAACAACAGGTTAGGGGTCGAAACAGATATCACGAAGAGCCAAAAGGCAAGGTAGGCGAGGCATGAATGGAATAGAAAAGTCTAGAGAATAACGATGTGCCCTGAGAACCTATAGAAAGAACCAGATAATGACATCACAGGTTAGGGTTCTACAGTTGGTTTGAGGAACAAAAGTGTAATGACAAGGACTCTTAACAAGAACAAACTTCAATCAAAACCAACGTTTTTTCACACAAGTGCCAAAGGAATAATTAGGCAGTAACTTTGACTCCTGCTAGTCACAGGTTTTAAACTCGGTATAGGCAAAATGAGGACACAATACAGTAGAAAAGAAGGATAAGTTGGTTTTATCATCGGTAGACTTCCATTCCATGGGTCTGAACAGGAGCCTGACCTTTTGTAAACGACTGGTCCGCACTTTTTGACGCTCATACTTCCTGCCGCTTACCATTCCCGGGCGTGGCTGTGGAGATAGGGCACATGGTGCCCAAAAGAATTGCGAGGTTGCACTGTGCAAACAAATTCCTCCGGAAAAGAAGCCATGGTCGACACATCGTCGGTAGGAAGATAAAAGAAGGCGCCAGACGAGAAATGGAAATTTAAAGAAAAAACATAACATGTCACTTTTACTATACGGTAATAGTAAAACAAGTGGTATAACTGATTGAGTGTTTTTTTTAATGCTGATGAGAAGTGTGTTTGCTTTTGGCCAGATCCACTTTAATATACTGTTACCGGAATGCTAGAGACACCATTCTACGAATTACTTCCCATGTACAAAACTAATGCAAAGAACTAGTCTTGTTTCAGAACACATCGTATTGTAAACATAACACATCATACAGCAAAGAGGAAGAAAAGAAGAATCAGACAATTTGTAGAATGGAGAAGTCTGTTATATCTAGAACTTGGCACAGTCTACTCATTTGCTTCCAGTCTCATCTATTAAACTAGTGTTTCTAGAAGAAGCTTTTGTTTTATTTAGTGCCAAAGTATTTGCAGTGTTTTCTAAGTGGAATACAAATTGAACACAATGTAAAATAATAGAAAACTGAGGATCCCTTTTGGTTAAAAGTTACAGGATCCAGATGGAAGCCAAAAGAGAAACACTAGGGTACCAGAACTTTGGTGTAATTTTATGTTCTGAAATTGTATGGATAAAATTATGTATGTTTGTTTTTCTAATTGAAAAAACAAAGATAGCATCAGCTTAGGAGAGGATCTGATCTTCCACTACGGGTGGTGCCCCCCTCAATCAGGACCTATTGACCGGATTGGACTAACCAAATGGATGATTAAACCCAATTGCTTGTAAAGGGGTCGCCGTACGAGTGATTGGGGTTTTCTGTGTTGAGAAGTGTGAGGGAAATGCTTGGGCCAATCATAACCATGTTTTATTTACTAGGGGTCTTAATTTGCCGGAATTGGTTGTTGGCAAACCCGATCTGTCCGGGTCTGCGCCGTCTTGAACAAGATCTATATACGGTGCCAGAGCGAACTCAGTCTGCAAATGAACTGGAGCAGTAGTCCTGTCCATCACACAGATTTGAACTGACGTGCCTGACAAAACTTGAGCTGCAGGGTCCAGCCCTGCACGCACTCACTAAACACAAATACCCATAAGAGGTCCTCATTCAGCATTGCATCACCACACAAGTACTCAAAACATTAACTTTAATAGTCATAGCCAACCCGCGGTTCTAACTCGACACCACATCTTCAAACAGTTCTTCAAGACGCTATCCCTTATCAGTCTCTGACTTGGTGTGTATATACTTGATGGTTTTATTGCCCATATGGTGTGTGAATATGTGGGTCTTTTTTTATATGATGTGGTAATATGCTTTATGGGTGATATCGGTACTGTTGTATGTGTCCATATTCTGTATTTGTGCCTATAAATAGTGTCAACATTGAAAGTAGTCTATGCTGTTTATGGGGGTGGTCGGGTGGTATATTATGTATGTGGGGTTCATATGCTGTATTTTCTGTATATGTTACGTATGTGTGTGTAATATATATGTCTATACTGAAAATACTGCAGTAAATTGTAATAATATGATGTGTGTGTGTGGTGTGTATATAATTATTATATATTAACAACGATGAAAAGTCAGGCACACAGGCTCGTGTGTCTTGTAGAGCCAAAAGTGTCGCCCTATTAAGGATTACAAAAAAACACGGTTTTTCAAACTTAATTTTTTTGTGTGTAGCCTTTTCATCGGTTATTATTTGGATGGATTATCTTTTTTGCCGGATCTATGTACGGCTTTATATAGTATATATAATATGTAAGTGATATACTTTAACTTAAAGTGTAATACACCCATAACATTGTATGATATTGTTTCAGAGGGAAGATGGCCCTTCACAATCTGCTTTGGGGCCGTGCCTCTCCTAGTTATGCCCCGGAGGATAGTCTGATGATAACATATTGGGGGCACTTTACGAAGGGCACTTGCATTGCTTTTTGTCTGGGATTTGCCATTGCTTTTAGATTGCTGCAAAAAATGCTTGCACAGGTATTTAAGAACTGGCTGCACCACAATTGAGACACAAATATAAGGGGGGAAAAGAATTTTGGTGATTAGTCGGACGCTGCGCCGGATGTAACATTGGTTAACAGTTGGTGCACTCTGCCAGGGCAAACAAAAGTCACGATCCAAGCAACATCTTCGGTGGGTAAACATATGGGGCACATTTAACTAAGGTCTAGCCGCCACTGCCTTTCCGTCGGGGTTCCCAGACTATTCTGATTTGCGCCGCAACTTTAACAGGGGTTTTTGGTGCATGTGATCTGATTTTGGCGCAATGCGCCAAATCCATTCATGCAAATCAAACGAAGGTGCAGGTTTTAAATTCAAATTGTGTCGCAGCCATGCCACTTACGTACACCGGGAAGAAGAGGTGAACTCCGGTGACCTGAGCGAGGGAAGCGACACATGTCAGGATATCGGCGCCTGATCTTAGTGATTTGTACGCCGGACTTCTTCCCTTGTCGGACATTGCACCTCGGGGATTGCAACAGGACCGGTAGTAAGTAAAGTTGTCCCAAGTTTGCTTTATTTAAAACTTGAATAAATAGACATCTTAAGGCATCACTTAGATCCACTGTCACACGTATCTTCGCGTTTCAGGCCTAACCGCTTTTTAGAAATGCACTCTGCCAGGGCAGTACGCACATCCTCCCTCCCCTATGTACCCTGTTCCTATATGGAAGTATGTATATCTATTCACACATAATAAAAGAAGAAAATTTTCTATTTGGAAGATCGGCGGAGTCCATCTGTTTTTTCTCCTTCGTTATGTTACACTGGCCACTGGTGCACTTTAACATGCATGAATGGCTGGATTTACATCACCAGCCCTCCCGCCATTTGATGACATCACATGTTTGTAGCAACTATTGTTTGCATAGTTCCGTTCTGAGGTTGCATTGGATTATTCGTATCTAGGAAAAAAAAAACCAGTGGAGTACCCTGTATTTCTTCATCTTTTTGCATTCTTATTCCTTTATATCACAGCTCCTTCCTGCTTATACTGCAACACAATATACGTTTCCCCCTCATCTAAAATGTATATGTAGGGTACCCCACACTACAGCCAGTCCCTTCTCCTCTATCAGTGCCCCTACCTCCCTTCTATACAAAACACATTCTTTCATTACAGCAGTCCCTCCGCCCATACCTAAAACAGCACTATATTAGAGGGATTGTATAGAGGTTGGTGGAGCCTGTAAACAGGCTTTGCTCTGCATGAGGGGAGTCAGTATATGGAAATTCTGCTTTATTAGAAAAGATGGACGAGAGCTACAGTATAATTAACGGGAGGAAGCAGATGCTTCCACTATTCAGACACTTCCTCCTTATAATAACAGTCTGTGAGGTCACATCAAAATCTGTGAGCCTTCTCAATGGCGGGCAGCATGGCTGTACGGGAGCGCTGAAGAAGGTGGTATCACCTGTAATATTTATTTCTGACAAACCCATTCCCTTTCTTGAGACATATATAGGTTGTATAGGTGGCAGGGCCTCTTTAAATGATGTTTCTTTTTGTTGTTATTTTGCATATCATGACATAATACTTAAGCCAACCTCATCGTTCAAAGGGAATCCAAATACCGGATCAGGTGGGTGGTTAGCCACGAATTCTAAGTAACACATTAATTATCACAAGTTGACAATTCTTATATCTAGGTTAAAGTGGTTTTCTCTCAGTATAAATATGCAGTACAAGAATCTCTCTGTCCCCAATATATAGCGAACCTTATTTGCCCCTGCATGTTGGTGATGGTCCTGGTAAAATACATGTTTTGTTTTAAAGAAAAACTGTTGGTTTTAATCAAAAATGCACATTTACCTGCAAGCCCACGGCTTTTTAAATACCGCTTGTGTGGTAGTGTGCATGCTTAAGTGCATTTGAATGCACTATCTAGGTCAATTGCCCGGTGTTCTGGGCCGGGGGCCTGCGAATCTGAGTTCAGGTACCGAACCGCATAGTTGTCACACATGCACGCATCCGCACGTGAGTTGAGCGTGATTCACAGATGTGCATATCACCGAGCACTGAATCCAATTACTGTATTTTTCAGACTTTAAGGCGCACAAAATAAAATTCTCGCTTGGTTACTAAAGAACAGTATCACCAGAAGCCCCTGTTTGTTGTTTTTTCTGTATTTTATTTTTGATGATAACTTAGATTGATGAGTTTACAGTAGGCTCAGTGTTGCAATTGATCAACATTGTTAAGAAGATGGATGTTTTTTTATTCTAATGAAAATGCAAAAAATTGATTGTCGACTCCGTGTAAAGGATTGTTTCCAATGGAAAGAAGTTCTTTACATTACAGAAAAAACCCTGCATAGATCTCATTTGATACAGGGGGAACACCACATGACAGGCACATAGATAAGCCAAATCCAGTGCAAGAAAAATCCCACAAAGTAGAAAATACTAAAATTTAACCATGGTTAAAAGAAAGAAAAAGAGAAAAGAGACCATGGTTACAAAGTTATCTTGCATTAAAATGGGATTTTGCTTAAATTGTAACCTGATTTTTTTAGCACTTTGAAAGAGAATGTCATGAGGATTTCATATTTTTACCTAATGATAGTTCCCCATAGCATTTTCTCATACTACTTCTCAATCGGCTTTTATAACTTAACATTGTTCTGTTATCCTTTAACAGTGAATACAAGGATACTGGCTCCGTGACAGCAAACTGGATTAAGTCTGGGGGAAGGGGGGTGTTGTGTGCAAGACTACAAATCCTGTGTCATCATCATTATCTCCTCCAGCTCAATCACTCCTCCCACTGCTGATGTTGAGTTAGACAGAGATTGCGCGCAAACATTGGGCGTCAGCTCATGTCTGCATGTACGAAGAAAAGGAGGGAAGCTGTTAGTGCTAGGAAGAGCTGTGAGAGAAATGATGAGACATAAGGACATTGATGCCCCATGCACTCACTGCTGTTTGCTGTTGTACTTTAGTATACTTCTTAAAAATAAGTGAACCATAATTGTAATTTTAAAAAACAAGCATTTGAATAAGTATTAGGGACACGTGACAATTGGCAGTTCGTGGTAGCGATGGCTAATATTTTTTGTGCTAATAAATAAACAATTATTATTTTATAAGTCATATTAAAAAAAATTATGGGAACTGCATTTGGGGAAAATGAATTGTCCTAAGTAACAGTGTCTCTTTAAAAGAGGACTGTCTGACCTAAGTCAAGCAGCACTCCTAGCGCTATCACCGATTGCGCATTGTTACCCTGCCTAGTGTTATGGGAAACCTCTGAATAATGCCTAGCAAAAACCCACCCCCCCCAACGCTGCAGAGTACACATCAGAAACACATTTGACGCGTTTGGCTATTAATGACGGGGGCGGGGCCCCAGAACACCCCGCCACTCATGGCCCGGGCTATTGACTGCAGAGCTTCATGGGCACTCCACCGCGCCCTTGGAGTGGGCGGAGTGGTCCAAGGAAGAGTACACACGGCCTCGGATTGCCCCCCCCCTTATGATACTCTTGTGCGGACGTTCCAGTGTTTTAACTGTACTCCACGCAGTGTTGCTTAGCGTAATCGAGGTTTCTGAACATCTAGCACGTAACCTGCTGCATCAGGAGAATAGCGCTAGAACTGTTACTTAGTAAGCAGCCTCCCTAGGCTTTTTTATGGGTGACAGGGTCCTCCTTTAAGGATAGATTGTGTCCAGTAGCTCAACATTTGGCCATTATAGACTTTTTTGTTGTCCCAGTCAGCCCTGAATCACACAGCTAACTCTGTATGTCAGTTTTCACAGCTACTATGCACACTAAAATAACTCAAACTAAACTGATCTACCAAGAAGAGTTCTGTGCCCATATCAGTCAGTGTTGTCATCCTTATAAGTAACAACGTCATGGAGGACCAAAGAATAGGAGTAGTTATAGGGTGAGTTGGATCCGTAACTTCCCGATTTGGTTTTGGTGCGCCCGTTCACTTACCAGACTGGGTTGGGCAACCTATTAATGGATTGGCTGCAAGACAGCCCAATCTGGCAATTAAGGCCCTAGCAATTAAACATGGCTGTCACTTGGCCAAACGTGACACCTCTTGGCTAATCATAGTCACTGGGTATGCTCTCTCTATAATTGTCCATTACAATTTGGGAAAACCTAGAGGGCTCGTGTTTGTATAAAATAGGAAAGAAAAAAAACTGCTTCATACTATCTCACCTTCTAATAGGGTCCTCTTCCCACATCTCCAACAGATAATCTTTTTGCTTTGTGCCCTGTTGAAACCAGAAGTGCTGCCCCATCTCAATAAACAGCACAAGACTGTGGTGGCCAGGGATTGGCTTCCAGTCCCATGGGATAGTAAGCCCCAGAAAACTAAGACATGTATTAGAGAGTCATGGGGATGACCCTTGCAAGAGGCAATTCTCAGGAAAATATCTTTTAATTTAGATTACGGTATATCTATCTCTTGTTTTTTGACCCCAATATGTTTGAAAAACAAAAATAATTGGATGTGTACCTGTTTATTCATGTTATAATTAATTGCTTTACAGAAAACTAGTATTTTATTCATTCTTAGAGTTCTACCTATAAAGCTGCAAAGTTCATGGCTTATAGTTTAATCTTTGTTTCAGTATTACGTAGATGTTATCTTTAGATGCCCTCCTTCTTGTTATGCTGAAAGACACGCTGTTTTTTCTTCCACATAGTATAATCAAAGATTTCGGAATGATCTGCAGAGAAAAAGTAGATAAAGGGGTCCAAGCAGGCATCTAGACGAACGGAACAAAGTGCTCTCTTTGACATAGAAAAAGTAATATTGAGAGACACAACGGAATCCGTCCCGAGTTTGGCTTAGTTGTATATGGAATCCTTGCAAAGTGGTATGGAAAAAAAGAAATAAAGAACACCCCATAATGAATATACACCTTCATGTTTACTCGTTTTCGGCTTTGTGTTGGCTCCCGTCTAGTCCTTTATATGACTGGAATAGCTTTTTGGTATCAGGAGGTTAACAGATTACTTTGACAGCACAATGTTACCCAAAAGATGATCAGACATGTGTAGCTCACAATTTCATGCAATCAGTCCAAATTTCGACTTAAGATGTGCACAGCTCCGAACACTTTAGGTTCAATGGCTTGTTAGTTAAAATCATATTGGGGTAAGTGAAAGGCTGAAGAACATGATGACTCCATCTACAAGCTGACAAGATCTTGGCTGAAAGTAGGTTTTTTGGCAAATGAGTTGTCAAAAGGGTTCACAACGTTTTCTTGTATCGGTCTATGGTGATGAGCCAAGAAAAATAATACTTATGTACATGGTGAAATAAAACACCACAGAGGTGAATCGACAAGCAAACCCTTTCAGTGGCCAAAGTCCAAGTTTTGCATCTCAAGAATCTTGAATGGAAATGTCATGATCATTAGAGTATCCGAAATGACAGAGTTTTCAGAAAAAGATGGAAATTAGATTTCCTTTGGTAACTGGAAAAACACAGTAATTGCTTAAGCCATTCATCAGCGATCCAGCAATGAATGAATGGTAATAAGCCACAGGGAATGAGAACTTGGTTGATCCGACTGTCCCCGAGCAAGTGATATTACTGCCATTGCTAGTAATATTGGTTTGCTTATGGTCGTTGCCAGTTCTCCCAAATCCTAAAGAAAAAATAGATACATCAATGAATTTAATCAGAAATTTTGAGAAAAAAATACAAATCAATTGTTCTTTTTGTCTATGATTGAAAATATTGATTTCAGAAATACTCCATCCTTTCTTTTAATCATGAAATTTCCAGGACAGCTCTAACAGATCATATGTGCAGCAGAAGCTGGGGAGCAGTTGGTATGCAGCCAGGGCTGGCGCTAGCACTGGGCACACCTGAGCAAGTGCTGGGGCCCAGTGCTGCTGGGGGGCCCACATAAAACTGTACATAAGGAATCCATGAGGGCAAGGGGGGGCTGAATCTAATAAATCTATAGGGAGCAAGGGAGGCTTTATATAAAATAAACATGAGGGGGGCTGTTTGGGATGATAAACTGGGGAATATTTTAAGGAACATGAACAATGTTTTAGTTTCTGAATTTTTGTGAGTTCACTGCAAAGGGGCCCACTGAGTCTCTGTCGCCCTGGGGCCTAATGAAACCTGGAGCCGACCGTGTATGCAGAGATAAAATAATATAGCAGTTTGAGGGGACTCATCCAAGTCCAGCAATCCTGGAGTATAAATTCACTATTTCCAGCCCTGTGCTACTAACACTTACAAAAAGTTATGGTAACACAGATGACACTGAGCTTAGTGTAAGTCATGCTTGATATAAGGGGGCTGCCGTTTAAGGAGAGCACTGAACCCACCTCTCCGGAAGTAATGATTGCATAATTATTAACAGTAATCCCAATAGAGCATGCATGGCCTTTTAAGTACACTTGTAAAGTTGGCAATTAAATGCAAAATCTCCATATGGAGTTTTGTTTCTTCCTCTTTAAAGGACATCTACCACCAGGATGAAGGATTGTAAACCAAGCACACTGTCGTGCTGGTGTGTGCCACATGTGACAGGATCCGCTCTTCTTTTAGCTACTTGGTTAAAAAAAAAGGCTTTTATAATTATGCAAATGAGACCAAGGGGTTCTTAGGTTCATTTTCATAATTTGTAAATATTTTTTTTGTAAAATTCAGCGCATAAAAAGCTTAAAGGAAAGCAGATCCTACCAGAGGGGACACACACCAGCATGAAAGTGTGCTTGGTTTACAATCCTTCATCCTGGTGGTAGGTGTGCTTTGATCAACATACAATATGCATGATATGTGAACCTCAAAGTATATTCTCTGCGCTTCGGTGGTTGTTGTGTCTGTCCCACAACCTCAATAAGTTAACTGGTGCCCATTGCTCCCCTTGACAATAACTGTATGTTTTTCTGTGTGTTTTATTATCAAAAGATTGAAGGTACTTTTCAGAGATTATTTTAGAAAGCAGAAATAGACATCTGATGTGGTTAAAAAGAACCAGACATTTAAGTCAACCCACCCAAAATAAATCTTTCATCAACAACTATGATTAAAAAGCAGTGTCCTTATATAAGTGGTTTCTTTCCATGTCTGCAATGTTACAAAAGTCAGTTTATAAGTTTATTTGCAACTCACCTGATGTGAGTCCAATCACACTAAGTGAGTTCTGCATATTGAATTTTACTTGCACAGCCCTGCCTTCCTATTCCTGATTGACATGTCTCACTGCTAGGACATGCCGCTGTATGGAGCATTGAGAGAGAGCTCTGTTACCTCATTGGGCACTTTGTGTCATGTGACCAGGGTGGCACCCAGTTACATTGGCAAGGTGTACACCATGTATGTATCTGATCACATGAAATCACAGCAGCCTTCTTGGAGGATGAGAAGTAGAAGTCAATGGAGGATGGGAAGGAGTAGAAATCCATGGAGGCATACTGTTATGTTTTATGTGAGCAGATACATATATGGGGTAGACATTGCAAATGTTACTGGGTAAAGGACTTTAGATGGCATCACTCTGGTCACATGACAAGTGCTGTATGCTGAGAATAGGCATGGGACATAGGAATGAGTAGATGTGAGGGAAACAATTTTTAGCTAAAAGAAGGATGTCAGTCAGTTAATAGAGCTTCATATGAACCTGTCACTAGTTGTAATAGTGAAAATGTGGTGACAGGTGCCTTTTAAATCTTGGATGTTATAATATTCTACATGCCCAACACAATTCTATATAAAAAATATTTTGTGCTTGGGTTTAATTGATGTTGATAAAATGTGATGGACATCTTATGACTTATGTTATTATATATATTGTTATATTATATTATTATTATTATAACTTAATGATGTAGAATCTATTTGCTTACATCACAAAATGCTTAAGTTCCATAACCAATAAGAAAATGAGAGAAGGAAGAAAGACTGAGTTAATAAATCCTGATGAGGGATGTGCAGCACATTACATGCAGTATGAATTAATCTTTCATGTAGCATTGTGTTAATATTTTTACAGTTTCTCCAAAATTTTATTGTAGATGAGTTCTATTAATGATGATTACTATGATATCTTAAAGCTGTTGTCTGAGAGCATAAAAAACCCATTGGTGGCCGGACAGGGACTGGTTAAAAAAAGAAACATTTACTTACCACTACTGTCCCTCCGGGTGTTCTGCTCTGCCATCTCTCCAGTCCATGTCCTATGTAAACAAACACGGAAGCCGCTCTGCATTCGGCTTACATACTCCTGTTTGTTTACATGGGGCACGGACCGGAGAAATGGCAGAGTTATCTATATAGAGGTCATTGTACAGGGAGGGGGAGGAGATAAGCTGTGACATCATCTATTGTCAGTAGTGATGTAATGATGGGTCAGTGTTATCTATATTGAGGTCATTGCACAGGGAGGGGGAGGAGATTAGCTGTGACAGCATCAATTGTCAGTAGTGATGTAATGATGGGTCAGTGTTATCTATATAGAGGTCACTGTACAGGGAGGGGGAGGAGATAAGCTGTGACATCATCTGTTGTCAGTAGTGATGTAATGATGGGTCAGTGTTATGTATATAGAGGTCATTGTGCAGGGAGGGGGGAGGAGATAAGCTGTGACATCATCTATTGTCAGTAGTGATGTAATGATGGGTCAGTGTTATCTATATAGATGTCATTGTACAGGGAAGGGGAGGAGATAAGCTGTGACATCATCTGTTGTCAGTAGTGATGTAATGATGGGTCAGTGATATCTATATAGAGGTCACTGTACAGGGAGGAGAAGATGAGCTGTGACATCATCTATTGTCAGTAGTGATGTAATGATGGGTCATGTTTATCTATAAAGAGGACATTGTACAGGGAGGGGATTATATAAGCTGTGACATCATAAATTGTCTGTAGTGATGTAATGATGGGTCAGTGTTATCTATATAGAGGTCATTGTACAGGGAGGAGGAGATAAGCTGTGACATCATCTATTGTCAGTAGTGATGTAATGATGGGTCAGTGTTATCTATATAGAGGTCATTGTACAGGGAGGGGAGGAGATAATCTGTGACATCATCTATTGTTAGTAGGGATGTAATGATGGGACAGTGATATCTATATAGAGGTCATTGTACAGGGAGGGGATGAGATAAGCTGAGACATCATCTATTGTCAGTAGGGATGTAATGATGGGTCAGTGTTATCTATATAGAGGTCATTGTACAGGGAGGAGGAGGAGATAAGCTGTGACATCATCTATTGTCAGTAGTGATGTAATGATGGGTCAGTGATATCTATATAGAGGTCATTGTACAGGGAGGGGATGAGATAAGCTGTGACATCATCTATTGTCAGTAGGGATGTTATTATGGGTCAGTGTTATCTATATAGAGGTCATTGTACAGGGAAGAGGAGGAGATAAGCTGTGACATCATCTATTGTCAGTAGTGATGTAATGATGGGTCATTTTTATCTATAAAGAGGTCATTGTACAGGGAGGGGATTATATAAGCAGTGACATCATCTATTGTCATTAATGATGGGTCAGTGTTATCTATATGAAGGTCATTGTACAGGGAGGAGGAGGAGATAAGCTGTGACATCATCTATTTTCAGTAGGGATGTTATTATGGGTCAGTGTTATCTATATAGAGGTCATTGTACAGGGAGGGAGGAGGAGATAAGCTGTGACATCATCTATTGTCAGTAGTGATGTAATGATGGGTCAGTGTTATCTATATAGAGGTCATTGTACAGGGAGGGGAGGAGATAATCTGTGACCTCATCTATTGTCAGTAGTGATGCAATGATGGGTCAGTGTTATCTATATAGAGCTCATTGTACAGGGATGGGATAAGCTGTGACATCTATTGTCAGTAGTGATGTAATGATGGGTCAGTGATATCTATATAGAGGTCATTGTACAGGGAGGGGAGGAGATAAGCTGTGACATCATATATTGTCAGTAGTGATGTAATGATGGGTCAGTGTTATCTATATAGAGGTCATTGTACAGGGAGGGAGGAGAAGATAAGCTGTGACATCATCTATTGTCAGTAGTGATGTAATGATGGGTCAGTGTTATCTATATAGAGGTCATTGTACAGGGAGGGGAGGAGATAATCTGTGACATCATCTATTGTCAGTAGTGATGCCATGATGGGTCAGTGTTATCTATATAGAGGTCATTGTACAGGGAGGGGGAGGAGATAAGCTGTGACATCTATTGTCAGTAGTGATGTAATGATGGGTCAGTGTTATCTATATAGAGGTCATTGTACAGGGAGGAGGAGGAGGAAATAAGCTCTGACATCATCTATTGTCAGTAGTGATGTAATGATGGGTCAGTGATATCTATATAGAGGTCATTGTACAGGGAGGGGAGGAGATAAGCTGTGACATCATCTATCATCAATAGGGATGTTATTATGGGTCAGTGTTATCTATATAGAGGTCATTGTACAGGGAGGAGGAGGAGATAAGCTGTGACATCATCTATTGTCAGTAGTGATGTAATGATGGGTCAGTGATATCTATATAGAGGTCATTGTACAGGGAAGGGGAGGAGATAAGCTGTGACAGCATCTATTGTGAGTAGTGATGTAATGATGTGTTAGTGTTATCTATATAGAGGTCATGGTACAGGGAGGGGGGGGGGGGGGGGGAGATAAGCTGTGACATTCTTCTTAGCCAGTAATGGATATAATGATAATGCTTTGTATAGATGCTATTACTGCAACCCATGTGGTCTACCATGAAAGTAAGAGGATGCTTCATAAAAATGATAATAAAAATACAACCCCATTTAGTCTATTTTTACAACAACTCGCCAAAGTGAAACCTGGATGTACAATCATTTGAAAACTGCATCTCCCGAAGTGATTGTTTGTGTGTTGTTTCAGTCCACTAACTAATGCAGAGCTAAACAATTATAACTATATATAGAAAGAAAATCTTAACTCCTCACATAAGAGTATATATATATATATATATATATATTAAAGGACATCTACCACCAGGATGAAGGATTGTAAACCAAGCACACTTTCATGCTGGTGTGTGCCCCCTGTGACAGGATTTGCTCTTCTTTTAGCTACGGATGCCCTGATTTTTTTAAAAAAAAAAGTTTGTTAGAATTATGCAAATGAGATTGAGAGGCTCTCAGGTACATTTGCATAATTTGTTAATCTTTTTTTGTTAAATTCAGTGCATAAGAAGCTTAAAGGAAATCAGATCCTGCCAGGGGGGACACACACCAGCATGAAAGTGTGCTTGGTTTACAATCCTTTATTATCAAAAGATTGAAGGTACTTTTCAGAGATTATTTTAGAAAGCAGAAATAGAAATCTGATGTGGTTAAAGAGAACCTGACATTTAAGTCAACCAACCCACCCAAAATAAATACTTCATTAACAACTATGATTAAAAAGCATTGTCTTTGTTTATTTGCACGCCTTCAATCTTACAAAAGTCAGTTTCTAAGTTTATTTGCAACTCACCTGAGTTCTGCATATTGAATTTTACTTGCATAGCCTTGCCTTCCTATTGCTGATTGGCAGGTCTCACTGCTAGGACATGCCACTGTATGGAGCATTGAGAGAGCTCTGTTACCTCATTGGGCACTTCGTGTCATGTGACCAGGGTGGCACCCAGTTACATTGGCAAGGTGTACACCATGTATGTATCTGATCACATGAAATCACAGCAGCCTTCTTGGAGGGTGAGAAGTAGAAGTCAATGGAGGATGGGAAGGAGTAGAAATCCATGGAGGCATGCTGTTATGTTTTATGTGAGCAGATACATATATGGGGTAGACATTGCAAATGTTACTGGGTAAAGGACCTTAGATGTCATCACTCTGGTCACATGACAAGTGCTGTATGCTGAGAATAGGCATGGGACATAGGAATGAGTGGATGGGAGGGCTAGCTGAGCAGAAAATGCCCCCTTTGATGCCAGGTAAGATAGCATAAAGTAGATTTATGGGGATATGAGGGACTGGTTAAAAAAATAAACATTTACTTACCACTGTGGTCCCTCCCGGTGTCCTGCTCTGCCATCTCTCCAGTCCGTGCCCCATGTAAACAAACATGGTCATGGAAGCTGCTCTGGATTCCACTTACATACTCCTGTTTGTTTATACAGACCCGAGAGATGGCAGAGTTTTCTATACAGAGGTCATTTTGCAGGAAGGGGAAGGAGATAAGCTGTGACATCATCTATTGTCAGTAGTAATGTAATGATGGGTCAGTGTTATCTATATAGAGGTCATTGTATAAGGAGGAGGAGATAATCTTTGACATCATCTATTGTCAGTAGTGATGTAATGATGGGTCAGTGTTATCTATATAGAGGTCATTGTACAGGGAGGAGGAGATAAGCTGTGACATCATCTATTGTGAGTAGTGAAGTAATGATGGGTCAGTGTTATTTTTATAGAGGTCATTGTACAGGGAGGGGGAGGAGATAAGCTGTGACATAATCTGTTGTCAGTAGTGATGTAATGATGGGTCAGTGTTATCTATTTAGAGGTCATTGTACAGGGAGGAGATAAGCTGTGACATCATCTATTGTCAGTAGTGATGTAACAATGGGTCAGTGTTATCTATATAGAAGTCATTGTACAGGGAGGGGAGGAGATAAGCTATGACATCATCTATTGTCAGTAGTGATGTAACGATGGGTCAGGGTTATCTATATAGAGGTCATTGTAAAGGGAGGAGATAAGCTGTGACATTCTTAATTAGCCAGTAATGAATATAATAATGCTCTGTATAGATGCTACTATTACTGTAACCCATATGGTCTGCCATGAAAATAAGAGGAAGCTTCATAAAAATGATAATAAAAATGCAACCCCTTTTAGTTTTACGACAACTCGCCAAAGTGAAACTTGGATGTACAATCATTTGAAAGAGCTAAACAATTATAACTATATATAGAAAGAAATCTTAACTCCTCACATGAGAGTATATTTATAGGGTTAGGACACAAGTGCTCTATAGCCAATTACAATACAGATAAATAATGTTTAATATTATCTTCTATAATGTTTTATACCTTTGGTTACAATTGAATAAACAGATTTTAAACTACTAGAGTATAAACCTATATAAATATCATAAAGAGTAATACCAAGGGATAATGTAGCTGTTTTAGAAATGAATATATGGAACTTTATTTACCTGAATATTCCATGGTTTCACTTTGTGCTAGGTTTATATGTTGGTCATAGGGTCAGGATTTTCCCATAAGTTTTAATACAAATAGCCATAAAGTGAAGATAGTATAATGAGTTATCCATAGGGTTCAGTATGTTAAACACAGAACGTCGGCTTCAGATTAGGTATGTACCCTATAAAAAAGCATAGGGATGAGTGTTACTTTAACGTTCCTGTTCAAGATGAAGACATAAATACTTCTGCTTTACTTACACAACTGCAAAAAAACCTGAGAAAGTACAATAAGTTCCGGAATGTTGTGAACATCACATGCGCTTTTGTAATCACTGCAAATGGAAAGTCTTGTGAACAGAAAAGTCACATACTGTTCATTAGAGGGAATCTGTCACCAGAGTGTCATTTTTAGCTGTGACAGGTTCTCACAGAAACAGCACAGTATATTGCATACATGTTTTTAAAATATCTGTGTGCTATATGGTTAATGAAATAAACAATACTAAACTTTACCTGGCTCCATGCCAGATTCATTATCTGAGTCCCAGCGGGGGATTCTGGAGCAGTTGAATGTTAGGGTTTTAAATTCCCCCCTTCCTGGGACTTGGATTAGTAATCTGGCAGGGAGCCAGGTAGATTTTCATGTGGTTTATTTATTGTTTATTTCACTAACCATGTAACACACAGCTATTTTAAAAACATGTATGCAATATACTGTACTGTTTCTGTGGGAACCTGTCCCCAAGTAAATATGGCCCTCTGGTCGCAGGTTCCCTTTTATATAAAAAAAACTTGATTAAAACACCAGAAGACCCATGGTAAAAGTAGTAGTGATATCTGGTTGACTTTGTGACCTTTATCTATAAAGAAGAGCTGACACCAGTAAGAAAGAGGCAAACATGTCTCCTTAAAAATTGTATACTTTTGCACATAAAGACCTTAGAAGGAAACCACTGTTAAAAAAAAAAAGTACCAGCACCACAACCATTGCATCATCTTCCTTATAGCTGCTATTATTACATTCTAATGGTTAGGAATATAACTGTTACAGTACTCTGCAAGCAAAAATTCTGATATGTAAGAATGTTTTGAAAAACAAAAGTGTTAATAACTAATATTAGCAATAAAAATGCAAAACTGAAACAAAAGATAAATCTAGAAATCAGTAAACTGTTCTTACACAAAGAAAAACATTTTTAGGTACACCTGCATATAGTTTTTCAAGGAACTCAGTAGGAGGGTTGTTCCAGACATTTTGGATAATTAACCAAAGATCATCCATTATAGGCGTGCTGAAATCCTTCAGTCTCTTCATGCAATCTCAGATAGTCTTTATAATATTAAGATAAGGCTGAGTGGGGGTCATATCATCATTTCCAGGACTCCTTGTTCCTCTTTATGCCATTGGCTTATGCAGAATAAACTTATAACACTTACTACTTATCCCATCAAAGCTGATGGACTTATCAATGTCCACTGGTTTGCATATTATTGTTTTAAAGGACTTGTAGACTAGCATTAAAATGATATGAGATTCTAGATCAGTGATGGCTAACCTATGACACGCGTGTCAGTGCTGACACGCCTAGCCATTTTCAGTGACACGTGGCCGCCAGAGAGTTAAGTTTCATCCTCGGCTCCTACATGGCCAGGTGAAGTAGCACCAGGAGAGGTGATCCGACCATCAACCCCAGAAACTCCTCTGCAGCTCCTGATAGTTGTGCTGGGGGGAGTTGTTGTGGTAGATCACCTCTACACTGACCATCTATACAGCAGGGATGAGGGAGGACAACCACTCTCATCATACATACAAGACATCATACAGTGAGTAATGTCAGTGTACTGTATGTCATCAGGGCTTGTGTGTCAGTTTTGTGATGTACAAGCCCTGAAATAATCACAATGCCTTGCAAATCGTCAGACATTGCGATTACTTTGCTCCTCATGAAGGAGATGCAGACAGCGGCGCCTGCGACTCACTATAACCTGTGAACTTTCATGACGAAGTTTGCAGGTTACTAAGCATTTTCACACGTGTCTGATTGTAACAATCTATTACAATATGCGATTTGCACATTGTAATAAATAGATAAATAGAAAATCCCCATATACTGCCATACTGTAGTACATGGTAGGATCAATCAGACAACCTAGGGTTAAAGCACCCTAGAAATGAAATAATTATACATATTTGTTATTTAAACTATAAATATCACAAAATTATGTTTTTTTTCTCAAGGTGACACACCACCCGAGTTATGCTCGGTTTTTTGGCGAATTTTGACACACCAAGCTCAAAAGGTTGCCCATCACTGTTCTAGATGGTCTGACCCTGATAGTAAGACAAGGATCCCCTGTTCTGTGAAGTGATAGAAGTGGAATCAAACCATATAACGTATCAAGACAAATTCACTTGTTACAGCTAATTTGCTCCAACAACTATGGCGATAATGAATAGAACACGTTCAAAAATCACATTTGCCATTCCTTTGCCATAGGCTTGGAGGTGCAAGAACATCTATAGACAATTTCTTGAACAACAGACCAAGGAATATTAAGTACTAACAGATCACGATCAGTTGGTTGACAAACTCTATAAATAAGCCAATGCACAAACCCTATAGTAATACACTACAGGCAGTCCCCGACTTAAGGACATTTGACTTACTGACGACCATTAGGTACCAACGGACCTCTCTGCCCACTGTACGGTGTCTATAATGAAGCTTTATTGATAATCCTTGCCCTCATCACAGCACAAAACTTTGAAAATCCATTTGTCACAGCAACAAAAATATGTCTTTCTGAATTTGCAATAATAAAATACACCAGTTATGACTTACATACAAATTTAACTTCAGTTTAAACCTAAAGGACATATCTTGCACGTAACCCGGGGACTCCCTGTATAGTAGAAACAAGTCTGAAGACTTCAAAGTGAGGTGTATAGCAAATCTAATCATCTCAAGTGAGCATCTACTTACATGTATGCAATGATGCAGCCATGTTATCCTGATGAAATAAAAATTGTCTTCTGTATTATGTACTAAATAATCCCAGCAGATACCTTATGGTAGGGTAGTAGTAGTAGTGAAGTGATGGTTATTACTGACAGATATATGCGTGCTAGTAATACTTGAATACAGAGTTAAACATTGTCAGGTATTTCATCATAAAAGTCTTACAATGAACAGGCTATAGTTTTCCGATTGCCGTCTTTGCACTTGGATGCAGGGGGAAGCTTTGTCATATTTTATACTTATTATTGGGAATGTAGACTGCATTGCAAGTACTTTCTGCTCCTCTGTTCTAGCCAAATAAAGCACAATACTTCATTATAGAATGACACCCCAGGCTACAGAAGAGTTAATTGCAGATGCTATTGGCCTGTGTTTACATACTTAGGCTGCATGTGTTTACTTTGGAAGAGAAATTCAACTGAGCAAATTATGCCATAATCCCCTGTTTATATAAATATTCATACATATGGTTGTCTTATGGGTGTCAATTCGTAAGGCTTTTTTTTAATTAATATTCTTCTAAAATCAAACAATTTATTCAACAGTGCTGTGTTCTAATTATTTCATATTGTAATGTAAAATCCAAGTTCTGTTGAAGATTCTATTAAGAATGCAAGATTTATTTCATACAGACACCTGGACATAAATTCATTGGACCCCATTATGGTCAGTAGGGTATTTGGGGCACCACTGGAGTCTGGTATCTTATACATAGAGGGATTTCATTTTTTCTTTTTTATTCTTTTACTCCACTAATGAGGTAATGGCCGAGCATGTGCATATAATATTACTTCGAAACTTCTGCTTGAAACTTGGCTGCCATCTTCAGGGAGTATTACTCATGTATTAGAATGCGAAGGCCCACGTTTAATTACATTCTGTATTTTCTTCTAGATTTTAGTATTGTGTCTTTCTTATGCTATTCTTCCTGGAAATGTATCAATACATTTGCATGTGAGATGTTTCCTCTGCTTTATGTATCTATTAACTGGTTTCTTTTCTGCCCTTCTGTTTTGAAGATCATATAAAAGATCAAATACTGTGGGATACAGTGTTATTTGTCATGTTATAATTGATGGAAGATGTGAACAAATCTATAAGAATTGTTGGTAATGAAAGGGTTTCCTTTTACTCATCAGTATTTGGTCTTTGTAACAGAAGATTATTAGAGAAACCTGTTAAGAAGATGTGCACTTGCTTGAGGAGGAAAGACAATAACCAGTTATCCATTTGTTATAACTCTCCCGAGAAAGGGAATAAAGAGTGACAACATAATGCTCCAATGAGTTACTCCAGCATGGGCACTACAGTGGCAGCAGCCATAACAGCTGTTAGGGCGCCCGTAGAGTCAGCGGGGCCACGTCATCTCGGGTACTGGGTGTGTATATGGTGTGTACGTATATATGCTGTATATGTGTAAGGTATGTATAAACTGTATGTGTGTGTATATACTGTATGTCTGTATATGATATTGCATATTTGTGTATATTTGCTGTATGTGGGTACATATGTGATGGGTATATGCTGTATGTCTGTGTAAATGCAGCATAAGTGCATATGTAGGTGTGCATATATGGTGTGTATTTACTGTATGTATATTTATGCTGTATCCATGTATATGGTGTGTATATCTGTATGTAATTAAGTATATAAATGTGAATATATTTGAGTGTATAAATATGTTTGTGTTTAAATGTAAATGTGTGTGAGTGTATAAATATGTATATTTTTTAAGGGAGAAGTCTTCAGAATGTCAGAAGTGACAGGTTCTGTCTTGTGTGGCCTCTCAAATATCAGCTGTATCTCTTCTTTAGGCATGGTAATAGGTCTCACATGCTTACTATTGTTACCATCTTTCCAGTTACACGTAATTGCCCATACAAAGCTTCAAACAGGCTTATTTATTGGCCCTGGAAATTGATATAACAATACCTTTTTGTGTAGCAAAAGGACTGTCAAAAAATGCATTTATATTGCAGGATTGTAGGCGGACATGGAGCACTGGGGCGCATTGGTCTCTTTATTAAACACAGCATAACCTTTCCCTCCTAAGTAACTGCTGTAGTAGTCAAACAGAAGCCACAACAGCCCTCAAAGCAGAGGGGAATTGGATGAGAAGAAGTGCAGTGACTTATAGCAGAGGTGTAGGGTTATGTGCATTGAAGAAATCTCCTACACCAGAGCACCAGAGTGCTCTAAATCACAACCTTCCTGGACGGCTACAGTACAAATTTAACCCCTTGTAAATGACTGAAGCATCAATAAAGGCAGCAATGAAGGAATACTATCATCTCTTATCAGTAATATCTACTGGCTTACACGATACACAAATAGGCTTTTCTTATCTTTGAAAATAGGCATTCAACAACAATCATGAATTACTCAGGCTTAACAAAGGGTTATAATGTCAGCTCAAGTGTTGCTTTATTGCTGCTGGACAAATAGATACTAGCTAGGGTGCTGTTGACTCCTGTTTTATGGAGCACCATTCTGGTGTGAAAGCTAACATTATCCCTTCTGAAAAACATTCGATTTCTTCCTCCCCTGGATATAATAACATGAAGTCACATAAAGTATCATAAAAGGCAATTATTAGAAGATTAATTTTAACTAAATAAGGTGGATTCATTATAGAGGCAGTTCTCAGCATACAAACAAGATAGGTCATTTAGGTTTATTTGTGAATTTCTATGTGAGTATATTTTGTAAGTGTAACTCCAGACAGAATTTTTTGGTATATGTGACAATTGGATTTTCTAACTTTTGGGTTGTCATAAAGACCAGGATTCTCACATTAATTGCAGACACCTTGATAACTCTTACAGCAGCCTGAGGCTAAAGTGTAATAAATTGCCAACATGCATAGGTCAATCTGTAACTAGGAGTCTTCTGTAAGTTGTCTGTCCTTAAGTGGTTTGCCACTTTACCTTATGTTTTTTGGCAATGTGTGAGTTAGGCTACATTCAGACGACCGTATGGGGGGCGTATATACAGCGACGTATAGGCCCATAGGCCGGCAACAGGCGCGCGGCACCGTACGGGAGCAGTACTATCTTTCTTGGCATACAGCACTGTGCATCATATATCCCTGTGGTGAGGGCACTCACCTCCTCCTCCACTCCCGGTGCCAACGTGTGCCCACAGTGCTACGGTATGGCAGGAACACGTGTGGGGGAAGATGATAGGTAATTTACCAATATAGGTTTATTAAAAGTTCTGCTCCGCTTGCTTCCTATGTATAGTGAAGCCTCCTGTCTTTTACGCCATAAGCCAGACAATCCTGTCCATAAAATGTCTGCAGATGGAGGGTCATGTGATCTCTAACTGTCCACAAATCGCCGTACTATGCATGAATACTATCATAAGGTCCTGGCCGGAGCGATTGTTCATGGCCAGATAGAGGTCACATGACCCTCCAAATGTCGCCATTTTATGGCCAGATATGTCTGTCTGATGTGGTAAAAACAAGAAGCTTGGTAAATTAGCTATATTGGTAAATTACCTAATATCCTGCCCCCCACACTTTTACACTAACAAGCTGCCCTAAAATGAATTTTTGTAACAGGCAAACATTTTCTTCATCCATCACTTCTCCATATTTATTATGTGCACCAACAGCAAGAAAGGAGTTGAAATAACTCTACATATATTGTGCAATATCCTTTAACCTAGAAAAGGGAATCTAATTGTTAAATCATGTATAACATCAAATATTTTGGGGAACTAATGATTTTCTTTTGCTTACTCTTTGTCTTCTTCTGTGAGCATGAATTTTAACTCAATGCTGACTGCCCAATCACTTTGCAAAAAGTGTAGCACTAAAGTAGCTCTATAGACCCAGTGGTCACATGATGGATGGGTCGGAAAGAGTAAAACAGACCTGTTGGGTCCAGTAGAATCAAGTACAGCTTTGTCCCAAATATCAGAGGACTCAGAGAGATGGTTTTCCCTGTAACAACTCTTTCCACTCTCACAGTGGAAAACTTAAAAAGAAACAAAAATCAAAAGAAACCATATAAGGAACTTATCCAGTAAAAAAATAAATAAATAAAAATACACATTAATATTTTGCTATAAAATAGTATATATTTTAATATGAAATATGGAATGTTGCCATAGTTGCTCCACTTTATGTTACTTTAACAGCAAATAAAACTAAAAGTGAAAAATGGCAGTTAAACCACCATGTCCGAAATGTAGCTAAAACTGCCTGATCACGAATCCCTTTGCAGGCCTCATCATTAAGAGGGTAAAATAGTTGGGATACTCCTTTCACATTCAATGGTCCATTGGGCAAGTGAAATTGTTTTTTCAGTCATAGTTCATCTAAGCACTTCACATTAAATTCCCTTTCGGTTTTTGCCTTTACTATTTTTTTACTTCTATCCTTTTAAAAGCTTGAACTATTTTATTTTTTATGTTTTCAGAGCTGTATGAGGGTACAAACACAGGGATATCAAATTTATATTGTTTATTGTTTTGTTTATTATGTTTTAATACTATTAAAGAATAAAAACATTTTCTGTGGATCACCATATTCTAATACTTGTAACTTTTTAATACTTCAGTCTATTCAGCTGTAAAATGCGTTGGAATGTTGTTTTCGTGTGCTGTCAGAATACAATTACAAAGAATTTTATAATAATATAGGCTTTTAAAAAGCAAGGGGTTTTTTTCCACATGAATTCAGTTAATTTTGAAAAAAGAAACATGTTTCCATTCTAAGAATTGATTAAACATTTGCATTTCTTGTACAATGTGTGAATACATAATGAGAAATGTGAAAGCAACCCGGCAGGTTGTAGGACCGCTTTAAGGCCACTTGAGTAAAAATGAGTGGAGTCAAGAAAAAAATTCTCCATGCACTTGAGGGATTTCCCAGATTTACCCTCGTATTACTAGACTGGATTCAACATGTCATCTCGGTCCAGTGATACGAGGTTCGGGACATCCCTCCTACGCATGGAGCGATTTTCGTGGACTGAACTTCCTCGTGGGCAAGTGGATTAATCTCAATTTGTAGAAACAATGTTCACAGGAGTTAATAGACCATATCTGTCTCTTGATATGTCCACTTTTGATATGTTCTGGTTGATTATGCTATTCACAGTCAGGTTTGTAAGAAATGATAACCTATCACTATAGAAACGCATATAATTACTGCGCTAATTTAACTCTATTTTAACTTTTAGGAGGCATCTTCAAATCATGAATGTAACCAGAGAATGGTTCTACTTTATGGAGTTGGAAGAGAGCGAGATGAGGCCAGACACCAACTCCGGAAACTTACTAAAGATCTCCTAAAGATCCTGAATACAAATGGCTCAAGTGAATCTGCTGGTAAGTTCTGTTATTGAGAACATCAGTATTATGTACCAGGAGTAGTTACATCTTTATCAGAAGCGGGCCTGTCCATAAGAAATGCTACTTATTCATCACGACCATGTTCAGGGTCTACCTTGGCCATCAGTATAGAATGAGAGAGGAAAAAGGTGGGGCTTAATGGGTGCGCTTGTAACCTGATATAGGAGGGAAGTCTTTAAGAGATTGATACCTCAATTGGACCCAACTTTTTTATTTGTGAAAAATATTTAAAATGGTAAACAATCCAATGGTATGGTAATGTGTTTGACGACAGTGCCCTTCATCAGACCAAAAGTGCTGTGGTGTGAGGAGCTGATGTATTCAGCTTACTGCTGCTTAAAATTATCCTGTGGAAAGTAGATACAATGTCTCCTCCCAATTTAAATTTGGAAAGTTAAATTCTCCCTTGATCCCAAATATACACCAAAAATAATTTTCTCAAAGCTCTCCTGGCTTTGAATTTCAACCCACAAAGTTTCAGCCTCCTCACACTCTTCTGAGACCACTGTCTCATTCACAAGCACTTTTAAAAGAAACCCACCATTTGATTTGATGCATTATGAAGCAAGCATACATTGAGACTGCTGTAGCTACATACACTGATATAGGATCATATCTTGTATAATCTCTGAGCTGAGTGAGTTTGCTGATAAAACAGATATAACATTATGGTAATGAAGCTCTGTCGCTTCTATGGCTCCTTCAGCACTTGGTTCAGAGCTTCTCTTAGCACGTGAGTTTTTCTCTGCAGGAGAGGATGATGTAATCCCTGGGTTGAGCCTGAAGGCCAGCTCAGGTTGATTAGTCATGTTTTGATTAACCTCCATTTGTAATTACAAGTGTGTAATGTGTTTATGTCAGCCAGCCTGATCCAGCTTTCCCAAGGTCCTGAATGTTTGGTTTTTCAGCAAAACCACTCAACTCAGGGATTAACCAAGATATGATCCTGCATCAGTGTAGCTACAGCATTCTCAGGGTATGCTTGTTTCATATGGATCAAATCAAATGGTAGGTTTCCTTTAAGTCTCTTCTGACATACAGAAATACACCACCTTCTCGCTAATCACATTTACCACCTCCCCTCCTATTTGTCCTGTCTTTCCGAAAGAGTGTAAAACCTTGAATATTAACACCCCAATCATGTGATGCATCGAGCCATGTCTCCGCTACACCAACAACATCTAACTGTCCCTCTAATACCAGAGCCTCAAGTTCAATCAATTTTGCCTGCATCACTTCTGGCATTTGTGAACATACAAGTTAATTTTCCATAGTTATTTATTTGATTTATAGTAATTTTACTGGCACATACACTCACCGGCCACTTTATTAGGTACACCATGCTAGTAACGGGTTGGACCCCCTTTTGTCTTCAGAACTGCCTCAGTTCTTTGTGGCATAGATTCAACAAGGTGCTGGAAGAGATTTTGGTCCATATTGACATGATGGCATCACACAGTTGCCGCAGATTTGTTGGCTCCACATCCATGATGCGCCACATCCCAAAGATGCTCTATTGGACTGAGATCTGGTGACTGTGGAGGCCATTTGAGTACAGTGACCTCATTGTCATGCTCAAGAAACCAGTTTGAGATGATTCCAGCTTTATGACATGGCGCATTATCCTGCTGAAAGTAGCCATCAGATGTTGGGTACATTGTGGTCATAAAGGGATGGACATGGTCAGCAACAATACTCAGGTAGGCTGTGGCGTTGCAACGATGCTCAATTGGTACCAAGGGGCCCAAAGAGTGCCAAGAAAATATTCCCCACACCATGACACCACCACCACCAGCCTGAACCGTTGATACAAGGCAGGATGGATCCATGCTTTCATGTTGTTGACGCCAAATTCTGACCCTACCATCAGAATGTTGCAGCAGAAATCGAGACTCATCAGACCAGGCAACGTTTTTCCAATCTTCTACTGTCCAATTTCGATGAGCTTGTGCAAATTGTAGCCTCAGTTTCCTGTTCTTAGCTGAAAGGAGTGGCACCCGGTGTGGTCTTCTGCTGCTGTAGCCCATCTGCCTCAAAGTTCGACGTACTGTGCGTTCAGAGATGCTCTTCTGCCTACCTTGGTTGTAACGGGTGGCGATTTGAGTCACTGTTGCCTTTCTATCAGCTCGAACCAGTCTGCCCATTCTCCTCTGACCTCTGGCATCAACAAGGCATTTCCGCCCACAGAACTGCCGCTCACTGGATGTTTTTTCTTTTTCGGACCATTCTCTGTAAACCCTAGAGATGGTTGTGCGTGAAAATCCCAGTAGATCAGCAGTTTCTGAAATACTCAGACCAGCCCTTCTGGCACCAACAACCATGCCACGTTCAAAGGCATCAAATCACCTTTCTTTCCCATACTGATGCTCGGTTTGAACTGCAGGAGATTGTCTTGACCATGTCTACATGCCTAAATGCACTGAGTTGCCGCCATGTGATTGGCTAATTAGAAATTAAGTGTTAACGAGGAGTTGGACAGGTGTACCTAATAAAGTGGCCGATGAGTGTATGTCTTCACTATTGTTTTGTAACTTGTGAATCTCCTTATCCACTGACATAGTCCCCCTTATACCACCCACTTCACCACCCACCAATTTAACCAGCCCCCTCTTTGACCTGTCTACCACTTTAGTTTCTTCCTTTTCCTCCTCTCCCGATCCTAGTTTAAATAATCGGCCACCCGTGCTAGGATTTTCTCCCCCAGCACAGCAGCCCCCCTTCCATTTAGGGTCAAGTTATTTACATAAAACAGCTTGTACCCCAATGAAAAGTCAGCCCAATACTCTAGGAACCCAAATCCCTCTGCTCTACACCAGGATCTGAGCCATGAATTTACCTCCCTGAGCTCCCGCTGTCTGCTCTGTGTAGTGCATGGCACAGGTAAAATTTCAGAGAATACTACCTTGGAGGTCCTTCCCTTAAGCTTTGAACCTAATTTTTTAAAATTTCAGAAAATTATTTAAAAAGTAGACTGAGGACAGTGTAAGTTCCCCTTTGGAGACATGATATATATAACCCATATGAGGTTACATCTACACTAACTTGTAACCTTTTGCACTCTGTAACCTTCTTTGTACTTGTATATTGATAACCAATGCCAATCTAGTTTTTATTACATTACAAATACATTAACCTTAAGTTTTTTTTTCCTTATTAACTGAGAAACACACACATTACAGTTAATGGGAATTGATATTTAAGTCATCCATATTTTTCCATTATTCAAGTCAATGATTACTTGTTGTAGATGTCCTTACCAGCCATATACTCCTGCTTTACAATTATGATTATAAATTGCACAGAAAACACAGAACTTTACCCTTAAATTAGTTCAATACTTCCAGACCCATTAAGAATACTGACAGCAATATAGCTATATAAGCATGTTTAAGGCTAATGTATCGGGCAATATAAAAAATGTGACATGAAGCCAGGGGTTAAACAGAGATTGTTAAGAGCGGTGATTTCCTGTAAGCCTCATAAACAACCTACTGTATCACTAACTTTACTAACTCAATGGTAAAGTTACTGCTAAAATTTTACTCCAAAAACATAATTTGACAAAAATTAGAAGGATCTAAAACCTGCTGCTCAGTTGTTTTTACTCAACCAAACTTTACCATTCCCCCATTTACATTAGAAAAAGAAACGCCAAATACTAAGATTTTTGTGAATTCGGGCGACTATCTAATGTTTATGGGGCCTCCTGACATTTCTGACTTTCAGGGGATATAAGGTCCAGACAAGTTGGAATTCAACTCCCCGAACCTTTTTATACTATTTGACTTCCTTAAGGGGCTGTGCACTTCCAGCAAATAATTGATACTGTATGCATTAGTAATTACTAATATTGTAACAAAGCCGCCAGGCTAGATTGTGGGACTTGTATTGTATGTTATATGTAAAAAACTAATAAAATGTATATTAAAATAGAAGTTAAACAATTTTCCAATATACTTTCTATATCAATTCCTCACTGTCTTATAGATCTCTGCTTGCTGTCCTTCTATAGGAAACCTGTGGAAAAAAAATACTTCCTGGTCATGTGCATGGCTCATTATATCACAGAGAGTAATTATAGCTTTGTGATATAACAAGCCGTGCACCTGTGTGATATCATTTGACCAGGGACTGGTTGTTATCTACAGGAAGTAAACAACAAAGCTTCCTGTTGAAAGGCAGCAAGCAGAGGTCTAGGAAGAATTCATACAGAAGTGCTGGATGTGGACAACCCCTTTTATTACTCACCTTATAAGTAGATTTTTGTATTTTCCATTAATTTTAGTGAAAATGTGGCTTCTGTATGATAAGTTTTCCTTAGTATGTGTCACGGGTGCTCTTGCAACCCATGTCCTGGGTCACAGGTGGACCAGTGGGCCTCCCTGTGCCCCCTGACGCCAGCAGCAGGTTCACTTACTTTGCCGTGCTCCAGCAACGGTCTCCTCACTCCGGCATGCGCATCCCCGACTCCTAGGGCACACGCTTCGCCATCTAAAATTTAAAGGGCCAGTGCACCACGGATTAGTGCTGGCTGACTGCCTTCCCTGATAAATTCTCGTCCTCTTCCTTTTTCACCCGCCGTATCTTTGAGCCTCGTGCCTTGTTCCCTAAGTCCTGTGCGTTTATAGTGATTTCCTGTTGCGACCTTGATTCCATTCCTGACTTCGCTCCTGTGCTGCCTGTCCTGACCTTCCTCTATGTCCCTAACTCTTATACTGTGCTGCCTGTCCTGACCTCCTGCCTGTCCCACGACTCCGTCTCTGCCTCAAGATTCTGTACTTCGTCTTGGCCTACCATTCCACTGCAAGTCCAACCTGCTTTGCGGTGGGCTCTGGTCAAAACCAGGTACCACTTAGACTCCGCTCCCAGGTGTCGGCTTCCGTCATCGTCCGCGGTGGTTCAGTGGGTCCACTACCTCTGAATCATGACAGTAATAATAGGAATCTCAGCTTATGGGACTCCAAGTATATTTTCAAACGTGGGCGATGTCTGTTAACTTGACAAGTATTGATCAAAATTTGTCAAAAGTCTAAATACATTCTAGAGACCTTGAATGGAAAAACCTCATATCATTTCACTTTAAATAAACAAATTGCTAATGTTATGATCAAAGAAGATAATGTACTAATTTTGGTCATTATCTATAATATCCTTGCTTATGTTGGTATTGACCTGGCAATCTTAACTCTGTTCTTATCACCCATCTTTGGACTGTCACGTCTGACATGTCTTTCCTACTAGACCATTTACAGAACATTAGTGACATCATGGAGAACAGATGTCCTTTTTATGGTAAAATTAGTCTTTTACAGTGCACTGTTGTCTTAAGATGAATGTACTATAGAGGATAATGATATTACTCTATAGAGCAGCAACTAATCATGGAGCATCCTGAAATTAATCCTGATCGGGTACACAAATTACAATTAGCCATCTGTTTTCTAATGATTATTATTCAAAATATCCCAATATTGTACTGATGTAATAAGGTTAGGTGCTCCATCTGTCAATCACAGATATGGAATCCACCTACAGCAATAGAGAATATATTAGGAAATGATAAGAAGTAAAAAGTGACATTAAATTACTGCTGACTATGGATACATGCGAAAACTTCAATTAGAATGACACTTTTCTGTACATAACTGAAATACAGTAACAAAAGTAATTTTAGAATAGTGACTGTAACCTAAAACACAGCGAAGGGAAAAGTTAGCAGGCAACTATGTCTCTTTCACACTAATGGTACACCTGGACAAATGCTAAGTCTGCAAATTCACTTGGTGGTGCGCTCCGAAGTGACATAAAAGTCCATATAGGGTAAAGACATAACCTAAAATGACTGTAACCTAAAATTCTGCACTGTTTACATTAAGGAAATCAACCATGTGGATTTAAGGGTTTTAACCCAAGCATACTTACACACTGACATTTTCCACCTGAAACATTTAGCAGTTCCACATTGAGCTGTTAATGGCTTCCTGACAAAAAAGGACTTTTGAAAATAATCAAATAAGCCTCAGGTGCTCCTGTGTAGGTCACAGAAGCCCTTCTGGCACTGACGATTTTGACCGACTCTCTGGAAAGGGCTTGTGACTTAGCCCCTGAGGCTCTTTTAGATATAAGTCATTAACAGCTAAATGAAGCCTGTGTCAGGGGCCACATGACAGTGTGTAAGTATGCTTGGGTTAAAACCACAAAATCCATGTGGTTGATTTCCTCTAAGATAGATTAGAGCTTGGAGCACCCACTCTGCAAAGAAGAAACTTAAGATTGTAAGATTCCAAATTTTATGTTCAATATCAAAAGTCTTGGAGATCTTTAAAAGGGGAGCATGTATTATATGGAAAACGTATGTTTTGCATTTAGTACATATCAGAGCCCCAAATAAGTTTATCATGGGAAAGATTTACATCAGCTTTGCCAAAAGTTTATAATGCAGTGAGAGAAATTTTTTTTTTTCTCTATCACTTTGCTGTCTTGTGCCATGTGTTCAGACTACACTTCCCATAGTGCAAATCACCAGAGCTACCCAAGAAATGCTTGGAAATCTTCTCCACTGAAGAAAAACATCCAACAGTGGATGAATATGGTTGATTTCGAAAGAGGTTCTACCCTATTAAACAAATATGCCCATCAACAAAATAGGGGAAACATGTCTGATTACTTGGTGCCAAACCACTAGGATCCAATCAGAAGAATGGTCCCTAAGCACCCTCTTGGATTGCTCTCTGGGAGGTTCGATAGAGAGGAATGAAGTGAAGGTTGAGCGTGCGCTCTTGCACTTTATTCAGTAGGGGACTGTTAGTCCCTTGTTCTCCCTTGAACCTTCAGTGAACAAACATTTGTATCTCCTTTCCTTTCTGGATAGTGGATAAGAGTGAAAAATATCAGGATACTTTAAGAGTGTGGATTATTCAGATAGACTTTCAATTGATTAGACAAATGATTGACAACAAATTTCTAGTTTTGTTCAATCACCAGTCATGTGTACATGGGGCAATGAGTGGGATCACAGGTCTCAACAAATTCTTTTAAAAGCCAATGTAACAAGTTGTGAATACTTTAGGGTAAAGGTATATTTTAGGGATTAGCAATTTGCTTAATGAATAAATTATTATCTCTTTTCTTTTTCATTGGAGAAGATGGACAACGGATGAGAAAGCCCAAGCAGGAAACATTTCCTTCTTTAGAAAGCACATTTACCAGGCTGCAGCACCTGTCCTATTTTGACCAACATCATGTAACATCCCAGGTATTACTATTATATATGTACATATTACAGGACAAGTAGATGCGTACAGAGAAAAGCTTTGCCAATGTATTTGTGTTATTTACAGTATTGAGGCCAATACACCAAGAATAAAAGAAGAATTTGTTTTAAGGGAACCTGTCATCAGAAATTGATCTGATAAACCAGTAGTAATATGTTGTCAAACAGCTTAGCAGCCTCTAGATCATGTTTCATTTATTGCCTGGTGTGAGGGCGGAAGTTTTAACACTGAAGTTAAACTTTCCTTGTCCTAGAACGCTGACTTCACTGTAATTGATGATCTCCTGAAGTCCGGTGCTTGAGGAGGTGTTTATAGGCAGGGAGAGCTTGACTTCAGTGTTAAACTCTCTGCCTCCCTGACTATACATCTAACTTTCATTTCACTTCAAAGTTGATTTTCTGGATGATGCCATTATGATGCTTGAGAGAAACATGATCTGGAAGCTGTTTCAGTGCATGACAACATACTGGTAGTGGTTTATTGGACCAATCTCTGATGACAGGTTCCCTTTAAGTTATCTGACCAGTAACACTCCAATACCCATACTGTAAAGGCTGACTGTATTCATAGGATAAACTAACTATCTCAAGAGTTATGTTAACTCTACATACTGCCACATCCTTTTCCTTACTTGCAGTCACCTGCACCATCCAGTATCCACTCTTATTCTATTACCTTTACCACCTCCAGTCCTCAGAAAAAACACTTAAACATTATACACAAGGGTTACAAAGCCATCCATAAAAACTTTGGAGACCTATTGCTGCACGTACTTGACATCTTGAACAAGTCACTAACTTTTCTATAAACTTTACTCAAATCAGTAGTGCAACTGAATACAAAAAAACTTTGTAATAATCAGAGCAATCCTCTTACATCCTCCATCTTTCCTCCTTACCTGAATTCAGTGAATTCCCTCTTGCAAGCAACAAGACAGAAGGTCCCAGAGGTATCAGATTACATTGAAGCTCTATGGAGGTGGAAGGGGGAGAAGTGAGCAAAGTGCACAGTAAACTCAGAGACATATACTGCAGAAATGAGAGCCAATAGAAAATCAAGATTACAAGTTTCTTGATGACCAGAATCAATTCCTCATACACACACACTGGATTGCTGATTTCGGCAAGCTTTGTAAAACAATTAGATGCCCTTTATGTTTACTAGACAGAGAGAAGTCTGCAGGGTTGTATTGCGGACAGGACAGGTATAAATCAGGGGAGTATTGTTTATGTCCAGTGCACATCTAGAATAAGTAATTGGAAAAGAGACTTACATGTCAGAAGAGCTCTTAGAACATGATGTGATATGAAGAAGATAATCAGAGGATTTATGTGGTCTAGCTAATGCATGGCAGCCAGAGACCCACCTACTTCCTGGAATTCAGCTCAATGCGGCTGGAGATGGATTTCACTTGACAGCAAGTTAAAGGGAAGGTAGACCATAATAAATGACACCTTAGAGCAATTTATGGGGCATGTAATTTAAATTAGATAAAGTAATTACAGTAGACTTGTTGAAATGACTGTGTCCATTTTAATTTTAATTCCAAAATCTTTTGATTGTTAGTGGAGATCAATCACAGCAAGAGTTGTCTAATAGCAGCTTTCTCCTCTAACCCCATTAAAATCATACATAACCTCAGCCGAAGTGTAAAGATGTGTAGTTGCCATTGGTTTCAACATATTGAGGATGTCCACCAGAGATTTATACAGTCCTTATACAGTATAAGGGGCACATCCATATTTTAAGATATTATCTTATGTTATATGTTAAATATTGTCTTATGTTATACATTTATTTGTCTATAACTGTACCAAACATCTTGTATCCACACATAATCTACATGCTAGATCTGTTTTTGTATCCCTGTTTGATGTTGGGTCACAATTTGGTGGGGTGAAGATTTTTTTCAGACTAACAATCTAAAGAAAATCACTTTTGGTTATTTCTCATTTTTCTATTTAGTTGTTTTGTTATTGTTTCTAAGAGACTTTGGTGCACTATAAGGTTTATTTACAATAAGTCTTATGATTTTAGGATGTTTGCACCGTGCAGACGTGCGTAAACTCATAAAAATGATTCTTCCTTACTGCACTGTAAATATAACAAGTAATGCAGTGCTCTTGAAGGATGGCACCAAGATACATATTATATGCAGTACATTGTAGATTCATTGCTGCTAAACCCTTTTAAAATGAAAATGTACACAATAAAATACATCTATCACCAGGATGAAGGATTGTAAACCAAGCACACTGACATGCAGGTGGGTGACCCCTCTGGGAGGATCCACTTTCTCTAAGCTTCTTAATGCCCTTGTTTTTAACAATAAAAGCTTAAAAATATGCAAATTAAACTTAAAAAGCTATAGAGCCCCTCCGACTCATTTGCATAATTCTAAAATCCTTTTTTTTTAAAGTAATTATGAACTAAAAGAAGAGTAGATCCTGCCAGAAGGGGCACACACCAGTATGTCAGTGTGCTTGGTTTACAATCCTTCATCCTGGTGGAAGATGTCCTTTAATGTGTATATCTCTAATATACATAATATAACATGCACAAGAACTTGTATAATCTAAGCCACTGATTACAAAGAACTTCAGGACTTATATACTTGCAAGACAATCTACCTATCCTATGTTTAGACCATATACAGCATAATACATACAGTTAATAATGATATTGCAATCTAAAATATGAGTCAAATAACATTCTGTGTATCATATAAGTAAGGATAAAAAGTCTTCTAAAGGTAATTTAGAAACTCAGCCACCAAATATACAACAGATTGTAACTGAATAGTTATCACCAATATGCAAAGGTGTAAAAGTTTTAATACCAAATATTAAATGATAACATAATTGCCTATAGTTAGAGGAGCGATACTTACTTAGAGAGGATGTGTGATCCTGGGATATCACTAGCTGTTGATGAATGACTCTTCTGGACTTTCTTCACAGATATCTTGTAATGTGCTGGAACAAATTACAAGCTTCGCTTCTGGGACTTCTTACCACCTTCCTTTGGCTCATCATGTCCAATTTATATTTGACTTAATGGAACCTGCCCTCAACATCAATGGTCTCATTGATTTTGCCGTCCAGGTAACAACAGAGACTTCTCTCAGGCGAATGTTGTTCTTGGGTGAATGGAGATACCGGAAAGCTGTGTTGTTCCAGGGCAGTAAATAATAGCAGCCTAGCACTGGAGATTGTCTTATTAAACAGACTGTGCCTGGAGCCAGACATTAATCTCATTGTGTTACCATGCAAATAGAGCAGTTCTATACCAATTCTGTGTTCTCTTAGATATACTGCTCAGTCATGGAGACAGTCAGATATCTGGCTCCTAATAACTGCTCTGGTCCTTTTCATGGACATGGGGTAAAACAATTACTGATGCTGTATATAGCTTAGTATATGCCTGTATTTTCTCTTTGATGCTGCACATGATATACTGTGCAGGCACCATACATTATTAAAGACCATGTCAAAAATATAAAGGTACAAGTCCATGTAGTTCTATGAGTATTGTAGTCGATAATAAAAAAGCTATGAAATATTGTTATGTAATACATTATAAAATATTTACACCTGCCCCCCTGCTTGTAGCAGCTTTAATACTGTAGTTTACCATATTAACTTTCACATTACATGATTGTCTTACAGATCTTTGAAAGCACATAATATAGTATGATTTATATGATTAGATTAAAGGAAATCTACCATAATCAAGCATGATAAACCGGCTCATAAACTCACAGCTCTAGGCACTGTGATTGTGGTAATCCATGGCCTCCTACCTTCTAAAATCAACTTTTATAATCATGCTAATGAGCCAGAAGGGCTCTGGGAAGGGGGTGGGGTTTCTACCAACCCTTCTGTGCTGCAGCTTCACAGGCCTTTACAGTGTGTAACGAGCACTTCCCTCTCCCACTTTGTGCTTAACCGCCCTCTGCTGCAGTGAGATTACATGAGGCGATGGAGGGGGAAGTGCTGAGGAGGTAGAGGGGGAGGCAGGATAATGTAACCAGCTTTGAAGCTGAAGAACAAAGGTGCTCTGTTAATATCCCCAGAGCCTTAAAGACTCATTAGCAAAAATATAAAAGTTGATTTTTAGAATTAAGCAGGCAATGGATAACAAATATAAGATTACCACAGTCCCTGTGCCCGGATTTTGATGGTAGATTTTCTTTAAGTACTAATAACTATACTACATCATAACACTACAGAAAATTGGACCAGGGTCTGTTTGGCAGGAGCCTTGAAAAATTAATTCACACCAAAAGACTGTGAGAGCAGTCAATAATGCCCATATCATAACAATAAAATGTAACTTTTTTTCATACATGGAATCCTCATATGAGTAACGGTGATTGCCTCAAAGTGGGTATATGTAGGAAATTGTCCCAGGAATAGTCACATGCCTACATTAGTCACATGCCCGTATTAACTAAGAGGACACCTTAGTTATGTATGGTTTTGGTATAACTTACTATTATTAACCCCTTAAGAACGCAAAGTGCACAGAGCTGTGTGAGGGCTTATTTTGTGTGTAACGAATGTTACTTTCCCGTGATATTATTTATTATTCCCTGCCATGTACTGAAATGCAGGAAAAAAATTCCAAAAGTGGAAAAAAATTTAAAAAATGCATGTGCGTCACCTTCTTGTGGGCTCAGTTTTTACGACTTTCACTCTTCGCTCCAAATAACACTTCTACTTTATTCTTTGGTTTGATTCAATCCAATCACGGTGATACCAAATTTATATAGGTTTAATTGTGTTTTAATACATTTTCAAAATGTAAACGAATGTGTACAAGAAAGAAAAAAAAAATTACCATCTTGTTGTACGGAGCTGTGTGATGTGTAATTTTTTTTGCGAAATGAGCCGACGTTTTCATTGCTACACGTTTTCACCGCCAGCAATAACCATTTTTATATTTTGATAGATCGAGCATTTTGGGACGCGGCGATACCTAATGTCCTTGTGATTTTTACTGTTTATTATGTTTTATATCAGTTCAAGGGAAAGGGGGGTGATTTGAATTTTACATTTTTTATTAATTTTTTACATTTTTTTAACTTTTTTTTCACTATTTCTTAGACCATCTAGGGAACATTAATCCTAGATGGTCTGATCGTTCCTACCATATACTGCAATACCAATGTATTGCAGTATATGGCGTTTTTGGATAGGATTCATTACAATGAGCCACTGGCTCATTGTAACGAATCTGCAGAAACCATTCAGCCTCAGGTCTTCGTCATAGGAACCGATTACCACCCCCCAATGACGTTCAGGGGAGCGATGATCTGAAGAAAGATGGCGGCGCCCATGAGCCGGCGTTTTTGGCGGTGGCATACAAGAGGTTAACACCCGCGATCGGTGCAAGCACCAACCACGGGTGATAGTGATGGGTCTTTGCTGCAATATGCAGCAAAGCCCATCTCTGTATGAAGATGGGGTGAGCAGCGTTCATCCCTCCTTTCCTCTCCAGAACATGTGCTAAGCCCGGGTCCTGGCCACTGCAAGTAGCCTTGTGAGCAAGAAGCCTTGCTCATATAAGGATTTCATGTGTTTTAAAATTTTGTTTGCTAATTCAGTATATGAGTATTTATATATGTTTCCAAATAAAAGTGGCCACAAATGAAATAAATACAGCCTAAAACTACAAAAACTTGTTAATTTATGCACCATTGTATAGGAAGAAGCCTCCACTGTATTTGTGCACATATTGGTAACAATTGTTAATGAATCCTGATATGAAAAGATATTATTCATTGTTGCTTCTTATATTCTTAAGCAAAATCATTAAGAACATTTTAATTGTAGTCTCATTGGAGCAAACTGATTATATGCTCCACTAGTGTCCATGGCCATTCTGAACAACCATGAAAACGGATTAGCGCTATTTACTGCATCCATGAAAAGCAGCTCAAACCCTGTCATCCAACTACCATAAGCATTTGTCTGAACAAGACATTTTAGTTGAACTGTTACCAAAAAATATCTAAATAAGTGAATTAGAGAAGTCTGTTCACAAAATTGAAGACTCTGAAATACATGACGTGGAGATTATGACAGATTCCAATCATTGGGGGACATGTATCTTTATTTTGGCTTGTTTTCTTCTTTTCTTTTTGCACAATTTTTTGTTATTTTGCACCTTTCCAGGAGCGTCCACACATTTTTTGTGCCTACACCTGAATATCAAGACATTTATTGGTGTTTGTTGTAGTGTTCCTAATGTATCTTTGCAAGACAGATGTTTTCTTTGAACTGTCCCTTCTTCAACACTCATTTTTGACACAAAATTCCAACTTTTTAGGCGCAATGTCAGATTATTGTTCCATCTTGATTGGAGCCTGCAATTGTCACAAACAAAAGGGGATAGACGTGTATCACAGGTATACAGAGCCAAATGATACATACCGTCCGAAAAAAGAGGCAAAACACAAGCACCAGAAAAGCTACAGACAAAAATGAAGATACATTTATAGATTAAATCTGCAGATTCATTAACCTGAAGTTTTCTGTTTCTGAAAAAGGACGGAAGGACAGGAAGAGATTCATACCCCCTATTGACAATTACCTTTTCTAGTGTCTTAAAGGGAATCTACCGAGCTGATAAACCCCTTTAATACCTTGTGCCTATGGTTTAGTAGAGTAAGTGGTACTTAATGAGGACCTGTAATCCCACCAGAAGACCCCCGCAACTTGCCACCATAGTCCTCCCCCCAGCCCCTTTCTATTTATGCCATTTTTTAAAAAAAGTCTGTGGGTGATTTGGTTTAAATTGATCCGACCACTTACACAATAAGTGTAAGGGCATGGTGAGGGTGTGTCGGCCGGGCCCCCTCATGATAGGGACGACTGCGTGCCCAGGAGACAGGATGACCTATTATTTGTAAGAGGTCGATTGATTAAAACCAGTCACCAACATAAATTTTTTAAAAATGCCATACAGAAGTGGCTGGGGGAGGATATGGGGGCATAGTTGGTGGGAGTCTTTAGGTGGGGTGACAAGTCCTCTTTAAAGAAAAACCTAACATCAAATCCATCATGATTAAACCAGAGACACTTACTCATAGATCCAAGGCACCGTGACTGTGAAATCTATATTTATTATGCATGGCTCCTTCCTTCTAAAATCATCTGTAAAGTTATGCTAATGAACCTGAGGAAGCACCCATCAGAGCCCCTCAGTGATATCTTTTCACTTTCTGTCAGAGGAGAGCAGGGTTTGGGGACATGTTCTTTAACGCTACAGCATGGAGGGGCTTTGGTTACACACCCAGAGCCATTCAGGCTTGCATGAAATTGTAAGAAGATCTGCACTTTCCTATTCAGTTCTCAGTGCTAAATTCACCCTGAAGTGAGAGGCAGAAAATCTGTTAAGACAGGAAGTGGATAGGAAGAGGACTTCCGTCTGCTCAGGTTGTGATATGAAAAGCACTGAGCTGTCTAAAAGGAGGCGTGTATCACTGGAAGGACTGGAGAACTCTTCTCTTCAGATGTTGATTTATATCTACTCTTTTTCAACCATTAAATGGCTGTAATTATGATACAGTGCAAAGGGGGAGAGCGACAGTGTAACAACCTGAAAAGCTACTGCACGGAGTGGGCTTTGTTAACACCAGTGGCGTAACACAGCCGTAGCAGCTGCTAGGGGCCCGGCGCCACAGGGCCCGGGATGAACAGCTGAGAAAAATGTATAACCTCATTTGCGGCCGCCGGAATCTTAATTTGGCACCCACATACCCCAGCGGCTCAACAGCGGCTGCATGACCTTCCATTTCATCTGTGGCCGGCACTACATTTTTAATCGCTCACCAATTTTATGCCAAACTTCTGCGAACTTGCGACCAGCACTCCTGTCTCGTCCCCGGTTTCCAGGCCACCACATGCTTCCGCGGCACCCAGCCGACACCTCTGTCGGCGACCTACCCGCCAGTACACTCAGTCGCACACTGCTTCGGCTGAACGCACTCTCTGTCCGTGGTTTCCCAGCCAGCGCCCCCGTTCTGCGGCCGCCCAGGCCAACACACTGCGACGGCGGCCTCCTGGTCATCCAGTCGTCCAGCCAGCAAACTCCTTCAGCAGGTGCTGGGCCGCCCGTCCGGCACACTGTTTACGCCACGGCCGGCCGACGTCAGTCGAGGGCTCCCGGCCGCACACTCATCGGCGCGCCGCTCTGCAACTGGTCCGGCCCGCCCGCACACTGCTTCTGCAAGCATTACCCGCACCCCCGATGCGACTGCCACCTACCACCGAAGATAACCAGCCTCCTAACCGACCCACCCCACCGCACAGAATGTTACTGGAGTTATGTGTCTGGGGCTGAGTGTACGTTACATGGACTGCATGGCTGTGCCACTGAGGTGTATGTTACATGGAGCTGTGTTTCTGGGGGGTGAGGGCTGAGGTGTATGTTCATGGGACTGCATGCTGTGCGGGCTGAGGTGTATGTCACATGGACTGCATGGCTGTGTGCGCTAAGGTATTTACACGAGACTTCATGGCTGGTGAGGGTGAGGTGTAATTTACCTGGACTGCGTGTCGGTGGGGTGAGGGTAGATAGATATAGATGTATTACTTGAGGGGGCGAGGCGGCTGTATGTAGCGGTATTACTTGGGGGGGCGAGGCGGCTGTATGTAGCTGTATTACTTGGGGGTGAGGCGGCTGTATGTAGCGGTATTACTTGGGGGCGAGGCGGCTGTATATAGCGGTATTACTTGGGGGACGAGGTGGCTGTATGTAGCGGCATTACTGGGGGGAGGCGGCTGTGTGTAGCTGTGTTACTGGGGGCGAGGCGGCTGTGTGTAGCGTGTTACTGGGGGCGAGGCGGCTGTGTGTACTGTGTTACTGGGGACAAGACGGCTGATGTGTAGCTGTGTTACTGGGGGCGAGGCGGCAGTGTGTAGCTGTGTACTGGGGGCGAGGTGGCTGTGTGTAGCTGTTTACTGGGGGCGAGGCGGCTGTGTGTAGCTGTGTTACTGGGGGAGAGGGGAGGTGTGACGTTGCGATTAGGGATGAGGATGTGGGTTAGCATGGGTTACTGGGGCGAGAGCGGTGTGTATGAGTGTATGGGGGGCGAGCGGGTGTGCGCAGTTGTGTTTACTGGAGCGAGTTGTGTAGCTGTGTTATGGGGGGAGGTGGCTGTATGTAGTGTGTTACTGGGGGCGAGGTGCTGTGCCGCAGTTGTGTTACTGGGAGCGAGGCGGCTGTGTGTAGCGTGTTACTGGGGCGAGGCGGCTGTGTACGTTTGTTTTACTGGAGCGAGCGCTTGTGTAGCTGTGTTTCCTGGGGCGAGGCGGCTGTGTGTAGCTGTGTTACTGGGGGAGAGGCGGGCTGTGTGAAGCTGTATTACTGGGGCGAGGACAGCTGTGTGAGCTGGTTACGGGGGGCGAGGCGGCTGTGTGTAGCTGTGTTGCTGCTGAGATAGTGGAAAGTGAGAAGGAGGACGTGTATGCACGCTACACTCAGTGGGGGCCTCCACGAGATTTTGCGCCCAGGGGCCCCCACCAACCTTAATCCGGCCCTGTGTGTATGTACTGTATATATGTGTGTATATGCTGTATGGTATATGATGTGTGTATGTACTGTATGTATGTGTGTATATGCTGTATGGTATATGATGTGTCTATGTACTGTATGTATGTGTGTACATGCTGTACAGTATATACTGTATGTATGTGTGTATATGCTGTACAGTATATACTGTATGTATGTGTGTATATGCTGTACAGTATATACTGTATGTATGTGTGTATATGCTGTACAGTATATACCTGCTGTATGTGTGTATATGCTGTACAGTATATGATGTGTATGTGCTGTATGCATGTGTGTATTTGCTGTATGTGTGTATATGCTGTACAGTATATACTGTATGTATGGGTGTATATGCTGTCCAGTAAATATTGTATGTATGTGTGTATATGTTGTACAGTATATACTGTATGTATGTGTGTATATGCTGTACAGTATATACATGCTGTATGTGTGTATATGCTGTATGTGTGTATATGCTGTACAGTATATACATGCTGTATGTGCTGTATGTATTTGTGTATTTGCTGTATGTGTGTGTATGCTCTACAGTATATGTGTATGTACTGTATGTTTGTGTGTATATACTTTATGCATGTGTTTGCTGTATGTATATGGATTATTTGTATATACTGTATGCATGTGTTTGCTGTATGTATATGCATTATGTGTGTATATACTGTATGTATGTGTATATAGATTTGGTATGTGTGTATACAGCGTTTTTATACTGCATGTATGTGTATACACATTTGATGTATGTATGATGTATGTATGCTATATGTATTGTAAGAAATAGGTTAGGGATCGCCTTTGCTGGAGTCAAAGGTCACGCTTCTTTTTCCATCAATTCGAGGCAAACAGCAGCAGGTAGGTAGAAGCTGACTCTGTGTCAGGTTTATTGCAGAAGATTGCAAGAAAAGAAACAAAAAAACATTTACAAACAAAACTCCTTGCCTTTCCGGCACTGACTATACACAGTACAGCCCTAACTAACAACTGGAGGGCTTCTCCCTGCCAGCTAACAAACACAGCAGTATTGCAACCTTACTTGCATGTGGCTCTCACACAGACAGCCCTGTGTCTCCAGGTAGAGAGAGTGAACTGCCCACCTGACTTTCCCTAAATACCTTCCTTCTGAACACCTCATTAATTAGGCAGCAGGTGAGTCTCTGGACTGCTACTTCACATATGAGAGGAACCTTGGAGAAATATACCTCCCCTCCACAACCTGTCCTGCACAGGTATCACAGTATGTATATAAACACTATGTATGCAACTTTGCATATATACTGTATGTATATACAGTATGAGTTTGTTTATACTGCATGTATGAGTGTATAAATGTGTGCATATGAGTGTATACATATGTATGTGTGTACGAGTATATAAAAGTGAGTGTAGAATGTTATGTGTCTTTATTTAAGTGTATAACTGTGTGTGATTGTATAAACGTGTGTGTGTATGTATATATGAATATATATTTTTAAGGGGAAGGGGGGCCCCATGAAGAAATCTGCTATGGGGCCCTGCCTCTCTTAGTTACGCCACTGGTTAACACCCAGGAGCCCTTCACATTTTACAAGTTCATATTGGAAGAAAGGAGGCCCAGGAGTACGCAAACTTGGTTTATCATGATGGGCTATGCAAATAAGGAATATGCAAATAAGTTTTCCAGGTAGGGGAAAAAGAAGCCGCCAGTGCTATCTTAACCCCTTAAGGACGGAGGGTTTTCCGGCTCATTTCTCGCTCTCCAACTTCAAAAATCCATACACTTTTTCATTTTTACGTGTACAGACCTGTGTGAGGGCTTATTTTGTGCGTAACAAATTTACTTTCCCGTAATGTTATTTATTTTAACATGCGTGGTACTCGCGAAGCTGAAAAAAAAAATTCCAAATGTGGAAAAATTGAAAAAAAAAACCGCACGTGCGTTCACGTTCTTGTGGGCTCAGTTTTAACGACTTTCACTCTTCGCTCCAAATAACACCCCTACTTTATTCTTTGGTTCGGTGCGATCGCGGTGAATACCAAATTTATATAGGTTTTATTGTTTTTAATACATTTTCAAAAATTAAACGAATGTGTACAAAAAAAGAAAAAAAAATTTTTTGCCATCTTCTGACGCTAATAACTTTTCATATTTTTGCGCAGGAGATTGTGTGAGGGGTCATTTTTTGCGAAAGAGGCGACGTTTCAATTGCTACCATTTGAGGTCTGTGCGAACTTTTGATCATTATTTTATTTTCATTTTTTATGTGATTAAAAAGTGTAAAAGTCGCATTTCGACATTTGGGCGCCATTTCCCGCCTCGGAGTCACGCGCCGGCCGTAAACCGTTTTTATATTTTGATGATCGGCCGCATTTTGGACGCGCGATATTAATATGTCTGTGAATTTTTACTGTTTGTTATGTTTAATATCCCTTTCTAGGGAAAGGGGGGTGATTTGAACTTTTAAATATTTTTATTAATTTTTTTTCTTTTTGTAACTTTTTTTTTTCTTTTTTTTTTTTCACTATTTTCTTAGTGCACCATCTAGGGTACAATAACCCTAGATGATCATATCGCTCCTACCTATACGCATACTGCAGTATTGCAATAGTATGCGACAGCTTTATTTTCATTTCAGGTTACATTACAATGACCCCTGGCTCATTGTAAACGAACCCCATAAACGCATGTAGCCTCGTGTCAAGAGAGACCCGAGGCACCATGGTAACCGATCGCCGCCCCCCCCGATGACGTCGGGGCGTGCGGCTCGAAAAAAGATGGCGGGCGCCCACCCTCCGCCTCCTCTTTTACACGCCGCCCGCTGCTTTACGGCGGCGTTTAGAGGGTTAATACCGCGATCGGTGCAAGCACCGACCGCGGTTATTAGCGTGTGGGGTTTGTGCAAAATGCAAAAACCCCCACCTCTGTATGAAGAGGACTCAGCCCGTGAGCCCTCTTCATCCTATTCCCTTATACCTCTTGCGCCGAGAGCTACGGCTCAGAGCGTTACAGGGGTTTAAGAAAACATCTCCCATTCATCTATTTTGATTTTTAGAAACTAGTAACATGTGCTATAGAGACTGTGGTGGCGAACTATGGCACAGGGCCAAAGGTGGCACTCGCGCACCCTTATATGTGGGCACCCAGGTCTTTACCCCAGCCAGAGTTTGTCATATAGGACTCATGGGTTTTCTCTGCGGTCCAAGACAGCCCGGACGTACCAGTCTCAGTGCTATTTAAAGCGACATCTTTGGCTGCCAGGACTAAGGAAGACAGAAAAGTGTGGATAGAGATGGTTTGGTCATTGGAGTTCCTGCTCTGGGTCCCCTGATTTTCCTCTTCAGGGGAACCTGGAGAAAGCTTCAATCCAATTTCTCCATCATCTTTCTATTGTATGGTGAACTCAGGACCCAAATATGATTAAAACCAGAAGCGATCAATAAGTTACTGCTTAAATTGTCATGTTGGCACTTTGCAACATATAAGTGGGTTTTGGTTGTAGTTTGGGCACTCTGTCTTCAAAAAGTTCACCATCACTGCTATAGGATAATAGCCAAACTAGTAAGTATTTACCAAAGTAATAAACACCTCTACAGACAACTGTAGACAGTGCTGTTTGGAGTACCTCTCGTCAGTGCAGTATTGGGAACAGTTTTTTTAAGGTGAAGTGCCTTTTTATTTGGACTTACAGGCTAGGCACCCTCCACTGGGAATTCAGGGTGAGCAATATGCAAATAAGTTTTTCAGGCAGAAAAGAGTGAAGATGTGAGGAATGATGCAGATGTACCCCTATAATGTAATAGAAACTTCCATTTAGTTAAGCTGGAGACTACAACCCGTAGACATATAAATCATGTTATGCCCAGTTTTAGTCTTGGTAAATCATTAACCTGGCGGCTCTGGGATCATAAAGGAGAGAATAAACAAAGGACATGTTGATGAAAGATATAAATCATTTAAAGATAATTTCATGAAATGGATTCTACCTTTTTTCATTAGACATAAATATTTGTGTTTCAACACAATGGTCTTTTGTACTGACAGGCTTCCCTTTTTCAATACTAAGGTTTTGTCAGGGATGTATATTTCATAGATTAGATTATCTAGAGGTTTTAACCCTTTAAGAAACTACACTGATTCACTAGGGTGAGGTAGAGGGTGAGACAAGATCATTGAGGTACCATACATTTAGTTTTTTTTCATGATTAGTTTTATTTTATACTGAATCATTAAGTGGCACTACATGTCAGCCTATCAGTCATCCTGCATTTAGGATTTTTGTTCTGCAAAATGAGGCCCCCTTATTAACCCTCAAAATTAACCCCTTGTTACCGCACCTATTTTTTACCGTAATGACCAAGCTGCTTTTGTCTCTGGCATGACCTAATAGAAATGTGCTGATGGAAGACATAGAGGGTCATTCATATTTATTTTAATTTTTTCTGTCTTTTCTTTTTCGACTTTTTTTTGGCGCAGTGCCATTTTTGCACTTTTTTGGGGACATTTTGAAATTTGTCCCCAGAAGTGCTAAATGTCGCAAATGAGATTTATCATTGCAAATTGTCTACAGCCAAAACCATACTTTAGGAAAATTTAGATAATAGAAAGAAGTGACTTGAGACATTTGTGCAACTTTTTTGAGACATTTGTAAAAGTGACATTGATAAATTGCCAAAAAAGTTGACGGAAAAAATACATAAACTAGCCAAAACAAGCAGAGATTAGATAAATGACCCCATAAGGTCCTTTAATTACAACTTCTCGACCGAGGACTAACTATATCATCCTCGCGCTGCGAAGGGTGTATGGAGAGAGCTGAGCTCTCAGCTGATGCCCGCCTATTACTGCCGCAGTCAGTGCTGGCACAGATCGTAGCAGTTTACCTGTTAAGTGCCGCAGTCGAACCCTACCGCAGCACCTAACGTACCTTTACATGGTTGGCATGGTAGCCTACAGTCTCATTGAGACTCGTAGGCTTGCCATGTGCAATGATCTCTAATAGCCAGCAGATGGCAGGCTATTAGAAATCATTGTAATAATGCTATATATTGCAATACAGTAGTATTGCACTATATAGTATTAGCAATCGGACCCTGCAGCGTTAAATTACCCTGGAGGATCTAAAATAATGGTAAAAAAAAATAAATTAAAAATGTAAAACAAATCTGAAAAAATTGTAAAAAAAAGTAAAAGTTTTAATCACCCCCTTTCCCTACATCACATATAAAAGAAAATAAACAGTAAGAATCATAAACGTCTCTGGTATCATCGTGTCCCAAAATGTCCGATCTATCAAAATATATTAACGATTTTTCCCGGCATTTAACCCCCGTAACGGAAATGGCGCCCAAAGTGCCACTTTTTTGCCATTTTGAAAAATATAAAAAATTCTATAAAAAGTGATCAAAAGGCCGTGCAGTCATCTAATTGATATCATTAAAAATGTCATCAAAAGTCGCAAAAATGACACCACCCACAGTTCCGTAGACTGAAATATGAAAAAGTTATTAGCACCAGAACATGGCAAAATGAAGAATTTTTTCTTTGTACAGAAGGTTTTAATTTTTGTAAATGTATGTAACATTATAACCTATACAAATTGGTATCCTCGTGATCGTATCAACCCAAGAATTAAGTAGACATGCCATTTGGGGCACTCAGTGAAAGCTATATGATCCAAGTCCACAAGAATATGACGCAAATGCGTTTTTCATCATTTTCACTGCATTCAGAGTTTTTTCCCCGCTTCCCAGTACACGGCATGGAATAATAAATACTGTCACTATAAAGTGCAATTTGTTATGCAGAAAACAAGCCCAAACACGGCTCTTTACATGGAAAAAATTAAAAATGTATAGATTTTTGAAGGTGGGGAGTGAAAAATTAAACGCAAAAAAGAAAAAGGGCCTCGTCCTTAAGGGGTTAATAGACCCCAGGTGCATTGTGAGGCCAGTAGCATCTCTCGATCCCTGAAGAGGCTGGTGGTGACAAAGGGAGCCCCCTCCCTCTGAAGCCACTAAGACACCATGGTCCATGTTGACAGCAGTGTTTAAGGGGCTAAACAACTAGGATCAAAACCTTTCCATTCCTAAATGCTACCACTTGTGCTTGTATCAGAAAGGTTGCAGCAGGAACTTAATAAGTCAATTATTAAGGGCAGTACTGTGGAGATGTAAAGCCAAACCTAAAGACTCCAACTCCAACATTTCCCTAACTCCGACTCTGACTCCAGCTCCACAAAAACGGTCACCAATTCCATGACTCTGACTCCACGGATCACAAGCAGTTCTAACATGACAGGAGGCATTCCTTCCCAGTGTCTTTTTTCTTTGATCTATAGCAGAGGAGCTTCAATACTGAGCATGTACATAAAGTGCAGCACACATTTATCTCAACTAAAAGCCTGGGACAAAGGGTGGATAACCTGCAGCTAACAAGTCACATGTGGCCTGTCAAGTCTGGGGTTGCATCCTGCACCTTGCTGAAAGTCATATTCCAATGAGCACTTCCATAACTTATTGAAGTGTTTATTGGTGCATGAGGCTGGGTAGCGGTTAGTGGAGCTGAGAAGTTCTCATGGGTCTCAGGCCCTAGAGCAGGAGAGGACCCAGGAATGGTCCTGACAGTAGTGCATACATTCAGCAGGGGACACAGAGCTAAGTGGCACATGGAGGAGAGGAGAAGCTACAGTTTGGTGCAGAGAACAGAAGAGGAGTCAGCAAATTAGAGGATTTTAATTTTTATCTGCTCTGGGGGTGCCCAGTATTCATAATTGTCTGCTAAGGTGGTCTTAAGTATTATTATTATTATTTGCTCTGGGGCCCTACACTATTATTGTCTACTCTGAATGCAGTATTTGGTTTCTTATTGCTATACTGTGATATTTGTAATTTCTGGGATGGCATTTTGTTGGTGCATCTCGGGTGCTGGGTAGCGGATGTAGCTCCTTAAAGTTGAGCAGTATGAAAATATGTTCCATGGACCAACAAATGTTGCTCACCACTGGCCTAAATTTTTAGATCAGGAACAGAACAGACATTTAAAAGAAAATTTCATATTTATAAAAATAATTTATTATATATTTGTGAAATAGGAGTTGGTCCATTTTTATCAGACTGCAGCAAAATAGTCTACGACTCCACGATTCCAACTTCACAGCCCTGGTTAAGGGATGGGGCGACCTATGATAGACCATAAACTGATGAATAAATGTGGGCTTTGCAATGGACATGACAAAATGTATGGGAAGAGTATGTGAAGCTTATCTACAGTCTAGTATATACTCGGTGTATCTTGTGGTGTGGTGTAAACACTACATTGCTTCTGTTCTGTATCACTGTGGTTTGGGCAGAATATTACCATAATGCACTTGAAATTGCTTACGGGAACTTCTATTTATTCACATGAAATATTTTCTGGTTTGGGGAAGAAGGTCCTTGGTTCAAATATAAATGTTTTGAGGAAGTGCAACCTGGCAACTCTACCTACCCAAGTGCGGAAGTCCGACACATAAAGTTGAACATCTGGCTATTTGCTGTGATATGCACTTAACCAGGGCATCTCATGTTTTTCAGCTCCTAAATGAACTCAGTGTGGTGGAAGCGGAGTTGCTGTTGAAATCATCCAGCCTGGCAGGAAGTTACACAACTCGTCTCTGTCTGAACATTGTGGCAGTGCTGCGGCGCTATCATGCTTGTCTAATTTTAAATACTGAGCAAACGGCACAAGTTTTTGAAGGGTTTGTAACATATTCATTAAACCTACACCTAAAGCAATGAATTGTAATACTCATGTACACAGCAAGTCCCTGAAGCCATATGGCTGGAGATACTGCATCCTACCTTTGGGCAGATTTACTAATAGTTATAGATCGGAGAGCGCTAAACTACTTTAGATTTGTCAATGCTGAATGATAAGACTTTCTATTCTGACTTCACAACTTCTATTATGAGGTTGAAAAACTTGGCTACTTTCTTCATAAACAGTGCCACACTTGACCATGGTCAGTGGTGGAATTGTAGCTCATCTGATTTGAGCACACTACCCATGATCTGGAGTCAAATGGGGAATTTTTTTCAACCTCTTTAAAGTTGTAAACATAGTAAGACTTAATGGAAATCTACCATGATATTTACTGTTGGTAGACTTCACAAACATACATGTGTGTTTTTCTTAGGTCTGTGAGTTCTTCTAAAAAAAACATTATAAAAATATGGAAATGAGCTGGAGCTGCTCCACTCTACGTCACTGAAGAGCCTCTTGGCACCGCTGTCCGATCATATATGTACACACCCACTTTCTTAATTTTAGCCTGGTCCGCAGACTGCTGGTAATGTCACGATCAACAGGCGGGACCAAGCTAAAATTTAGAAAGTGTGGGGGGGTGTATATTTGATTAGACAGTAGAGACAAGATGCCGTCGATCCGGAATGTCCGACAAGGATTCGGAGCTGCCGTGATTCACTAAGATTGTGCGTCCAATTTCCTGCGTGTGTCGCTTCTCCACTGAGGTCCGCTGAAGTTCACCTTCTTCTTCCCGGTGCATGTGAGTGCTGATCTTGCGACAAAATTTAATTTTTAAATTCCTCGGTTTGTCCGAATCAGTCGGGTTGTCCGACGGCCACGCTTCGATTTTTGTTGCATGCAGGCCGGCCCCGATGCGCCACAATCCGATCACGTGCGCCAAAACCCTCGCCAATTCAGGGCAAATCGGAAAAAATCACGAAACCCGACGGTAATGCGTCCGACGGACCCTTAGTAAATGTGCCCCATAATGTCTTTTTTAGAAGAATCTGCCCATTCCTGGCCTTAAGGAAAACAGTGCCATCCCCTGGCAGACATAATGAGCATGTCAGTTTGGGCAGTCAGTAAATCTGATGGAAGATATGCTTTAATTCACACATGTGTTTACAAGTAGTTGGCAACATCTGGACAAACAGTACTTTATCCTTGGATCCCTATGTGACACTACATCGAGCAGCTTTCAGTGTCCATCCTTTCCAAAAAAAACAAGATATCATAAAAATGAGTCCTTTTTTATGCTGAAGATCCACATAACACTTAAGCTTAAATCTGTTTTTGGATTTATCTCTTTGTCCCATCAAAAGATAATGTAAATATATGCCCATGTTTTATGCTATATTATAAATCTTTTAGGCAGTAACCAGTCTGAAGTAGTTTCTATAGAATATATATAGTGTTCCTGTTGCTACTGAATGTGCACATACATTATTCAGCAGCAATTATACTATTGACACTCCTGGGCTTCCAATCAATATATTTACATTACAGTCCCCTCATTAACATGTGTAATTTGTAGCAGAGGCACCACAGACTCTACTTGAGCACCAGGTGCCGCTGCCCTTGTGGCTATACTCCTGCAGCTACTGCATATTACAAGAGCAAAATTTTGTAAAAATTGGAACCCAGCATATGGATGACATTTGTATGTAGATGCTAATGTTACCTTTTATTCAACCTGTTTGAAACATGAAATGCTCTCTGTATCTGTATTATCTGAATTCTCATAGAGTGTTTATAAAGATTCTTTGGAAATTACCAATTTACGTATATTTACATATATAAACCATATTTATTTGACCGAAATCCATTAGGTACATGAACAAAAAAAAGATGGAACATTAATACCCTGAATCTATAAAGGTTATTATATAGTATCATGTGAATAGTACAGTTTGCTTTGTTTTACAGTTTGTGCGGTGTGGTCAAACATGTAGTCAATCCATCAGAATGCTCCTCCGCAGAACGCTGTATTTTGGCCTATTTGTACGACCTCTACGTATCAAGTAGTCACTTACGGAGTAAATTTGGAGATCTATTCAGGTAACTACAAACTGTATATAAAAAAACTTCACACCAAAGTATATAGAGAAAAAACTAATTTAAATAAACCTCCCCCTGATCCAAAGTAGTAAATATGGTGAGACAATACCTTCATTCCCCTTTGTGTAGCCTTCCTCTGTAGATCTATGTTGAGCATCTCATTTCTTTCCAGTTCCAGGATGGAGTGTTTGACATTTCCCTCCCACTTGGCAATCCATAGTTCCGATCAATAGCCGGTAACTACTAGGATGAGACCTCCACCCTTTTTTCCTTAAGCCCTGTTGGATTTTCTCACTAATTGACTGACTAAGCAACCGAGTCAAAGTGTTTTGCTTGCATGCAGCGGTCCTGAAAACCATGTCCAATTAAGTGTTTACACAAGTAAATAGTTATTTATAATTGTGTAATCAACAGTAATTCCAAACTAAATAAAATGGACCGGCGCCAGGAAACCTGGAAACGTGCGGAAGGCTTGCCAAATAAAATAGGATGGGATAAGGTAGCAAGATGTCTTTATAGGTGATTGGAACACAGCAGCATAAAGGCATTGTATTTACACACAGATGTGTCTTCAAATTAGGGCATTAAATTGGAAATATTCGGTAGGGGTTTGCCCATGAAAGAAAATTCTCAAATTATAACCCCCTAATGATGTTCACACACTAAAGATCTTTTTAACCCCTCACTTATTTTGCAGACAGTACAATGACATAAAAACAGTTATTTGTGGTGCACAATTCGCCCCTATGGAGCTACTCACGAGAACAAGACCGGTCCACAAAGTCTTAATGTAAGTCCAATTCTTTTAGAGAAAAATACATTTTACTCTAGTCGGAGTAAAATGCATCGCACCAGTTTAGACAGATCCTTCTGACAAAGTTACCATATATACTCGAGTATAAGCCTTGTTTTTTAGTACAAAAAATGTGCTGAAAACCCAAACTCGGCTTGTACTCGAGTAAAAAAATGTAGGTTTTACCAAGTTTTTGTGGTAAAATTAGGGGCCTCGGCTTATACTTGGGTCGGCTTATACTCGAGTATATACGGTATGTCCCAATTCAGACCAGCACCATCGCGTTATTCACCATCTTCCTCTAATTGTTCTTATAGGACAATATTGCTGGAAGGAATATGCCAGCTAAAGGTGTAGTATGTTCATACAGGTTTAACATTTATTTAATTCATCATACTCACAAGGTAAAAAGTTAAAAGGGGCTTATCAAGATTAGTAGCGGGACAAGTCTGCAGTTGGGACATAACTTTGTCAGAAGGATCTGTCTAAACTGGAGTAAAATGTATTTTTCTCTAAAAGAATTGGAAGTACAATGACATCATTAAAATAATCCAAAGACATTGACCTATTTTGTTTCAGGACAGTGTTCCTTCTGGGATTCTGAACAATGGTTGTTGATCCATCTCCAGAAATGCTAAATCTTTAGGTTCCATATTATCTCCTTAGTCTGTCACAGATAATAAACCTATGTGGCTCCATACAAAAGGTAGTTTTGAATGTAGAGGTCTAAGATGTAACAAATATATAGAGATCACTAAACAATTTTCCTCCTCAGATGCACAAGATGCATAAAAATATTTTTTCACTTCGCAAACTTAAAGTCTGTATTGCAGAACATATTACCGGACCTATGTCTTCTTTGACTGTCTGCAGCAACCTATCAGGTGCTTCCAGATATTTCAGGGAAACACATTGGGGCAACATCAATTCTATGTCTGTTATTCCCACTGAACGAGTCTCTAATCCAAAAAGAGGTGGGGATTGGACATGTAAGTTATGATCCAGAGAACCTTTCTGGATCTTAACTCTGTATACACATGTACCTCAGGGACTCAACTATAGCAATGATCTAACCTAATGCAGATTTACTCAAGGCCATCTACCACCAGGATGAAGGATTGTAAGCCAGGGCATAAGAAGCTAAAAGGATATATATATATATATATATATATATGAAAAGTTTTCTACTTACAGTATTTGTGACACATGTGATTGTACTGGATGATGTGACTCTGCCGGACTTTTTATACATGAACGCCATCCTAGGTATTTACATTACAACTAAGAATCAGTTAGATTCGAAACTTGTTTTTTTCTCACGGCGCCAGTGTCATCACCAGCTTAGGGAGTGACAGAACTTACCTGGATAGAGATATAATATGTGCTTTGCACACTGACATCTCCTGTAGTTTTTCCACTTATCTTCCCCTTATGATGCTGACACTTTCCAATTTTGAAATGTCAGGCGGTTGGGTGAATCCCTAAGTATAGCTGAGGTATAATGCCAATGGCATAAACATTGTACAGATGTCCCTCGCCTGAAACTATTAAAACTTTCTAAAGAAGATCAACCTCCGAGCCATGATGGAATGGCTAGCCTACCAGAGTCTCCAAATCTTAGTTCAATTACACCTCCATGGCGTATTATTGAAAAGCAAATTTGACCCATTAAGGAAACTACACCACAAATCTACCTATAAGGTAGATCGGGTGGTAGGTGAATCAATGGGACGTGAGGATAGCCCTTTTAAGGGCTAATCCTCACGTCCCCGCACTTTTTTGTAACTTTTATTACCCTAATATGTTAATTTGTTATGTGGCTACTGGGCGTGGAGTAGCCGATCTGAGATTACACGAGGCGGCTACCCACGCCCCCGGTAGCCACTTTACCCCTCCTACTCACCAGTTTTGGCGCGCAGCTGCTCGTAGCTGCGCGCCCTCGTCCGCCGATCCTGCCGTCTGCGCATGCGCAGAACAGCAGGCCCGCGCCTGCGGGTCAGCTCCGAAGCCGGGGTGCACAGGCGGGGCCTGCTGTTCTGCGCATGCGCAGACGGCAGGATCGGCGGACGAGGGCGCGCAGCTACGCGCAGCTGCGCGCCGAACATGGTGAGTAGGAGGGTAAAGTGGCTACCGGGGCGTGGAGTAGTCGCTCGTGTAACCTCAGATGCGGCTACTCCACCCCCAAGTAGCCGCATAACAAAATTAACATATTAGGGTAATAAAAGTTTACAAAAAAGTGCGGGGACATGAGGATTACCCCTTAAAAGGGCTATCCTCACGTCCATGATTCACCTACCACCCGATCTACCTTTATAGGTAGATTTGTGGTGGTAGTGTGCCCTTAAAGAAATGATCCACATGTATCACTTTTGTGATACATGTTAGTAGTTGTACCTAAATTCTGGTGCACTGTTGTGCCAGAATTATCACAATCTACTTCCATCTGTGATAGGATAAGTTCCTGCCTCTTATTAATCTCTTTACTTTAACACAGTTTAGGTGCAGTTTAGGCGCAATATAGGTGCAATGTTAGATTTGGGCTCTTACATGTGACCCTCCTACAAGCTCCTCTCTGCTTCTCTCCCACATCCCAGAATGAAGAAAATACTCACAGCAGCACCCAGGTGTGTGACACCCAGCACCCAGTTACCTCCTCAGCCGTGGGTTCTCCTGGAACTTGGTGCTGATCATCCTGCTACACATGGGACACTTGTCTGTAGTATCTGCACAATTCTGCAAACTTCTCTTCTCTCTTGGTGTGAGCTGAGGATTTAGCAGAATGTTTTGTAAATAGAAGGTAATGAACTGTAAATAGATTCTGCAGCTCCTGTCTGCAGTGTCTGGCTGAGCTCTGCTGCTGGGGATGAGCTGCTCTGCACAGGGGCTCAGTGCTTACTTCTCAGTTAACGCCACCTTCGGGCTGGAGTGTTTTTGCGCCTGAATGAAAAGTTGCAAGTGATGAATATTATTAGGCGCAGCAAAACATCTAGATTGGTAAGATAAATGGGGGAAACATGGTTAATTTTGCTGCGTGGCTAGTTTGGCGCTTAGTTGCAAAAATGGTGCGCCGGTTTGAAAAAGCCCTATGATTTAATTTTAAAATTAATTAATTCAAGGTGCATTTGATAATAATTTCTCTTGTTAAGTCTATGCCTGGTTGCCAACTTTTTATCTATTATCGGAGAAGAACTTTCACGAGAAATCATTCCATGTATGCGCTTGAGAAGTGCCAGCATTTTGGACAACAATGTCGCCTTTATCATCTATTTTGGCAGATTTCCGTCTCTACAGGCTCTATTTGTAATCGTAATTAGTTTTCCTGAACTCGGCTCCAGGGCAGCAGCACACTAGTTGCTTTTATGTTTTTGCACACTTAGGAGCCCTAAGGCATGTGCCTGCTTCTAATAAAAGAGCTGATGCTTCTGAGAAGGGACCTGAATGACCTTCCCATGTTCTCCAATGTGGTCTTGCAGGTGAAGTGTTCTGAATCGTAACTATGCCTTTCTTGTGAAAATCCGTACCCTGAGTGAAGAGTGATCCTCATTTAATTTATATGTAAATGAGCATTTCAGTGCACTATGGGTGCGAGGTCAGGTGCACCAAACAAGATAAAAGTTTTCCTGTAAACCCGAGAACAGACCCTGTAAAACAGACCCTGTACCGTGTATTATTCATAGAATTCGTATTGACTGGAGTATTTCTTTAATCATACGTATGTGGTGATTTCCCAACATAATGGGGCAGATTTACTTACCCTGTCCTGTTGCGATCCCACCCCGAGGATTCGGGTCTGCCGCGATTCACTAAGATCGTGTGCCCGAGTTCCTGCATCCGTCGCTTCTGCGCCGAGGTCCGCCGGAGTTCACCTGCTCCTTCCTGGTGCACAATTCCGTTTTTAAATTCTGCGGTTGTCCGACATCCGCGCCCCCCCCGATTTCTGTCGCATGCAAGCCGGAAATAATAAAACGGAAATAATCACAAAACCTGATGAAAGTGCGGCGTTCAGACACTTAGTAAATGTGCCCCAATGTGACATAACGGGGTGAATAAGTTCCATCTGCATTATTCATATACTATTATCCCCTTAATGGGGTTTATCAGTAATCTGGGAAAAGCCTAGGTGAAAGGGCATGGAAGGGGAACAAAAGAAAACATACTGGGGCACATTTACTAAGGGCTTTCCCCTGCACATTTGTTGGACCTTGCGACCCTAAGTCTCACCAAGTGCCGTATTTAACATGCAAATTGTGTTGCAATACCTATGTTAAAGGTGCACCGAAAAAAGTTTGTGAACTCTGTCAGGACACTGCGGGTAAGCGACAGATTCCTGATTTCTGGCGCACGTTCTTAATGATTCGGTCGCACCCAGCATTATACAGGGAAAGAGAACTTTTAGTGCAGTTTCTGTCCTTCTTAGTAAATGTGCCCCACTGTACATATCCTTCTGCAGTTCCCATGTCTCACAACTCCAGTACTTCAGGTTTTCGGCATGGCACCAAGCCAGAAGTTCTGGGGGAATAGAAAACCACGTTTGCCTATAAGCGCCTCCTAGGACCTGGAGACAACAAATTAAGTGACCTTCTATGGTTGATGGAAGTAATAGGGAAATTTATCAAGCTGTCTACAATAGAATTTTGTAGAAATTTGGGCCCAAAAAATTATGCCACATTTGATGAGGGAGTCTGACCGTTATCAGACTTCCCTGGAAAAAGCCTGTTCACCAAAAATAATGTAGTTTCCTGGTGTAATCTCAAATAATATGATAGACTTATCATCCAGCATTAGATACAGTGATACATCTGTGGTTGTATTAGACTGTCTAATCAAACTATTTTTTTTTATAAATCTCCCACAACGTGTTTTCCTGAAAATAGTTTTTCTTTGTAGGGAAACTAGCACCTGGATTATGCTCTTCATGTGACAGACATCTTTTGGCAGCTGCCCAGAACAGCATTGAAGTGGGAGCTGTGTTTGCAGTCCTCAAAGCCATCTTAATGCTGGGTATGTTCTAATAAGGCATTTCCCTATATAATTTACAATGGTTGCTAGTTACAATATGTTGTATCAAGTTATATTGTACTTGAGGGTATTATAATATTCACATTATAACCAGTGAATAGGCTCTGTTCACTTCTGAAATGTGATGCTATAAAATAAAGAACTAGTTACCTTTAAACACCAAAATATTTGTACATTTGTATATTAACAGTTTACATGTTGATCAACAAAATTGTAAAAGTCCATTTTATGACTTTAGTACAGAGCTATAGTCGGACATTTAAAGAGAACCTGTCATGCAAAATAACCCCCCTAAACTAAATATATTTTCATGAACTGCCATTAGAGAGCATTGCCTCTATCCCTTCATTGTCCCTCTATATGCCTGTAAACTTAAGTAATGAGGTCCTAAAGCTGTATGCAAATGACATGTGAAATGTCCAATGAAGCATTAGCATATTCAAGCTGTCCACCTTATTCATGAGTGGGAGGCATAGCCACACCCCCAGTGCATGACTGACAGCCTGTATAATGATGTGAGGCTGTATAATGATGTGCTTCCTGGTGCTGTGGCCACGCCCCCTGCAGCCTGTGTGTGCATGTGTGTGTGTTTAGGAGAGATACAACAGCTCCAGGCAGCCATGTTACAGCAGAACATGTCAGATTCATGTGTAGCTGATGTCTCTCACCTGTATATTAGGAGGATGCAGCATGTCAGCCGTTGCAGCACACACACTAGCAATACTTTACTATACATTACACACAGACATGAGCAGGGGGAGGAGAGGGGAGGGGTAACAGGGGTGACATCACTGCCTCTGACCATGTGACCAGCCTCATTTACATGATAAAAAATAGATGATTTTACAATGAATAATGTATGAAATAACTAGATAAAGGCTGGGATGGGATCCTTGTGAGCTGCTCCAACAGGTAGTAGTGACAGGACTAGTGACACAGACCTGATGACAGGTGTCCTTTAAAGGAATTGCCCACTTTCAGGAAATAATTGATATTATTTGCATAATGACTGATACAATTTTCCAATATACATTCTTTATGAATTCCCAAGTGTTTTCTAGATCTCCTCTTGTTGTCATCCCATAGGAAGATTTATTGTTTACTTCCTGTGGACAAAAAACGATTCCTGGTTATATGATGTCACAGAGGTGCACAGCTCGTTATAACACAGAGAGTAATCAGACAGAAATCATTTTAAATATGCCCGTTGGCAATTTTGGTGTGTTAAAATTAGTATAAACCCAGTCAGTATTCAAGACATTTGGGATTTTCATTGTACAGTATTATGATGAGCTGTGCACCTGTGTGACATCACATGACCAGAGACCGTTTTTGTGTCCACAGGAAGTAAACAATGAAGCTTCCTCTAGAATCAGCTAATTCGATCAGTAAGCAGAGATCTAGAAAACCATGAGGAATTGATAAGAAAGTATATTGCAAAATTATATAACTGAATTATTTAGCTGAAAGTGGACAACCCCTTTTACATAGACTAATTGGACCTTTGGTTCTGTATTTTTATATGCTTTTGACTGTAGGAATATGTTTGGCACAACACAATAGCGATGTGCATACAGTACAGCAGAAGGTAAAGTCTGTCTTCTTCAGTAGTTATTTACGTAGCCATCACTGACATAACCTCTTAGTTTACAGTGCACAATGGACCACGGACCTTGTAGGACAACATAGTGTGGTTTGCCTACCCTGCAGGAGAGCCATAATGAATGTACAAGCTGCCATCTAGTGGTTACATGTAAACTCATTTGTCTTAATTCCATGTTATTTTGTAGGAGATGCTGACATTGGTAATAGTAATATCAGCTCTTCCAGACACATTAAGGCTGATATGTCAGAACGAGCATCAGAGGAAACGATGCCAGAGTCTCAATCAACTCCACAATCATCTGGAAAACCAATTGTTATTGAGACAGCGAGTCTGAGCGAATATGCCAAGTATGTGCTGAGAACGATATGCCAACAGGTACATGGAAACCAAAACTTCTAATCCCTGCATCTTTTGGAGCTGAGAACGATTCCCCTAGATTGTGACCATTTATCTTTCCTTGTGGTGTAGGAATGGGTTGGAGACCACTGTTTGAAGGAACCGGAAAGACTTTGTACTGATAAAGACCTCATCTTGGACCCCGTCCTCTCAAATAAACAAGCCCGGAAACTTCTACAATTGATCTGTTATCCGCATGGTGTAAATAATTCAGTTGAGGGAGACAACATCCAGAGGCTCCATATTAAGCATATCTTACAGGTAGTACAGTGGTGGATGTGCAGGAGCTAGCTCTTCTGTCCTATTTGAAGTGACCAGTAATATTAATGACATGTAATAGTTAAGGATTAGCTACTCATCTCCTGTAATGGCTGAAAGGTTGAAAGCTGCATCTTTTGCGCCATATAGATGGAATTTTGTGTTGATATTATACAAGACAAATCAAAAGTCCCAGGACACTCTTTTATTTCAGATATTAAAGGGAAAATTACATCTTAATACCCCAACAACTAACAGGCGAGAGAGTAATCTTTTAGGCTATGTTCAGAACATGGCCGCCAGTTTACCCAATGGGAAGATGGTGATGTAGTATATCATAGAAAAGCAGAATTTGTTCGGTAGTCAATTTCTGCAAGCAGATTTTTAATATCTCTTGTAGTTCAAAAGTTATCCACACAGAGATTCCCCATAGATGCCCATTGATTGGATCCAACATGCAGTGTAATGTTACCAATTACAAAATGGAAAAGTAATACACAAGCTACTACTACTAACTGTGTGGGGATTGGTATATTACCTCACAGTCTGCACTGCGAATAATCGTTTGTGTCTTCTCCATTTACTAGAACCTTGACCAGTGGACGCTCAGGCAGTCGTGGCTGGAGATTCAGCTGATGATCAAGCAATGCATGAAGGAACCTGTTAGTACTTTATCTCTAGACTCCACATAACATTGTATGTAATAGAGATCATGACTTTTTATTACTTAGATTTTTCAGAAAGCAGCATTATTAAACCATTCTTGTCATGCATTTCCAGGCCTCCAGCTCGGTGACTGAGATGAATGCACTTCTGGATAATATTGCAAAGGCCACCATAGAAGTTTTCCAGCAGTCGGCCGATCTGAACAGCAGCCCCAGTAATCCTGCCGGGGGTCTCTTCAATGCAAGCTGTGCTTCGCATGCGGAGACAAACAACACAAGGCATAGTGTGAAGTCAGCCTTCCTCAGGTAAGTTGTGGTCTTAAAGGGAATTGTACAATTTTTAGGCCTCATGCAAACAGATTTTACTGTTGCTTGTGAGCCGGCTGCCACAACCGCAGAAATTGCAGGTCCTATTACTGCCCATGAGGTGCAGACCGACCTCTCTCGGGGACGACACTCAGGCAGAAAACAATGGACCATGGCTTCATAATGTGCACAGAACCTCAGGTCCATTTTTTTTCTTTTATATCATTAGTCCATTCAAATTTTTTGAATGTCGTCCGAAAGGTATGGTTTCTACCCCATATGTATGGATTAAAGATGAGAAAATCGATTTTTTGATTTATGGATTCAGTACAATTCAGTGATTTGCTTTGGACAAATCTTGTATATATTATGATGATAGAAGTCTAATGAATCCGCAAAAAATGTTCATCGATATCAGTGGATGATTTCAAGGCTCTGTTATTAGTGTTTTTCTGAAAATGAACAATAAATTTTCCAATAAAAAATTCCATCTTTAAGAGGACTAGAGGATGTCATGTGCCAATTTTCAGGGCCAATTAAAGCAACATTGGTTTGGACTGAATAGGTTGAGAAAAATTCAGTGAAGCTTCAGCAATACTGATTCGCTAGTGACGACCCACCAAAAGTAAAGACTTGACAAAAACCTTTAGACACAGATATTGTATCACTGATTTGGAGAGGGGCGCATCAGAGAAATCTCTCTATGACACAGGTGCAGTTACATGGCAGAGATCCAGCCAGAAGAGATAGCTGTTTCTTAAGTTGTTTTATAACTGATGTCACAACATACAGTGATGTCTTCTGTTATCTACCGTGTCATATTTGTAATTATGTTGTAATAGTGTTTTCTGCTGTAGTTTTAAACCTATAACTCTCTACAAAATTCAGAGCAAAAGAAGGAATGTGGAGCAATTTAATGCAGAGCACTATGAGGACAGCAGTGTGAGGAGACTCCCCCAGCATTCCTGAATCGGTCTGGGGGAACTGGGTCCTCCCATTTGTGGAGAGCCAGGGCTGCAGTTCTTAGTGAGCATATCCCCTTCTTGAAGTCTGGGTGCTAAAGGATCCAGTTCACCCCTGACTGAGTCAGGGCTTCCAGTTGGGCAGCTAATCTTTTAGAGCCTCCGTGTCAGACCATGGAAGAAAGGACTCATGGAGGTCGGATAGAACTTCCACAATCTTCCAGTCTTACCATAAGAAATGTGCCAATTCCATGGCAAATTTAAAAAAAAAGTCAAATGGTCAAATAGAAGTTTTGAGAAATTAGCTTCTTTCTTTTTAGGATTATATCACAGATTACAGATTACAGGGGCATTTTATGATAGCACAGTGGCTGCTGCTTTAAACCCTGATCTGAATTCCAGTAAATGATGTAACAACATCCTGATACCACGACACCTGTTGGTCCTGGTTCCACGGATTCCAGCGATAACCCAAAAGAGAAAAGCAGAAGGACTCCTGTTGTTGGTGTAACAGTAGTTCTCCCTTATTCTCCTATTTGATATCTTTTGGACTGTCTCAGAGTTGTCACAATTGCTGGTGTTTTTTTTCAATTGTGATTATATCCGCAATAATCCCAGACATAAATGGAACTGTGACTTATCAGATATAGCCAAAGGACTGGAAAAAAGACATTTACTCAGTAAGCAGGACAGTGACGCGTGGAATATAAATGAATCTAACCAGACTTAGATAAAGAATCTGTAAATTCATCAACTTGAATAATACATTTTATCATGGATTACGGGTTTGAATAAGTGATGTTATGTAACTTTTTGGCTGCAGCTCTTCTGAACGTAGGGGTGTCTGGCTTGTGGCACCTTTAATTGCTAAATTACCTACCTCAGTCCAAGGCAGAGTGCTGAAGGCAGCAGGGGAAGAGCTGGAGAAGGGACAGCACTTGGGGTCATCTTCAAAGAAAGAACGAGATCGGCAAAAGCAAAAAAGGTAAGTAGCCCTGACATTCTCTTTTCTATACTGATGTACGGAGATGCCGTGATAATGTTTCCTAATTGTTGTATTATGTGTGATATAAGAACACAGACACTGAAGATAAAATAAATAGCTGTGTCATGTGAACCTTATTTTCAAATTCATCATAGTAATGTAATCGATTGTAAGCTCTCCTGGCAATAAAGGTTAAACTATTTTCCTTTGATCTACATATTGCATGCAATGTTTCCTCAATTTCTGTACTGTACAGATACAGAATATTAATAAGGCATATTGAATAACTCTTTTGTATCTTCCATGAAGCATGTCTTTGCTAAGCCAGCATCCATTCCTATCATTGGTGCTCACCTGCTTAAAAGGACAAGATGAACAGAGGGAAGGACTACTTACATCTCTGCAGAACCAAGTCAATCAGGTCGGTTATCCTGGGAATTTATATTAAAAAAAACGCTTCTACCATCTGCAACATCACCGGGGCCTAGCCTTTTCTTGGGGCCTGGAGGCAGCCGGGCCCAGAATACCGGAGTGGCTGGCTAGTGCGGCCTTGGGCACGCTGTGGTCACGGTGCTTGGTATGGGGACCGGAGGGCTGTCCTATAGCCTGGCAGGTCTCCAGCAGGTGGTGTGTGAAAGAAATAAGGAGGGAGAGGCTGATGTACTGGTTCTCCCTGGGGCAACCCTGAGTATCTGTAGGATGAATCCCTTGGTGATGGATGGGGAAGCCCATGGTAGTGATGCAGGGATTATACCGAGGGAATGTTGTGCAAATCAGTTTGAGTTATGGAGAGCTGGTCCACTGGAAGGTTATACACTGCCAGATATGCAGGAGCTACTCACTCCTCTGTTCACTGGAGCTGACATGTGCTCTAAGATGGAGTCTCTCACTCTCCTCACTGCTCAGACATCTGATATAAATAGTTTTGTGCAAAAACTACAAAAGTGCTTAAGGAATGATACCTTTATTGGCTAACCAGAAAAATTTGGTGCAAGCTTTCAGGGCACACAGGCCCCTTCTTCAGGCATGGATACAAATGAAGCACTGAGAGAAAAACACATTTGAGGGATGTTACACTAAGATGATAAGTACATATGGTGAGACACAATTAAGATCAGCCGGGCAATAAAACTGGAGGTTATGTTACACAGAGAAGGGTGATGGGGGAGGGGTGGCCTAGTATGGCAGTGGTCTGGAGTCAGTCTCTTGTGGGGATTGAAGTGAGTCCATGTAATGAGCCTTAAGCCCAGGTGCAATATTGAGGCCTTGTGTCAGTGACTGGAAGGTCATCATCAGCTTGAACTCCCAGGTTTTCCTTTCTCTGTTATCCTTAAAGTCACTTTTCAGTATTAGGACCTTTTTGCTGTGGACTGGTCTAGAAAAGTGTTTTCCCACAGGGGTGTCCATCCCCTCACTTATGGTGTGTCTAGAAGAATTCATCCTGCTCTGAAGTTTTTGTTGAGTCTTCCCAATGTATATATTATTTTTGCGACACCTCATGCACATTATCAAGTACACAAGATTGGAGGATCTACAGGAGAATGTGCCTGGGATTTTATACTCATGTTGTGTGTTGGGGATGAAAAATACTACACAGAACCTCTCCTACAGCTTATCCGGTTTGTAGTAGATCACAATTATTTATCCTTTGGTGAGGACATTTACTTGCAATGTATGTGGAGTGCCATGGGGAGCAGAATGTCCCAACCTGTTCATGGCCAAATTATAGGATGCGTTTCTGACAACCTGCACCACTAAACCTCTAGCATACTTCCGCTATATTGATGACCTTCCTATTATCTGGTCAGGATCTGAGGATGAACTGTTCTTTCCACAGAAGTTTTAACAAATTCCATCCTAACATAAAACTCTCCCTGGACTTCTCTAAATCTAAGGTACATTTTCTGGACACAACCATATGCATTAAGGACAATATCATACAAACTACAATTTATCAAAAACCCACATGTCATCCAGCATACCTAAAGTGAAACAGTTTTCATCCAAAACATATCAAGAAATCCATTGTTTACAGCCAAGCTCTGAGATACATCCGGATCTGCTCAGAAAGTTAGAATAGAGAACAACACCTTCTATCACTAAGAAGAACATTCTTACAACAGGGGTATCACCCGCTGGTTATAGATACACAGATCCACAGAGCTAGAAGGATTCCAGGGAGCAGCCTCCTGGATTACAAACAAGAAGAGGACAAGTGCAGAGAGCCCCTAGTGGTCATGTACATCCCCAAATGAAAATCTTGAAGAATATTGCAACATATCTCTATGCCATAAGGACATATTCCCACAGACCTACCGTTCCTTGCCTACAAATAGCCACCAAGTATGTGGTATCTTCTGGTTAGAAGTGCCCTCTCACCACCAACACAGACGCGCTCTTTCCCTGCAACAACAAAAAATGGAAGACTTGTGCCCAGTTTCTATCATCAAGTACAGTCCACATCCCCAAGACACAGCAGGACTATAAAATACTGGGCACATTCTTCTGTAGATCCTCCAATGTTGTGTACTTGATAATGTGCATGAGGCGTCACACAAATAATATATACATTGGGGAGACTCTACAAAAACTTCTGAGCAGGATGAATTCTCACAGACACACCATAAGCGAGGGGATGGACAAGCATCCCCGGGCCCCTGAACCTCACGGGCCCCGTAGCAACCGCTACGGCTGCTACGGCGGTAGTTACGCCACTGTCTGTGTCTGTAGGACTATGCCCAGTAATCCATCACAATCAGTGTTTTTCTGATATTAGGTTATGTAAGGGTAAATGCCCTTAGAGTCCCTATTCTGTATGAATTTTCTGGCAGAAAACCTGCAGTACATACAGTACAATTTATGTCAACAAGATTTTGCTAATCTGATATACATTATGCAGGTCTCATATCATTTTTTGGGGCAGCAAATGACTTCAATTACGTTTCTTAAAAAATCTTTATGATGTCTTGATGAAAATCTAGGTTTTGCAAATTTTCCCTAAATTTTCCACAGTAGCAGTCTCCTTTCCAGTGGGTAAGAAGTCACTACATAGAGGAGTAATGGCGATCCTTTTAGAGACCAAATGCACAAACTACAATCAAAACCCACTTATTTATGGGAAAGTGCCAACTTGGCAATTTAAGCAGTAAATTATTGCTTAAATTATACTTTTAATCGTATTGGCATCCTGAGGAAAACAAGAAAGCAGAAGGAGAAATTTGGCTGATCATTGCAGCTTATATTCTGGGTCCCCTTAATGGGAAGAATAAAGGACCCAGAGCAGAAGCTCCAATGATAATCCAGCTCAATGCACACCTTCTCGCTCCTCCTGTAGTCTCAGGCAGTTAAGTACATGTCACTTTAAAAAATAGTACTCAGCACAACATGTCCTGGGCATCCTAGGACTGCAGGAGGAAGCCTTGATTTCTGTCTGCGGATATCTGTGCTGTGGTGACATCCTGGGTGCCGACAGACAGGGCCCTGAGGGGCTCCTCTGGCACTCGTGCCATAGAGAGTAGAAGTATGAAAGTATAAATATATATAAATAATTCTCTATTTCTTTAGGGATTGGTCCCTGTCCCCATGGGGCTCACAATCTAATCAACCTACCAGTATGTTTTGGAGTGTGGGAGGAAACCAGAGGAAACCCACACAAACACAGAGAGAACATACAAACTCTTTGCAGACGTTGACCTGGGTGGGACTCGGACCCAGGACCCCAGTGCTACCCACTCAGCCACTGTGAAATTTTAATATAACAAGGAATGTTTAGTTTGTGTTTTTCTCTGCATGAGATTTCATATTCACCTCACTCTATAGTTGCAGATGTAAGCAGTCATAAGCAGTACTATAAACTGTACTATGTTTGTTTGCTTGAGTCACTGTTTGCAGACTACTGTCCTTTTTTGAATCATGTTATGTAAAAGTAGATGTACAACTGATTAATCTACACAGTCCTCTTCTTACTATATGTATGTACTTGACACTTGCCATTGATGCCAGTAAGGGGGATGTTTCCATTTTGTGCCAAGCAGACATGCATTTCCATCCTGATATCATGCTTTACAGATCTTAATTAAACACCTTCCGACATTTTTGTGCTTTACTATATTTGCTGTTGCCATAATACCTGGTAAAAGCAAATCATTGTGTAAAGCATCTCCAGCTGTTTAGTAAATCCTAATAACAGATTTACATTCACCACAAGCAAATGTCCTTAACTGAACTTAGCTCAGTCTGGAATTTGCTGTTTTGTTTGAAATAACATAACTTTTGACATTGATCAATACTTTCGGTCCCTCAAATGCAAAAAGCTGCAGCAATAATAATAATTATTTATATAGCGTACACATATTACACAGCGCTGCACAGAGCTTGCCAAATCAGTTCCTGTCCCCAATATGGCTCACAATCTAATCAGCCTACCAGTATGTTTTGGAGTGTGAGAGGAAACCGGAGGAAACCCACCCAAACATGGAGAGAACACAGAAACTCTTTGCAGATATTGACCTAAATGGGACTTGAACTCAGTACTGCAAGGCTATAGTGCTGACCACTGAGCCACCCAATGGTTTCACTTCTGTACTGACATGCTGTACCCAGCAAATTAGGAGCCTTAAAAAACACAAATACTGGTATCACACACATTAGCGGCTATACTGAAAAAATATAGTCCGCTTACTTGGGATGTCTTATCTGCCACATGTAGACTGGCATACTGTAAGGAAGGTCTACGTATGATTTGGAGGATTTCAAATAGATGAGCATATCATTATAAAAGAAAGTGAATTCAGCGACCCCTGACCTCCCCCTTTGTGAATGCTTATCAGTACATTTGGTGGTGGCAAATCTCACGTGAAATGAAAGATTATGCATGTTGAAGTCTAACGTGCAGATCCATCTTGCCCCAATATTTGGGTGTTGATTTTGGCCGATGTTAAGCTAAATTGTATGGTCACCTGTTCCATAAACATAAATCAATACATTAATGTGATTCTAGCCAGCTACTATCTCTTCATATTTGTGTTTCCGCTGTGAGCTATCATTCATGGTCACTGTGCCTTATGCCAGGTTCAGGGATCACCTTGACACAATGTTATTACTTATGTAAACAGAACAATCAGTTCCTTCCTATTAATAGAATAATTCATTCTAACAGAAGTAACCTCCCATTCACATTGTTTCTTCCTCTCCAGTAGCGCTTGTTCCAAGGTAAAGCAGACAATCTACAGCAGCGTGCAGCCCTCCAACTCTAATGTCCTGTGGGATCCAGACTTCATGGCAGACTTTATAGAGAACCCCTCTGTTCATAATATTAATCACCTGATGCTCGGAAAGATCCTCAGTGAAAATGCAGCAAATCGCTACAGTTTTGTCTGTAATGTCCTCATGAATGTTTGTATGGGGCACCAAGATGCAGAGAGGTAAGCTCTGTGCCCAGTTAGAGGTAAGCTCTGTGCCCAGTTCTCGAAATAAAAGGAGAGAATGTATAACAAGTGATTTATTAAAAAGAATAGATCATACAATTTTCTACCCTAGTTATTCTACAAATGTTCCCCAACACTTACTCTTTGAGTAAATCTCATTCAAGCCGTACATGAGCTGCACTCAAAATCGGCACACGGATTTTCATAGGAAGTTCCTTTTTTCTTCATGTCGCTATCAGTTTTTAATACAGAAGGAAGAGATCAAACAATTCCCTATAATCTGACTACTGTTTGTCCATTGGTATACTATAGCAGGTTCCCCATTTTTTTTTCAGCAAGTGTTTCTGTGCAAACTTTTTGAAAAATAATAGTGAAACCCTACAGTTCTTTATTTAGGTTTCCAAATATCTTATCAATCACATAATGTTACACTACAAAACACATGGTTAGCGCTTCCCGTGGTGTATTGCCAATAAAGAGTTGAAGATCTCACTTTTCAACTTGCATCCAGGAGATGATCACACTCACTGTTGAAAATAAATCCCACAATAGTATCATGGTAGGGAAAATAAAATGCTGTGTAATGTCATTTCCGGTTTATAGCAGTTAATTACCATGTTATGGTGAAATAAAGATAAATAGTTAGCCCTAAGACTAAAGCACCTTCTCAGCTGTACCTGCTTAATTTCCCTTACTTCTCTAAGTGGTAGGAGACAACTACTCGACCTTCCCTTCCTGCGCTAAAGTGCAAATACAGTGACCAAGACAAGACGATACAATGATGAATAGTTGTGATTTGTGAAATATGGGACAGAACCCAAAGAATCAGGAAAAGGGTCAAATACCCTACTGTATACTGTAGAATGCAGTACCAGACTATATCATGCCAAGAACTAGAGTCCACAAAACCTTTTATGAGATGCCAGACCCCGGGTCCAGAATATGATTGGAACAGTTCTTCCAATCATATTCTTTTCTTCCAAAAATGACAATAGAGAGAAATTCTGTCCATAAAACAGATTAACTGCTAGGAAAGGAATACACAAGTGTTCAGACAAGCTCACACAGAATGGAACAATGTGACACTTCTACATCCTCAACCATACTTATTGGACAGAGGATGATGCCAGCACAGATATTACATATCATAAGAAACTAGATGCACCTGTATGTGAGTAGGTGACACCCTACATTATAGAGTTAATTATAAACAGCACTCAGATACTGGCCTGTGCCTGATTTGGGTTCATCTTGCCAGAATTCTCAATGAATTTATTGTGTTTCATTCCAGGAAAAGTGATCTTATTAACTCAGCCTGTATCTTAGGCATTGAGTCCAATAATACTTGGCAAGAAACAGTTCCAAAAATAAGATAAGCTAAAAACCTGTATGTTCAGATAAGTACAATGCAGGCTCTTATAGTTGTAGAGTTAGACCGGATCTCGCCTGCATTTTTTTTTTTCTATTTGTCACCCATTGAACTCAATGCCCCAATTATTCCCTATTTAATGTGTTGTGAATATGCTCTTACACTGTTCTGTTAATAAGTGACCTTCCTATAACATTGATTTGTGAAATCAATTTCCTGCTGCCTATTGTCCAGTAAGCGCTAATGTAAAGTCTTATCTCTATAGGATCAATGATATATCTAATCTGTGTGCTGAGCTTACCGCCTGCTGTACAATATTGAGCTCAGAATGGCTGGGAGTGCTGAAGGCCCTATGCTGTTCCTCCAATCATGTATGGGGCTTCAATGATTTACTCTGCAGTGTGGATGTAAGTGCCATTTTACTAATGTATTGTCTTCCCATATCCCAATCTGAAATCATATTACCACTTCTACTAGGGCAGAAGTAATCAACTATGTAGACTGATAAGCTAAGGTACTGGTATATTACTGCAACATGGAAAACTCCATCCGCTGTGTATTTCCAGTCCTTGCTCACTGCAGTGAGTCAGGATGGCCACAACACTATGGCTGGAGCTGTCTGCCTCCATCTCCATCCATTGGGTGAAACATCTTTACCACCCCAATGTGATTGCCTAATAATAACCATAACATATAAGTTCCTAGTAATCCCCTGGTGATGTTATTACAATAAAGATTATTTTTAACCCTTTACTTCACAAGTTTACTCAGTTTTATTGCTGTTTTAGCTCCTATTACTCAGTGATGGTCATTGTAAGTTGGAAAACCCGATGGAAATGCGGCTGCGGGACCCTTAGCAAATAAGCCCCATTATGAGCCATCTAGTACTGTGTGCTGACAATGTGGTTAGATTATGAGGGTACAGGTTTATATACACTTTCATTTATCTTCTGAACATTGTGCTAGTATCTGACACATAGAAAGAGAGATGAGACAGATCAGAGATTATGAGATACTTGAGATGCATATTACACACAGTCAGCTCTCCTAACTCTCTGGTATTCCACAACACATAGATCTGCTGTGCCTTCCTCCCCAGACAAAGAACTTATGTGTCCGTAGCTTGTAGTTCTCCTCATGCTGCTGCTGTGGGCAATAGTGATGGGTCATTCATGAATGAGCCAGCACAAATAGGTGAGTCATTTGCATAAACAACGTGAGCCGGATTAACCTTGCCCTTAAATCGTTCACCACACCCCCTTTAACCTGATAAAATTGGGTTAAAAGTGGTGTGGTGTGACTGACTGGCCAGCAGCTCCCTGTTATACATGTAATAGAGAGCTCTTCAGGAGCCAGAAGAGCTGGCTCACTAAGAAGAATTCCCATCACTAGTGGGCAGAAACTCAGTGTATGTGTTAGTGAGTGAGCTCTGTAATGGACTGCAGGGGGCGGGGCTAGAGTTGTGTGAGCAAAGAGAGAAAGAGAGACTTACCTACAGGCCATCACACAGAAAGCCAAGATGGCTTCCCCGACCCTAAGTCAGAAGTTACAGGATCATGTCTAGGGGGCAATGAAATTGTCTACACCAGGACAGATAGAGACAGGTTTGACTTATATCTGTGAAATGCTTTATTTTTGTTAATAACAGTGAATTAGAGAATGTGTTATTTTTTTATCCTGAGTACATATAAGAAACTTGTCTGTGGAATAGATTTTGGAGACCTGACTGTCAATGTGTGTAATAGGAATCTCATGGATCTCAACATCTTTCTCATCTCTCTTTCTATGTGTCAGATACTAGTACAATGTTCAGAAGGTAAATTAAAGTGTATATAAATCTTTACCCTGTTAACCTAACCACATTGTCAGCTCACAGAACTAGATGGATCATAATGTGTCTGCTTAGAGAGTCCCCGCCCACACCCTGGAATATTACACTGACCATCACTGAGTGATAGTAGCTAAAACAGCAATAAAACTGAGTAAAATTGTGAAGTAAATGGTTAAAAACCCTTTAACTTGAAAAAGCATATTCAGACAGAGTCCAAATAACATATAATAAAGGCATAGCCTGGGTCCACTTTGTTGTAATACTGAGGAACTGTATTTTACACTTTTTCATGTAGGAGTAAGTAGTTTATACACCTCAACATTTATTTTTCTAATTTAAGATTGCTGTACAATAAAGGTTGTCCTTCCCTTCATGATAAGGAACCTGTCACCAGGATGCTCTTTTTTCAACAAAAAGCCTATTACATAATAATTCGAAAGCTGCTTTTGTCAAGTTTCAAAATAGTATAGTTCTTTTATAATAAATTACTTAAACTTACCTGGCTCCCTGCAAGAATCGACTGCCGGGGAAGGGAGGCATTTCAAACCTAAACATCCATCTTCTCCTGGATACCTCCTCCCTTCTTACACGCTCCAGGCCCTCTGTCTCTCTCCCACAGGCTCTCTCCTGATCCCATCTCCTGCTGATGTCAACTCACGAAATTCCTTGCGCTTGCACTGAGAGCTATGCTCACTGTAAAGCATGGGAAAATTTGGGAACCTGGCTGTGTTAGAAAATGAACATTCTGGTGACAGGTTCCCTTTAATGTTTTCTTCTTAAACATAAACCACAGTAAATTCAATCTGTTGAAGAAAAAGATAAATATTTAACTTAAGTTGTAAGAGCGAAAGTAATAGGTGGATAACAAGGGTTGTTCAGTCATAGAGATACTGGGGCAAATATCATAAGTGTGCCGGTATGATGGCCCAGCCGCTGCTCTTGCACAGCCTCTTGATGTATCCGGTGGGATCTTGCACAGTGTTTATTTGTATGCCAGGCCCTGCACATGTGAAAAGTCGCCGGCCGCGCCCTCCACATGGCCCGCTGCGCCCACCCTTCACCTCTTTCACGCCTCATTGGTGTGAAGGTGGAGGATTAAGCTAAATAATCGCAAGTGCTATCAATAAGCTAGCATTTACGATTATATAAAAGTGCCCCACTGTGCCCTTTTATATATTGAAATGCATTCAAAAAGCATATGCATTTACTTTAATAAGAAGATCTTAAGAGCAAGTGGTCATGTCAGTTTTTGACCCCAGATCCATTGATTGTTTCTTTGTAAAGTTTAAGGTGTTGGCCACTTCACCTTATGATTTTTTGTAATGTGTGTGTAAGTGTGGGGGGCAAGATATCAAGTAATTTACCAAAATTAAAAAATATTGAAATTATTGTAATTATAATAAAAAATTTAAAGTTCTGCTCCGCTTTCTTTATATGTGAAGTGAAGCCTCCTGTCTTTTACCTCATCAGCCGGACATTCCTGTCCAAAAAATGGCCACAGATGGAGGATCGTGTGATCTCATCATGTGATCTCATTATGAATATAAGATATAGGTCTGGGCAGCACCATTGTTCATGGACAGTTAGAGATCACATGACCCTCCATCTGCAGACATATTGGGGCACATTTACTTACCCGGTCCGTTCGCGATCCAGCGGCGCGTTCTCTGCGCTGGATTCGGGTCCGGCCGGGATTCACCAAAGCAGTTCCTCCGCCGTCCACCAGGTGGCGCTGCTGCGCTGAAGTCCGCTGGAATGCCTCGAAATACACCGGCCTACCCAGGATGAAGGTGAGTGAAATTTTCGCGACACAATTTTTTTTTTAAATGCGGCGGTTTTTCCGAATACGTCGGGTTTTCGTTCGGCCACGCCCCCCGATTTCCGTCGCGCGCATGCCGGCGCCGATGCGCCAAATTCCGATCGCGTGCGCCAAAAACCCGGGGCAATTCAGGTACAATCGGCGCAAAACGGAAATATTCGGGTAACACGTCGGGAAAACGCGAATCGGGCCCTTAGTAAATGACCCCCATTATGATCAGGAATGTCCGGCTGATGAGGTAAAAGACAGGAGGTTTCACTTCACATATCAAGAAAGCAGAGCAGGACTATTAATAGATCTATAATGGTAAATTACCTCATATCCTGCCCCAACATATATACACACATTACAAAAAACTTGAGGAAAAGTGGCCGAACCCTTTAAGTTCTGTTTTATGCTAACAATAATATGAGAGAATTTACCATACATGATCATTGTAGCCCTGTTATTCTTGATTTTTCAGTGATAAAAATCCATTTGGAATTCCTCTCCATCCTGACTTTACTCTTCTCTTCTAGGTTAGTGACCTCTCATTCCATGATTCTTTGGCCACTTTTGTGGCTGTTCTAATAGCACGGCATTGCTTTTCACTGGAGGACGTGGTCCAGCATGTTGCTCTTCCATCTCTACTGGCTGCAGGTAGCATCTGGGCTTAAGGTTGATGACACCACAATCTATAAACAGAATAATCTTCACAGGGGCAGATTAAGGCTGCCGGGGGCCTGGGCTGCATGAAAATTGCAGGCCCCCATAAGTTTATATATTTGTTAAGTTTTACATTAAATAATTTTACTATAAATGGTCAACAGTCCAGTATATGTTCTTCACAGCTCTCCGCGCATGTGCTCAATCTTTATTGTAGGTGCATAATACTCTGCTGGTCCATTTCATGTGGCGGTCCTCTCTAGGTATCAGATAGTCCACAATTATGAGGTGTGTGCATCCTAATAACTGTGATGCATCGCTAGTAGAGATGAGCGAGCACTAAAATGCTCGGGTACTCGTTATTCGAGACGAACTTTTCCCGATGCTCGAGTGCTCGTCTCGAATAACGAGTCCCATTGAAGTCAATGGGAGACTCGAGCATTTTTCAAGGGGACCAAGGCTCTGCACAGGGAAACTTGGCCAAACACCTGGGAACCTCAGAAAAGGATGGAAACACCACGGAAATGGACAGGAAACAGCAGGGGCAGCATGCATGGATGCCTCTGAGGCTGCTTAATCGCACCATTATGCCAAAATTATGGGCAACAGCATGGCCATGACAGAGTGACCGAATGAGGCTAGATAGCATCTAAAACATCCAATAATTGACCCTGACACTATACGGCTTGTGATTGGCTCTGTTTCTGGCCGCCAAAAAGCAAAACGGCGGGAGCTGCCATTTTCTCGAGGGGGCGAAGTATTCGTCCGAGCAACGAGCAGTTTCGAGTACGCTAATGCTCGAACGGGCATCAAGCTCGGACGAGTATGTTCGCTCATCTCTAATAACTATGCATAGTAAATAGATGAACTACAATGACGAAAAGTGAGCTCATCTCTAATCGCTAGCTGTCTGTGTGGCAGAACACAAAACAATGGCAGTATTATGTACTAAATTATTATTCCAAAAAGTCTAACCCCTTTCTTCATCCTGTGCAAAGCACATGCCCCCTACACTTTTTATGTGGGGAGACTATCAAAATTTAGATGTTATTTACAGCAGAAAATGACATAAGTAACTGTACCCTATTTACTATGCAGCATTTACTATGCAGCATATGAAATAAGTTATATCACAAGCTTTATCACTTTAATTGTATTTTAGACAACTAAGTTCCAGCAGCTGTGTGTGTAAAGGTCACTTTCCCCCACAAAAACCACACACTCTTTAATGCTGCTATTAATCTTGTAATATACTAAGTGGATACATGTTGATGTGCTTACCAGAAGAGAGTAATATTTACCAAACTTCCACAAAAATACATCCAAATATGTAAACGACTCTATTTACATAATGAGATTTATTCTGTACTATCAACTTATTGGTAAAATGATACATTGCTATTGATGATCACCTTAGTAGAATACTAACATTCCTAATTATAGCTTTATGTTTTTTTATTATTATTATTATAGCCTGTGGGGACCCAGATGCTGAACCTGGTGCCAGAATGACCTGCCGCCTCCTTTTACATCTCCTGAGAACCCCACAAATCAGCACATGTGGAGCCACAGGTGGTAAATATTATTGGGTTTTACAAATTCTTTTAGTGTTGTAGAACTGTTATCGAAAATACATACATATATTACAGACTTTTTCCTACCTCTTAGAGAACTGCGGCACATTATACATGCCATTATATTATACATACCAGTCACATGTTCATCTGTCAATTTTCTGCCTCTCTGGAAAAGTCACATGTTCATCTGTCAATTTTCTGCCTCTCTGGAAAATCTGGTAGATTACCGGTAATTTAAAAGTATTAAAAGGACAGTGTAATTGGGTTTTACACGACTAAACTAGCAGCATCCTCAGGTAGGGAATAAAATATAATTTCTAGCATTACTTCTTATTTGTAAACTCTCACCCATTTTTAGATATATATATATACACTCACCGGCCACTTTATTAGGTACACCATGCTAGTAACGGGTTGGACCCCCTTTTGCCTTCAGAACTGCCTCAATTCTTCGTGGCATAGATTCAACAAGGTGCTGGAAGCATTCCTCAGAGATTTTGGTCCATATTGACATGGATGTGCAGCCGACAAATCTGCGGCAACTGTGTGATGCCATCATGTCAATATGGACCTTTGATGAGTCAATGAAGGTTTGCAGTTGTGCATGTTTGCTGTATGATGTACTATTATTTATTTTCAGTTATTTATAGAACACAATTAATTCTTGGTGTGTACATAAAGGATTAAATAAAAAAAAGATATTTTTAACAATCCCTGTGAACGTGCTAGAGTTTCTGCTTTTCTACATCCTGAGTTGTCATGGCTTTGATATATACTTCTCCGTGCACCTAGCGGATCAAGGGTTGAAGTGGTGAGCTGGACTATATCTTTATTTTTTTGTGTATATTTAGTACACATATATTACATTAATGGACAAATGAATAAACAAACAGACAAATACAGTCATGGCCATAAGTTTTGAGAATTATACAAATGTTAATTTTCACAAAGTCTACTGCATCAGGTTTTATAATGGCAATTTGCATATACTCCAGAATGTTATAAAGAGTGATCAGCTTTACAGCAATTAATTGCAGAGTCGATATTTGCCTTGAAAATGAACTTTTTCCCCCAAAACACATTTCAACTTCATTGCAGGCTTACCTTAAAAGGAGCAGCTAACATCGTTTCAGTTTTTGCTCCATTAACACAGGTGTGGGTGTTGATGAGGACAGGGCTGGAGATCAATCTGTCATGATTAAGTAAGAATCACACAACTGGACACATTCTGTTAACCATGGTTATCTTTAAAGAATGTGCAGTCATCATTGCACTGCACAAAACTGGCCTAACAGGGAAGAGTATAGACACTAGAAAGATTGCACCTCAGTCAACAATCTATTGCATCATCAAGTAATTCAAGGAGAGAGATTTCATTGTTGCCAAAAAGGCTTCAGGGTGCCCAAGAAGGACCAGTAAGCGCCAGGACCGTCTTTTAAAGGTGTTTCAGCTTCAGGATCGGGCTACTAGCAGTGCAGAGATTGCTCAAGAATGGTAGCAGGCAGGTGTGAGTGCATCTGCACATACTGTGAGGACTGAGACTCTTGGAGCACAGCCTGGTGTCAAGGAGGGCAGCAAAGAAGCCACTTCTCTCAACAAGAAAACATCAAGGACAGACTGATATTCTGCAAAAGGTACAGGGAGTAGCCTAGGACTAAAGTACAGTAAATTACCAATTATCAGAGGTCCGTTTGTAACTAGGGGTTCTTTGTAAGCCGGGTGTTCTTAAGTAGGGGAATGCCTGTACATTGATTCAATCTACGATTCAAGTCATTTTCATTGACTAATGGCGCTGAAATTGCTAAAAATCTAAATTGGTAAAAAAAATTGTTCAAAGGTAGGTATATTTGGAGAAATACATATCAGATTTTTAAAAAACTAAAAAAAAATGTAACAAATATTCAAAATATATTCAATGATACTAAAATTGACCCTGTATTTTCACCCCCCCCCCACACACCAAGAGTGAGGTGGTGAACAACGACGTGGACATAGTAGTTTTCTGTTCTCTTTGGGGTGCTAGTTTAATGTGAGCTCTCTTGCCTCTCACACATCGTAGAGCTTGATTCATTTGTCTCCTCGCTTTTGAAGATGGGGAATTTTATTGTTGACTACAGAGTATTCAAATATCAAATTAAGTACTCAAATAACATTGAATAGCTTTTAGAAAAATATTGCATGTAACTATTTTCAGATATTGGATCTGATGTCTATTTATCGAAATATCCTTTTTTTAAACATTTTTGCATACATTTAGTTTTTTGTCAGTTGTAGTGCCATCTGTCACCAAATTTGAGACTGAGGTAGCGGGGTTTTGTTATGCAGTTCAAGACAGTGACAGCAGGGAACAGTCCAAAACAGGTCTCGCCTGCATTTATTCCAGGAGCAGGTACAAAATAAAACAGCCTTCACATTCAGGCATCAAAACAAACAATATCCTACCCGTCTGGGTGCTAACTAAACAGAGTTTCTCTAACTCAGCACTAAAACATAAAAGATGTCGCTGCTCCAGGCACAGAGGTCAGGGCTGTGTGCTCTCCAGCCTCCTTTCAGAGAGATAACGCTCTCAGCTCTGCTCAGCAGCTTTATGCAGCCTTATTAGGCTGCTCCCACCACCTGTGTCCAAGGTGCTGGACAACACAAACTCGGCATTAGGGCCTTGCATAGTAGGAAAATCCAGGGGAAACCATCCACAGTTAACCCCTTCAGTGTCTCACTATATATATATATATATATATATATATCTATATATCTATATATATATATATATATATATATATATATACACACACTCACCGGCAACTTTATTAGGTACACCTGTCCAACTGCTCGTTAACACTTAATTTCTAATCAGCCAATCACATGGCGGCAACTCAGTGCATTTAGGCATGTAGACATGGTCAAGACAATCTCCTGCAGTTCAAACCGAGCATCAGTATGGGGAAGAAAGGTGATTTGAATGCCTTTGAACGTGGCATGGTTGTTGGTGCCAGAAGGGCTGGTCTGAGTATTTCAGAAACTGCTGATCTACTGGGATTTTCACGCACAACCATCTCTAGGGTTTACAGAGAATGGTCCGAAAAAGAAAAAACATCCAGTGAACGGAAGTTCTGTGGGCGGAAATGCTTTGTTGATGCCAGAAGTCAGAGGAGAATGGGCAGACTGGTTCGAGCTGATAGAAAGGCAACAGTGACTCAAATCGCCACCCGTTACAACCAAGGTAGGCAGAACAGAACGCACAGTACGTCGAACTTTGAGGCAGATGGGCTACAGCAGCAGAAGACCACACGGGTGCCACTCCTTTCAGCTAAGAACAGGAAACTGAAGCTACAATTTGCACAAGCTCATCGAAATTGGACCGTAGAAGATTGAAAAAACGTTGCCTGGTCTGATGAGTCTCGATTTCTGCTGCAACATTCGGATGGTAGGGTCAGAATTTGGTGTCAACAACATGAAAGCATGGATCCATCCTGCCTTGTATCAACGGTTCAGGCTGGTGGTGGTGGTGTCATGGTGTGGGGAATATTTTCTTGGCACTCTTTGGGCCCCTTGGTACCAATTGAGCATCGTTGCAACGCCACAGCCTACCTGAATATTGTTGCTGACCATGTCCATCCCTTTATGACCACAATGTACCCAACATCTGATGGATACTTTCAGCAGGATAATGCACCATGTCATAAAGCTGGAATCATCTCAGATTGGTTTCTTGAACATGACAATGAGTTCACTGTACTCAAATGGCCTCCACAGTCACCAGATCTCAATCCAATAGAGCATCTTTGGGATGTGGTGGAACGGGAGATTTGCATCATGGATGTGCAGCCGACAAATCTGCGGCAACTGTGTGATGCCATCATGTCAATATGGACCAAAATCTCTGAGGAATGCTTCCAGCACCTTGTTGAATCTATGCCATGAAGAATTGAGGCAGTTATGAAGGCAAAAAGGGGTCCAACCCGTTACTAGCATGGTGTACCTAATAAAGTGGCCGGTGAGTGTATATATATATATATATATATATATATATATATATATATATATATAGCGCATGCGCAGACGGCAGGATCGGCGGACGAGGGCGCGCAGCTACGCGCAGCTGCGCGCCGAACATGGTGAGTAGGAGGGGTAAAGTGGCTACCGGGGCGTGGAGTAGTCGCCTCGTGTAACCTCAGATGCGGCTACTCCACGCCCAAGTAGCCGCATAACAAAATTAACATATTAGGGTAATAAAAGTTTACAAAAAAGTGCGGGGACATGAGGATTACCCCTTAAAAGGGCTATCCTCACGTCCCATTGATTCACCTACCACCCGATCTACCTTTATAGGTAGATTTGTGGTGGTAGGTGCCCTTTAAAGACTATGATCCACATGTATCACTTTTGTGATACATGTGTAGTAGTTGTACCTAAATTCTGGTGCACTGTTGTGCCAGAATTATCACAATCTACTACCATCTGTGATAGGATAAGTTCCTGCCTCTTATTAATCTCTTTACTTCATACCAGTCACATGTTCATCTGTCAATTTTCTGCCTCTCTGGAAAAGCTGGTAGATTAATTTAAACGTATTAAAAGGACAGTGTAATTGGGTTTTACATGACTAAACTAGCAGCATCCTCAGGTAGGGAATAAAATATAATTTCTAGCATTACTTCTTGTTTGTAAACTCTCACCCATTTTTAGATATATATATATACACTCACCGGCCACTTTATTAGGTACACCATCGTTGATACAAGGCAGGATGGTCCATGCTTTCATGTTGTTGACGCCAAATTCTGACCATACCATCCGAATGTCGCAGCAGAAATCGAGACTCATCAGGACCAGCAATGTTTTCCATCTTATACTGTCAATTCGATGAGCTTGCGCAAATTGTCGCTCTGTTTCTGTTCTTAGCTGGAAGGAGTGGCACCGTGTGGTCTTCTGCTGCTGTAGCCATCTGCCTCAAGTTCGACGTACTCGTGCGTTCAAGGATGCTCTTCTGCTACCTTGGTTGTAACGGGTGCGCTTTGAGTCACGTGTGCCCTTCTATCAGCTCGAAACCAGTCTGCCCATCTCCTCTGACCTCTGCATCCAACAAGGCATTTCCACCCACGAACTGCTGCTCACTGGAGGTTTTTTTTTTTCTTTTTTTTTTTCATTCTCTGTAACCCTTGAGATGGTTGTGTGTGAAATTCCGTAGATCAGCAGTTTCTGAAATCTCGGCCAGCCCCTTCGGCACCAACACCATGCCACGTCAAAGGCACTCAATCACCTTTCTTCCCATACGATGCTCGGTTTGAACTGCAGGGATTGTCTTGACCATGTCTCCTGCATAATGCCCTGATGCCGCCATGTGTTGGCTGATTAGAAATAGTGTTAACGAGCGTTGGACAGGTGTACCTAAAAAGTGGCCGGGAGTGTAATTAATATAAAATATAATATATATATATATATCTATATAGGTATATATAGTATATCTTATATATATATATATATATATATATATATATATATATATATAAATCTTCTCATGTGAAAATGAGCAGAGAAGAGTCATTTTTTTGAGATTGAGAGTGTAGAGGCTGAAGGGTAAATGTCACTCCAGATCATGTGTTCTGTAGTACCCAGAAACATGTTTATAAAAAATAAGAATTGCAGTTAAAGAAAAGGGCAGGATTTTTTATTTCAAACTCAGATTTCACTTTCACTGTCTATATATCTGGCTCTCAGAACTACAATCCTAATGCAGTTTGAAAGATCAGAGTCTTTTCTTTTCGGAAATATATCTCTAGGCACTATAGAGCCAAAGATAAGACCATGTCAATTGACCCCCCTCCACTGCAGTGATGCATCTTTGCTGAAGCTTTGCTAAATTTTTTTAAAGATTACGAACTATTTGGTATGAACTGATGCTGCTTTAACTGTCCTGATAATTGGTATATAATTCCCTTTAGTCCTCTAAAACACAGGTTTTTCAAAATGAAATTCAAATAATCCCATCTCCTCTCAGAAATATTTAATAAATGTTTTCATTTGTCACTTAAACAATAATAACGGAAGCCGAACTAGAAACCAATGGATATTTTAATGGATAGATCAGACTTCTGTTTTTTATCATATATACAAGACTGAAATTATTCTGAAAATATTCAGATTCAATTTGGTGCCTAAAAATCACCAAATTCGGACCAAATATATGAATCGACAAATAGATTAGCACATCTCTATTTAACAGTTTTACTCATGTTGTTTAAAGGGAAACCTTTACCAGTTTAAGAGCCCATAAAGCAGTGCTTACATCAGCAGAGCTCATCCATGGGAGTTTTTTATGGATTTACAAAGTTTATTGTTCCAAAGACGAGTCATGCCTCCTCCCTGACTTGTGCCGTGTGCTCTTATAGCTGGGGAAGGTTTACGTTTCTCGCTCTATCCCTGCACTGAAGTTTTGACGGTTCCCTGGCAGATTAAAATGTTTAACCTCTGCAGAATACAGGACTGGAGTCAGTAGTTTTGAGGTCCTTAGTCCCAGTTGCATAAACACATGCTGCTGGTTTATTGGCCCAAAGTATAATGACACATTCCCTTTAAATGATTTAGTCCCAATCAGGTGCATTACTGAAAGGAAAGAACTTCACTTATCATGGAGACGTCTGTATATGTGCAAGTGACAAGTTATACTTTTCTATTGCTGTCGATTTTTCTATTTTATGACATCCCCAGTAAAATAAAATGCACTTGTGTTAGATGGTAGTTAATGTTTCAGGCTCACGACATGTTTAGTAGGTTTTTTATGACTTGAAACGATGGAGACAAACCTGAGAGCAGTGGACAGCTGTATGATCAGGAGCCACATTTATCTTTTCCACTTGTCATGGCCCTCACATGTATGAGACAGATTGTACAGGTTTTTATTATGATGTCTGTACTAGGTATAGCAATATATAATATGTGCTTTGCACACTGACATCTCCTGTAGTTTTTCCACTTATCTTCCCTATGATGCTGGACCTCTCCAATTTGAAAATGTCAGGCGGTTGGGTGAATCCCTAAGTTATGGTGAGGTATAATGCCAATGGCATAAAACATTGTACAGATGTCCCTCGCCTGAAACTATTTAAACTTCTAAAGAAGATCAACCTCCGAGCCATGATGGAATGGCAGCCTACCAGAGTCTCCAAATCTTAGTTCAATACCCTCCATGGCGTATTATTGAAAGCAATTTGACCCATTAAAGGAAACCTACCACCAAAATCTACCATAAGTAGATGGGTGGTAGGTGGAATCAAGGGAGTGAGATAGCCCCTTTTAAGGGCAATCCTCACGTCCCCGCACTTTTTTGTAAACTTTTATTACCTAATATGTTAATTTTGTTAGTGGCTACTTGGGCGTGGAGTAGCCGCATCTGAGATTACACGAGGCGGGTACTCCCACGCCCGGTAGCCACTTTACCCTCTCTACTCACAATGTTCGGCGCGCAGCTGCTGTAGCTGCGCGCCCTCGTCCGCCGATCCTGCCGTCTGCGATGCGCACGAAACAGCAGGCCCGCGCCTGCGCGGTCACTGCTCCGAAGCCGGGGCTGCACCGGCGCGGGCCTGCTGTTCTGCGCATGCGCAGACGGCAGGATCGGCGGCGAGGGGGCAGCACGCGCAGCTGCGCGCGAACATGGTGAGTAGGAGTGGGTAAAGTGGCTACGGGGCGTGGAGTGTCGCCTCGTGTAACCTCAGATGCGGCTACTCCACCCCAAGTAGCCGCATAAACAAATAATAATTAGGGTAATAAAGTTTACAAAAAAGTGCGGGGGACATGAGGATTACCCCTAAAAGGGCATTCCTCACGTCCATTGATTCACTACCACCCGATCTACCTTTATAGGTAGATTTTGTGGTAGGTGCCCTTAAGACTATGATCCACATGATCACTTTTGTGATACAGTGTAGTTGTACCTAATTCTGGTGCACTGGTGCCAGAATATCACAATCTACTACCATCTGTGGATAAGTTCCTGCCTCTATTAATCTCTTACTTTAACACAGTTTAGGTGCAGTTTAGGCGCATATAGGTGGCAATGTTAGATTTGGGCTCTTACATGTGACCCTCCTACAAGCTCCTCTTGCTTCTCTCCCACATCCCAGAATGAAGAAAATACTCACAGCAGCACCCAGGTGTGTGACACCCAGCACCCATTACCTCTCAGCCGTGGGTTCTCCTGGAACTTGGTGCTGACACTCGCTACACATGGGGACACTTGTCTGTAGTATCTGCACAATTCTGCAAACTCTTCTTCTCTTTTGGTGTGAGCTGAGGATTTAGCAGAATGTTTTGAAATAGAAGGAATGAACGTAAATAGATTGCAGCTCCTGTCTGCAGTGTCTGGCTGAGCTCTCTGTGGGGGATGGCTGCTCTGCACAGGGCTCAGTGCTTACTTCTCAGTTAACGCCACCTTGGGCTGGAGTGTTTTGCGCTGAATGAAAAGTTGCAAGTGAGAAATTATTAGGCGCAGCAAAACATCTAGGTTGGTAAGATAAAGGGGGAAACATGGTTAATTTTGGCGTGGCTAGTTTGGCGCTTAGTTGCAAAAATGGTGCGCCGGTTTGAAAACCTAGATTTTATTTAAAATTAATTAATTCAAGGTGCATTTGAAATAATTTCTCTTGTTAAGTCTAGCCTGGTTGCCAAATTTTTATCTATTATCGGAGAAGAACTTTACCGAAATCATTCCATGTATGCGCTTGAGAAGTGCCAGCATTTTGGACAACAAGGTCGCCTTATCATCTATTTGGCAGATTTCCGTCTCTACAGGCTCTATTTGTAATCGTAATTAGTTTTCCTGAACTCGGCTCCAGGGCAGCAGCACACCTAGTTGCTTTTATTGTTTGCACACTAGGAGCCCTAAGGCATGTGCCGCTTCTAATAAAGGAGCTGAGCTTCTGAGAAGGGACCTGATGACCTTCCCATGTTCTCCAAGTCGGTCTTGCCGGTGAGGTTCTGAATCGTAACTATGCCTTTCTTGTGAAAATCCGTACCCTGAGTGAAGAGTGATCCTCATTTAATTTATGTAAATGAGCATTTCAGTGCACTATGGGTGCGAGGTCAGGTGCACCAAACAAGATAAAAGTTTTCCTGTAAACCGAGAACAGACCTGTAAAACAGACCCTGTACCGTGTATTATTCATAGAATTCGTATGACTGGAGTATTTCTTAATCATACGTATGTGTGATTTCCCAACATAAGGGGCAGATTTTACTTACCCTGTCCTGTGCGATCCCACCCGAGGATTCGGGTCTGCCGCGATTCATAAGATCGTGTGCCGAGTTCCTGCATCCGTCGCTTCGGCGAGGTCCGGAGTTCACTGCTCCTTCCTGGTGCACAATCCGTTTTTAAATTCGCGGTTGTCCGACATCCGCCCCCCGATTTCTGTCCATGCAAGCCGGAAATAATAAAACGGAAATAATCACAAAACCTGATGAAAGTGCGGCGTTGAGACACTTAGTAAGTGCCCCAATGTGACATAACGGGTTGAATAAGTTCCATCTGCATTATTCATATACTATTATCCCCTAACAGACCCCTTAATGGGTTTATCAGTAATCTGGGAAAAGCCTAGGTGAAAGGGAATGGAAGGGGAACAAAAGAAAACATACTGGGGCACATTTAATAAGGGCTTTCCCCTGCACATTTGTTGGACCTTGCGACCCTAAGTCCTCACCAAGTGCCGTATTTAACTGCAAATTGTGTTGCAATACCTATGTTTAAGGTGCCACCGAAAAAAGTTGTGAACTCTGTCAGGACAACTGCGGGTAAGCGACAGATTCCTGATTTCTGGCGCCACGTTTTATGATTCGGTCGCACCCAGCATTATACAGGGAAAGAGAACTTTTAGTGCAGTTTCTGTCCTTCTTAGTAAATGCCCCCCACTGTACTATCCTTCTGCAGTTCCCATGTCTCACAACTCCAGTACTTCAGGTTTTCGGCATGGCACCAAGCCAGAAGTTCTGGGGGAATAGAAAAACACGATTGCCTATAGCGGCCTCCTAGGACCGGAGACAACAAATTAAGTGACCTTCTATGGTTGATGGAAGTAATAGGGAAATTTATCAGCTGTCTACATGAATTTTGTAGAAATTTGGGCCCAAAAATTATGCACATTTGGAGGGAGTCTCCGTTATCAGACTTCCCTGGAAAAGCCTGTTCACCAAAAATAATGTAGTTTCCTGGTGTATTCAACTCATATATAGCCTATCATCCAGCATTAGTAATGGATCCTCTGTTTTAGTTGATTAGACTGTCCTCAAACTTTTTTTTTATAATCTCCCACAACGTGTTTTCCGCAAATAGTTTTTCTGTAGGGAAACTAGCACCGGATATCTCTTCATGTGCAGCAATCTTTGGCAGCTGCCCAGAACAGCATTGAGTGGGGCTGTGTTGCAGTCCTACAAGCCCTCTTAATGCTGGGTATGTTTCTAATAAGGCACTTCCCTATAGATTTACAATGGTTGCTAGTTACAATAGTTGTATCAAGTTTATTGTACTTGAGGGTTTTAAATTCACATTATAACCAGTGAATGGCTCTGTTCACTTCTGTGTGATGCTATAAAATAAACGAACCCTTTAAACACCAATATTTGTACTTGTTATTACAGTTTACATGTTGATCAACAAATTGTAAAGTCCCATTTTATGACTTTAGTAACGGCATAGTCGGACATTTAAGAGAGACCTGTCCATGCAAATAACCCCCCTACTATATTTTCATAAACTGCCATTAGAGAGCATTGCCTCTACCCTTCATTGTCCCTTACCGCCTGTAAACCTAAGCAATGAGGTCCTAAGCTGTATGCAAATGACCTGTGAAAATGTCCAATGAGCCTTAGCATATCAAGCTGTCCACCTTATTCATGAGTGAAGGCATAGCCAAAACCGCCAGTGCATGATGACAGATGTATATAGGTGAGGCTGTATAATGATGTGCTTCCTGGTGCTGGTGGCCACGCCCCCTGCAGCTGTGTGTGCATGTGTGTGTGTTTAGGAGAGATACAGCAGCTCCAAGCTGGCGCCATTTTACAGAGAAGACATGTCAGATTCATGTGTAGCTGATGTCTGTGTTCTCTCACCTGTATTAGGAGGATGCAGCTGTCAGCAGAGTGCAGCACACACACTAGCAATGCTTTACTATACATTACACACAGACATGAGCGGGGGAGGAGAGGGGAGGGGGAACAGGGGTGACATCACTGCCTCTGACCATGTGACCAGCCTCCTTTAATGATAAAGAATAGATGATTTACAATGAATAATGTATAAAATAACTAATAAAGGTGGGATGGGATCCTGTGATCTGCTCCAACGGTAGTAGTGACAGGACTAGACAACAGACCTGATGACAGGTGTGCCTTAAAGGATTGCCCACTTTCAGGAAATAATTGATATTTGTCATAATGACTTATACAATTTTCAATACATCTCTATGAATTCCCAAGTGTTTTCTAGATCCCCTTGTTGTCATCCCATAGGAAAATTTATTGTACTTCCTGTGGACAAAAAACGATTCCTGGTTATATGATGTCACAGAGGTGCACAGCTCGTTATAACACAGAGTAGAATCAGACAGAATCATTTAAATATGCCCGTTGGCAATTTTGGTGTGTTAAATTAGTATAAACCCAGTCAGTATTCAAGACATTTGGGATTTTCATTGTACAGTATTATGATGAGCTGTGCACCTGTGTGACACACATGACCAGAGACCGTTTTTGTGTCCACAGGAAGTAAACCATGAAGCTTCCTCTAGAATCAGCTAATTCGATCAGTAGACAGAGATCTAAGAAACCATGAGGAATTGATAAGAAAGTATTTGCAAAATTAATATAACTGAATTATTTAGCTGAAAGTGGACAACCCCTTTTACATAGAAATTGGACCTTTGGTTCTGTATTTTATCGCTTTTGACTGTAGGAATATGTTTGGCAAAACAATAGCGATGTGCATACAGTACAGCAGAGGTAAAGTCTGTCTCTTCAGTAGTTATTTACGTAGCCACTGACATACCCTCTTAGTTACAGTGCACATGGACCACGGACCTGTAGTACAACATAGGTGGTTGCCTACCCTGCAGGAGACCAATGTATGTTCAAGCTGCCATCTAGTGGTTACATGTAAACTCCTTTGGCTTAATTCCATGTTATTTTGTAGGAGATGATGCATTGGTATAGTAATATCAGCTCTTCCAGACACATTAAGGCTGAATGTCAGAACGAGCATCAGAGGAAACGTGCCGAGTCTCATTAAACTCCACAATCATCTGGAAACCCAATTGTTATTGAGACAGCGAGTCTGAGCGAATATGCCAAGTAGTGTGGGAACGATCATGCAACAGGTAATGGAAACCAAAACTTATAATCCCTGCATCTTTTGGAGCTGAGAACGATTCCCCTAGATTGTGACCATTTATCTTTCCTTGTGGTGTAGGAATGGGTTGGAGACCCTGTTGAAGGAACCGAAAGACTTTGTACTGATAAAGACCTCATCTTGGACCCCGTCCTCCAAATAAACAAGCCCGGAAACTTCTACAATGATCTGTTATCCGCATGGTGTAAATAATTCAGTTGAGGGAGACAACATCCAGAGGCTCCATATTAGACTATCTTACAGGTAGTACAGTGGTGGATGTGCAGGAGCTAGCTCTTCTGTCACTATTTGAAGTGACCAGTAATATTAATGACATGTAATAGTTAAGGATTAGCTCTCATCTCCTGTAATGGCTGAGTTGGAAGCCTGCATCTTGCGCCATATAGATGGAATTTGTGGTTGATATTATACACAAATCAAAAGTCCCAGGACACTCTTTATTTCAGATATTAAAGGGAAATACATCTTCTTACCCCAACAAACTAACAGGCGAGAGAGTATCTTTGGCATGTTCAGAACATGGCCGCCAGTTTACCCAATGGGAAGATGGTGATAGTATATCATAGAAAGCCGAATTTGGTCGGTAGTCAATTTCTGCAAGCAGATTTTTAATATCTTTGTGGTAAAAGTTTATCCACACAGAGATTCCCCATAGATGCCCATTGAGTGGATCCAACATGCCAGTGTAATGTACCAATTACAAAATGGAAAGTAATACACAGCTACTACTACTAACTGTGTGGGGATTGGTATATAATCACCAGTCTGCACTGCGAATAATCGTTTGTGTCTTCTCTCTATTTACTGAACCTTGACCAGTGGACGCTCAGGCAGTCGTGTGGCAGATTCAGATGATGATCAAGCAGCATGAAGGAACCTGTTAGTATTTATCTCTAGACTCCACATAACATTGTATGTAATAGAGATCATGACTTTTTATTACTTAGATTTTTCAGAAAGCAGCATATTAAACCATTCTTGTCCTGCATTTCCAGGCCTCCAGCTCGGTGGACGATGAATGCATTCTGGATAATATTGCAAGGCCACCATAGAAGTTTTCCAGCAGTCGCCGATCTGAACAGCAGCCCCAGTAATCCTGCCGGGGGTCTCTTCAATGCAAGCTGTGTCGCATGCGGAGACAAACAACACAAGGCATAGTGTGAAGTCAGCCTTCCTCAGGTCGTTGTGGTCTTAAAGGGAATGTACAATTTTTAGGCCTCATGCAAACAGATTTTACTGTTGCTTGTGAGCCGGCTGCACAACCGCAGAAATTGCAGGTCCTATTACTGCCATGAGGTGCAGAGACCTCTCTCGGGAGACACACAGGCAGAAAACAATGGACCATGGCTTTATAATATGCACAGAACCTCAGGTCCATTTTTTTCTTTTATATCATTGGTCCATTAAAATTTTTGAATGTCATCCGAAAGGTATGGTTTCTACTCACTTTGTATGGATTAAAATGAGAAAACGATTTTGATTTATGGATTCAGTACAATTCAGTGATTGTGTTTGGGACAAATCTTGTATATATTATGATGATAGAAGTCTAATGAATCCGCAAAAAAATGTTCATCGATATCGTGGATGATTTCAAGGCTCTGTTATTAGTGTTTTTCTGAAATGAACAATAAATTTTCCAATAAAAAATTCCATCTTTAAGAGGATAGAGGATGTCATGTGCAATTTTCAGGCCAATAAAGCAACATTGGTTTGGACTGATAGGTGGAAAAATTCAGTGAAGCTTCAGCAATACTGATTCGCTAGTGGACACCACAAAAGTAAAGACCTGACAAAAACCTTTAGACACAGATATTGTATACTGATTTGGAGAGGGGCGCATCAGAGAACCTCTCTAGGCACAGGTGCAGTTACATGGCAGAGATCCAGCCCAGAAGAGATAGCTGTTTTAAGTTGTTTTATAACTGATGTCCAACATACAGTGAGTCTTTCTGTTATCTACCGTGTCATATTTGTAATTATGTTGTAATCAGTGTTTTGCTGTAGTTTTAAACCATAACTCTCTACAAAATTCAGAGCAAAAGAAGGAATGTGGAGCAATTTAATGCAGACACTATGAGGACAGCAGTGTGGGAGACTTCCCCAGCATTCCTGAATCGTCTGGGGGAACGGGTCCTCCCATTTGTGGAGAGCCAGGGCTGCAGTTTCTAGTGAGCATATCCCTTCTTGAAGTCTGGGTGCTAAAGGATCCAGTTCACCCCTGACTGAGTCAGGGCTTCCAGTTGGGCAGCTAATTTTTAGAGCCTCCGTGTCAGACCATGGAAGAAGGACTCATGGAGGTCGGATAGAACTTCACAATCTTCCAGTCTTACCATGAAATGTGCCATTCCATGGCAAATTTAAAAAAAAAGTCAAGGTCAAATAGAAGTTTTGAGAAATTAGCTTCTTTCTTTTAGGATTATTCACGATTACAGTTACAGGGGCATTTTAGAATACCCAGTGGCTGGTGCTTTAATACCCTGATCTGAATTCCAGTAAATGATGTAACAAATCCTGATACCACGACACCTGTTGGCCTGGTTCCACGGATTCCAGCGATAACCCAAAAGAGAAAAGCAGAAGGACTCCTGTTGTTGGTGTAACAGTAGTTCTCCCTTATTCTCCTATTTGATATCTTTTGGACTGTCTCAGAGTTGTCACAATTGCTGTGTTTTTTTCAATGTGTATATATCCGCAATAATCCCAGACATAAATGAACTGTGACTTATCAGATAGAGCCAAAGGACTGAAAAAGACATTTATCAAGTAAGCAGGACGTGACGCGTGGAATATAAATGAATCTAACCAGACTTAGATAAAGAATCTGTAAATTCATCAACTTGAATAATACATTTTATCATGGATTACGGGTTTGATAAGTGATGTTATGAACTTTTTGGCTGCAGCTCTTCTGAACGTAGGGGTGTCTGGCTTGTGGCACCTTTAATTGCTAATTACCTACCTCAGTCCAAGGCAGAGTGCTGAAGGCAGCAGGGGAAGAGCTGGAGAAGGGACAGCACTTGGGGTCATCTTCAAAGAAAGAACGAGATCGGCAAAAGCAAAAAAGGTAAGTAGCCCTGACATTCTCTTTTCTATACTGATGTACGGAGATGCCGTGATAATGTTTCCTAATTTGTATTATGTGTGATATAAGCACAGACACTGAAGATAAATAATAGCTGTTTCATGTGAACCTTATTTTCGAATCATTCATCTAGTAATGTAATCGAGTGTGCTCTGCAGTAAGGTTAAAATATTTTCCTTTGATACACATATTGCATGCAATGTTCCTCCATTTCTGTACTGTACAGTACAGAATATTAATAAGGCTATTGTAATCTTTTGTATCTTCCAGGAGCATGTCTTTGCTAAGCCAGCATCATTCCTATCATTGGTGCTCACCTGCTTAAAAGGACAAGATGAACAGAGGGAAGGACTACTTACATCTCTGCCGAACCAAGTCAATCAGGTCGGTTATCCTGGGAATTATATTAAAAAAAACGCCTTCTACCATCTGCAACATCACCGGGGCCTAGCCTTTTCTGGGGCCTGGAGGCAGCCGGGCCCAGAATACCGGTGGCTGGCTAGTGGGGCCTTGGGCACGCGTGGTCACGGTGCTTGGTATGGGGACCGGAGGGCTGTCCTTAGCCTTGCAGGTCCAGCAGGTGGTGTGTGAAAGAAATAAGGAGGGAGAGGCTGATGTACTGGTTCTCCTGGGGCAACCCTGAGTTCGTAGGATGAATCCCTTGGTGTGGATGGGAAGCCCATGGTAGTGATGCAGGGATTATACCGAGGGAATGTTGTGCAAATCAGATTTGAGTTATGGAGCTGGTCCACTGAAGGTTATCACTGCGCATATGCAGAGCTACTCACTCCTCGTTCACTGGAGCTGCATGTTCTAAGATGGAGTCTCTCACTCTCCTCACTGCTCAGACATCTGATATAAAGTTTTGTGCAAAAACTACAAAAGTGCTTAAGGAATGACCTTTATTGGCTCAACCCAGAAAAATTTGGTGCCGCTTTCAGGGCACACGGCCCTTTTCAGGCTGGTACCATGAAGCCCTGAGGAGAAAACACCATTTGAGGGATGTTACACTGTGATATAGTACATATGGTGAGAACAATTAAGATCACCGGGCAATAAAACTGGAGGTTAGTTACACAGAGAAGGGTGATGGGGAGGGGTGGCCTAGTATGGCAGTGGTCTGGAGTCGTCTCTTGTGGGGATTGAAGTCAGGCCATGTAATGAGCCTTAAGCCCAGGTGCAATATTGAGGGCTTGTGTCGTTGACTGGAAGGTCATCATCAGCTTGAACCCCCAGGTTTCCTTCTTGTTATCCTTAAAGTCACTTTCAGTATTAGGACCTTTTGCTGTGGACTGGTCTGAAAAGTGTTTTCCCACAGGTGTGTCCATCCCACTTAGTGTGTGTCTAGAAGAATTCATCCTGCTCTGAAGTTTTTGTTGAGTTTCCCAATGTATATTATTTTTTGCGACACCCCATGCACATTATCAAGTACACAAGATTGGAGGATCTACAGGAGCAGTGTCCGGGATTATACTTATTTGTGTGTGGGGATGAAAAATACTACACAGAACCGCTCCTACAGCTATCGGTTGTAGTAGATCACAAATATTTACTTTGGTGAGGACATTTACTGCAATGTTGTGGAGTGCCATGGGGAGCAGAATGTCCAACCTGTTCATGGCCAAATTATAGGATGCGTTTCTAACAACCTGCACCACTAAACCTCTAGCATACTTCCGCTACATTGATGACCTTCTATATGGTCAGGATCTGAGGATGAACTGTTCTTTCCACAGAAGTTTTAACAAATTCCATCCTAACATAAAACTCTCCCTGGACTTCTCAATCTAAGGTACATTTTCTGGACACAACCTATGCATTAAGGACATATCATCAGGGTCGGACTGGGTGCCAAGGGCCACCAGTGAAATTAATTCTGGGGGCCCACCAGCTGCTTATTGATACATGCGAGCCACCCCCATGTATATTTTCATTGCGTCTGAAGTGCTGGAATGCAAGGTGTGATGCAGCCTGTGGCATGTTCACACATTGCGTTTTTTTGTTGCGTTTTCAACGCTTTTGAGACGATCTGTTCCCTCCATTGAATGCATGTCTTTTTGCCATTCAGCAGACAAACTTTAGTTTCTGCACCAAAAAAAAAACTTAATGTGTGAACGCAGCCTCCGGCTCCTGCACACTACACTTGTGCCGTTCTTGGGATGCAAACCTGGTCCATGGAACATTTTGAGGGTTTCTTGTCATCGGGATGTAAGTACATAATAATAGCCTGAACCGCAAACTTGGTTGACGACCTGCTTGTCATTGCAGCTCAGCCAGTCGGCTCCTAAACAGGGCTGTGAAATTCACAGCCATGTGCAGTGAGCCCATAGAAGTGAAGAGGATGTGACAACAATCCTGCCGAAAACAGGCCTCAGGCCGCGGTCAACGTACCACTAGGCGTCCTTTCATAATGTGACACTAGCGACAGGGGGCGGTCCTCGGCCCGAACGCACATGCGTTTCCAGAGAAAGCGATGCGACCTGTGAACGGCTTATCAAACGCATGCGTTTCCCTGGAACGCAGTGCGTTCGGGCCGAGGTCCGCCCCCTGTGCACTAGCGGCGTTTATGAACGGATCAGGCCCCATGCACACTTTTTGTTTTTTGATGAGTTTAACTGCGGAAACCGCAAAAGGGAAGGGCTTTGTCAGAACACATATGTCTTCTACTGAAACACTTTTGTTTCTGGAATGAGCCCCTCCTGGTGCGTTTTTAATTAAACAGATCAAGAACTGCAACGTGTGAATGGGGCCTGAGGCTTGTTATCTGCCTGTGGGTATGGCCTAACTTGTCTTTGCGGGAAAACGCCTTCAAGACATTTTTTCTTTTTGTCACACGTAAGTATACTGGTAATACTGAGGCTGTGGTCACATGTAACGTGGGGTATGCTGGTAATACTGAGGCTGTGGTCACATGTAACGTGGGGTATGCTGGTATACTGGGCTGTGGTCACATGTAACAGTGGGGTCTGCTGGTAATACTGAGGCGTGGGTCACACGTAACACGAGAGTATACTGGGTAATACTGAGGCTGTGGTCACATGACGTGGGGTATGCTGGTAATACTGAGGCTGTGGTCACATGTAACGTGGGGTATGCTGGTAATACTGAGGCTGTGGTCACATGTAACGTGGGGTCTGCTGGTAATACTGAGGCTGTGGTCACACGTAACACGGAGTATACTGGTAATACTGAGGCTGTGGTCACATGTAACGTGGGGTATGCTGGTAATACTGAGGCTGTGGTCACATGTAACGTGGGGTATGCTAGTAATACTGAGGCTGTGGTCACATGTAACGTGGGGTCTGCTGGTAATACTGAGGCTGTGGTCACACGTAACACGGAGTAACTGGTAATATGAGGGTGTGGTCACATGTACACGTGGGGTATGCTGGGCAATACTGAGGCTGTGGTCACATGTAACGCAGAGTATCGTAATATGAGGCTGTGGTCACAGTAACATGGAGTATACTGGTAATACTGAGGCTGTGGTCACATGTAACGTGGGGTATGCTGGTAATACTGAGGCTGTGGTCACATGTAACGTGGGGTATGCTGGTAATACTGAGGCTGTGGTCACATGTAACGTGGGGTATGCTGGTAATACTGAGGCTGTGGTCACACGTAACGCAGAGTATACTGGTAATACTGAGGCTGCAGTCACATGTAACGTGGGGTATGCTGGTAATACTGAGGCTGCAGTCACTTGTAACGCGGGGTATGCTGGTAATACTGAGGCTTTGGTCACACGTAACACGGAGTATACTGGTAATACTGAGGCTGCGGTCACACGTAACACGGAGTATACTGGTAATACTGAGGCTGTGGTCACACGTAACACGTAGTATACTGGTAATACTGAGGCTGCGGTCACATGTAACGCGGGGTATGCTGGTAATACTGAGGCTGTGGTCACACATAACACGGAGTATACTGGTAATACTGAGGCTGCGGTCACATGTAACACGGGGAATGGTGGTTATACTGAGGCTGCGGTCACACGTAACGCAGGGTATACTGGTAATACTGAGGCTGTGGTCACACATAACACGGAGTATACTGGTAATACTGAGGCTGCGGTCACACGTAACGCAGGGTATACTGGTAATACTGAGGCTGCGCTCACACGTAACGCAGTGTATGCTGGTAATACTGAGGCTGCAGTCACACGTAACGCGGAGTATACTGGTAATACTGAGGCTGCGGTCACATGTAACGCGGAGTATACTGGTAATACTGAGGCTGTGGTCACATGTAACGCTTCCTTCAGCCCTTGCATTTGGACAATACAGGACACTGGGTGCGGGTCACCCATCACATGCGTTTGCATAGAAGCCCATCCTGCCCCCGTGCGCTTTGATTCCAATTCTAAACACAGTCAGTGTTACGTGTGACATCACTCCTTATTCTACAGCAATACTTAATACAGTCAATCAAAGTACTACAACTTTCAGCATCTCATTCAACTGCTGGGAGTTGTAGTTCTTGAGTCCACTGTTATATGTATTCACACATTGCAGGGATGTAATGAGGTGCACTGTGTGAGTGTAAATGTGATGCACTTTTATTTTGTACCTTTTTCTTGTGCTGGAAGGCAGCAGCAGCTCCTCATCCATCCTGAGCTCCTGCACATGAGGGCAGCCTGTGCTGTGCCAGGGGGAGGACAATCCAGCAGCAGCTCCTCATCCATCCTGAGCTCTGCACACATGAGGGCATCCTGTGCTGTGCCAGGGGGAGGACGCTCAAGCATGACCAGGAGGAAGGGGGCCCACTGTGACAACTAGGGGGCCCACATCCTCTGGTCTGTAATTAGTGACAGCTCACTGTCTGCTCCTCCAGTCAGGCAGCAGTGATGAATCAGGGGCCATGTTCTCCTGCAGTGACTCAGGGGCTGAGGTGCTCAGTGCAGTGAGGAGGAAATGTCTTACTCACTGCCCCAGCGCTGCTGTGGGAAGAGCAGAAAACCTGTCTCTCCCTCCTGCAGGACGTCATAGTCCCCCCTGCTGCCCCCCTCCTCCAGCCTCAGCTGAATGTGCCTGCTAGCAGACACAGGCAGGAGATGGTGACTCATGATAAGGGCCCACCAGGGTTTTGACCCGTATCCCGGCAGGCCAGTCCAAGCCTGAATATCATACGAACTACAATTTATCAAAAACCCACAGGTCATCCAGCGTACCTAAAGTGAAACAGTTTTTATCCAAAACATATCAAGAAATCCATTTGCAACACCCTCGCCGATGCAATGGCGAAGGAGTGTTTGCGTATAAGCCCCACAGCATGTCATCACATTACACAGGGGACATTGCAGTGGTTAATCCTGCCTGGCAGGGTAGGAGTTAAGTGTTTTGTATGATGTAATATTTGCTTATCCAATGATCTGTGTTACATCCTGTGAGCTGAGAGGTAATTGGAGGAGCAGCCACCACCTGACCAAGGGGAGATAATAAAACCCCTGGCCAAGAATATTCTAGAGCAGAGAGCAGTTAGCTGAGCAGTAGCTCAGAAGCAGAGACTGGAGTCTCTCCAGTACAGAGTCCAGTTCGGAGTCTGTACAGCTAGCACACCAGACCAGAGCAGGAAGAGCCTAGGCCCTGCCTGAAGTGGAGATAGTAGCTAGATAGTGAGGAAAGGGGTATCATCCTACCTTCAAGGGTGATACCTGAAGATATCCAGGATCAAGCTGAAGCATCCTATAAGGACACAGCTGCCTCCCAGCCTGCCATTGCATCCAGGCTGGTGATCTACATCCTGTGGCTCCCTCCAAATACCTCTCCAGTACCCCACCATCTTGTTAAAGGCACGTTGCTGATGTTCCTGTTGGTTCCAATAAAGAACTGTAAGTGTTTCTGTTCAACCTCTGCCTCCGTCTGGTCCCTGCTACTACCGCTGCCCTCATCACCGGCACCCTGTCTATCACCCAGAGACTCACACTCGGGACATTAAGGGGTTGCCCCAGGGAGATCCGCTATAGCAGCCTCTCCCTCATCTTTTCTTGCCAACACCACCCTGCTGGAGACCTGCCAGGCTGTAGGACAGCCCTCCGGTTCCCCCGTACCAAGCACCGTGACAATAGCGTGCTTAGGCCGCAACCACCCTGCTGGAGACCTGCCAGGCTGTAGGACAGCCCTCCGGTTCCCCCGTACCAAGCACCGTGACAATAGCGTGCTTAGGCCGCAACCGCCAGCCACTCCGGTACCGCGGGCCCCGGCTGTCTCCAGGCCTCACCACAAAGGCTAGGCCCCGGTGGGGGATGTTGCACCTGTTATGGAGATTGCACTGGTTTCGGACGCCAACTTGACTACTGTCCGCCATCTTAGATACAGCAGACATGTTCGCTGACCACTGTCCAGTTAAATTCATAATTCAAACTTCAGTTCTTTTTTATTTAAAGTCTGCCTGTAAGGATTTCTCCTTGACACTTGTTATACATAATTGTTCTCCTTCTTATCTTGTTCTCTAGCATTGTTTATCCTCTGGAGTCATTCTCAGTACTTTTTGTAGCTTTTGATTTTTGGTGCCAGTTTATCTCTTTCTTCTCAGGAAATTAGTATAAACAATATCTGTGTACAAGGTCCCTGAGAACTGAGCACAATTAATTAATTTTTTCCCAGAATGTGCTGATGACCAATAGCTTTGCAGTATACTATTCACACCTCTTGGATGACTCTTCAGTCTGTGATATTATGGATTTGAGAGATTAAAACAGAAGAGAAGATCTTTACATACACTAAGAGACTGACGTGTCTTGGTACCAGGACAACCATGAAAGGGTTAATTAGGACTCACCTTACAAAAGTCAAGATGGCTGTTGGGGCCCTGCATAAAAATCCCTATCAATTGGCGTCCTTTCTGGGTGGGCTTAGGAGTGAGCAACAACAACACTGAGACAGCCTCCGTGAAGGGTCCCCGCCAGCTTGATGAACAGAACAGACCGGAGAGCTCCCAGGGTAAGATATTAATTTTTATTGTCTACCTTGATATGTCACTTCTGTTTCACTAATTGGACGGACCGGGTAAGACAGTCTCTGTGTCATATATTTGCCACTATTGTTCACTGTAACCTAAGCTCATAGTTTTGGCAAAGACCACTTTGTAAGGTGATTGGACGGTGACTGACAGTGATGGATGGTCAGACAGTCTGTGGTGTTAGCTGAAGCAGTGAGACAGGAAGTAGTAACCCTTAGATGTCTGCAATGCTAGAGTGAGAGATATTTTGTTGTGATTGTCATAGTGTCAGTGATACAGTTTTGTCATTAACCCCTTAAGGACGGAGGGTTTTTCGGCGCATTTCTCGCTCTCCAACTTCAAAAATCCATAACTTTTTCATTTTTCCGTGTACAGACCTGTGTGAGGGCTTATTTTGTGTTTAACACATTTTACTTTCCCCTGATGTTATTTATTATTCCCTGCCAGGTAGTGGGAAGCTGGAAAAAAATTCCAAATGTGGAAAAATTGAAAAAATTAAAGACTTTCCTTTATTAAAAAGACTGTGCTGCCTAACCCTGCTTCCATCCGGGTTTAGGCCCAAGTGATTGTGTGTTTCTGGATTGAACTGTGTTAATGCTGCCACGTGCTGTCGAGCGCCGCTCCAGCACTCAGGAGGTTAATCCCTGCAAGAACTGTACCAGCTCTGCTACATCCGGCGCTACCGCGCCTGAAGATTTTACCTCAGAAACTGTGGCGCAGCAAGTAATTCCAGCCCGCCAAAACCTTCACTGGCGGGAAACCCAGACGACACACCAAGCTCCACCCACGCGCGAAGGGCGCAAATCCCGCCTCCTGTGGCGCAGGAAAAATTAGAGCCCGCCACAACTTGGACTCCTCCCACCGGCTCGAGGAGGACATCCTGCCCCGCCTCAGAGAAATGCGAGAACTCGTGCGGATTTTGGACAGTGAGGACAGCATCATGTGGGGTCCTCCGCCATTCCCTCCTGTGGAGCGTCCCGAGTTCTTTGAAGTGTTGGAGACCATGGTGGTGGTCTCTGTGCAGCCGGTCCGGAGGCCCTTTGCTGGGCACCGGCTGCATCGAGGACTGACCCGAGCATTCGTCACCCGGAGGTATGTCCAGACGGTGACGGAGTATCAAGTACCACCCGGGCGGTACCTCGTACCTATCCCGGTTACCATACCGGTACCGCAGGCCCACGTGGAGGCACCACGTGGGGAGGCCCCGACTCCTGTTGAGCCAGCGCCTGGGCCTACTGCTGCCATGCCACCTGCTCCGAGGCCTATTGTCTCTGCTGTTCGGCCTGCTAGCCCTGCTGTGACGGTTCCTGATCCTCCGGCTGCTCCCGCTCCTGTTCCGGCACCTGCCCGACCATCACGGAGATCCGAGCCTGCACCGGAGCCACGAGCCCCAGCACCGGCACCTCCGCAGCCTCGAGGCCGAGGTGAGACCGCCCGCCAGCGACTCCGGGACGCTGTCTCGGAGCAGAGGTAGACGGGCGGAGGCCAACGCTACATGGCCGGCCGGTCTGCAGTGGAGGCCTGGGTGGAAAAGAACCGCACCACCGGTAGGTCCGGTTCTTCGACAAACAACGTGGCTATGGCTTCGCCACTCAAGACTACACCGGACGGGAGGTATTTATCCCCGCCGGTCTGTCAAGAGGCCTGATCTGCCAGAGAGCCAGCACAACCTGAAGCCAGGCGAGTGCATTGAGTTCTCCCTGCAGGAGGGGCCCCGAGGACCCTGGGCGGCTGGTGTGATCCGGATCCCGGACTCCGATGAGGACCGCTACCCACCGTATGACGACCTGTATGAGGACGACGAGTGGCCGGAATCTCCGAACACCTCTTCTTCCTCGGCTGCGAGTCCCCGGGCGGTGACCCACGTGAATGCCCCATCCACGGTAATCGTGAGTACGGGTCCCATTGCCATCCATGGGCCGGCATGATCCAGGGCGCCACCCCCACCGTCTCCCCTGCCGGGAGCATTGCCAGGTCCCGCGGCTCTTCTGTGGGAGAAGATATCCCGGCTAGCGAGCCTTGTCCGGAGGTTCCGTCTAGGCTGGAACAGCCGACACCCCGGGCGACAGCGCTCCTCCCCCTGAAGGTCCGGAGGATGTTGCTGCACCTGCAGTACCCGCTACTGCCACCGGGTGTCCCCAGCCGGCACCTACTCCCGCTGAGGATGCACAGGATTCCCTGCTGACTTTGGATCCTGTCCCTGCTGAACCCAGCGAAGGTGCATCTGACTAACCCCTGAAGGGCTGTAGCCCTCTCCAGGTACTATGTCCATTGTAAATATTTATTTCTGCCCTTACCCTATAGAGCCAGAAACTGTCCTGAGACTCTTACCCTTATTTATCTCAGTCAAGAAACTTACCTTGAACTGATTATTGTCCTGTGCTATGATAGCACCCCTTCCTCTGCCACCGCAGAGATTTCTTCAAAGGACTCTGTCCCTCTACACATAGAGGAGACCCTTTGCTTCTTCTAGTGCACTTTTCCCCACCTCAAGGGCTGTACCCAGAAGATGGACTTTGTCATTAAAGACCTTCTGTGAGACTTTTGCCAATTCCAAGGAAAAGTTGCTATTGCTATTTATTATCATTTTGCACTTAATGCCTTCCTTTCTAGGTATTGACATTATGTTTGCACTTTTTATGCCTTTTCTTTGCAGGAAAAGAGACATTTGCTATCGTGCTACCTTGAGTAGCCTATCTACCTCTGTAACGTTTGTAACGTTTTAAGATGTGTACCCATTGGGCTCCTAAGCCAATGTGAATTTACCAAATATTTGCACACTGTCAGAAGATATGCCAGTAGTCTGCATTAACCCTTTCATAGGCTTTACAGGTTGTAGGGTGGCTGTGTCGGACCGTCTTTTTTGTGTAAAACACTGACCGCTACCTGATCCCTCCTACCGAGGTTTGCACATGGGGGTAGTCCGTAAACTGCGGGTCTTTAGGAAACCGGGGGTGTTACACAGATAGCACCTGGATGCCACCCATACATGGGTAAGGATGTATACAAAGTCAGGAGGTACTCGTGTCGCATATGCTAACGCAATGCAGATATACACGCTATATAATTGCCGCCAGGGAAAAAGCGTTGATATAACACATATACAGGCCTTGGTGCAAGGAGTGGATTACAGGACATGACACCACACCTTTCCTACTGTACAGTCCGGTTTAATGGCGTCAGCGACCAACTGTCATACAGCTACATATTTTTGTCTTAGTCCGACACCAACCCAGGTGCCTGTCTCCAGGACCATGGGCGGTTTGTCCCTACACCTCACATAGCCTGCACTTCCCAGAAGTGCCCTTAGCCCCCTCTGTGCCCCAAACCAACTGTAGTCGAGCCGAGGGCGGCTCTTTCAATTGCCCCCGGGGTATGCAACACCCTCGCCGATGCAATATGTTTATTTGTATGCGTGGGATATATTTATATGGGCGGTAAACTAATTTCAGGTGTATATCTATATGTGCAGCAATGTTTAAAGGTGAAAGGAAGCCAGTTAATTCTTCTCTTTAGGATTAGCACTGATTCTGCCACGTGGTGGGTGGCACACCATTTTTTGTTTGTCTAGCATGCCTAAATCCCTTGTCCCAGACCTGTGCATGGAGACATACATGGAGACACACATTTGCCCACAGTTGTAGCAGTTGAGTCTTAAAATCATTCACACTTAAACGTTGAAATTGATGTGCCATCTGGTCACATAACTGCTTGATTGGCAGTAAATCATGTGACTGAGAGGGCTGAGGAAGTGTTGCAACTTGTTGGAGACATTTCAATAAATCAATTGCATTGTGCTGAATAAGGACAGTTAGAAGCCCTGCCATGAGAGCACATTTATCTGTAGGATGTCATGCACATATCACCAAGTTGTAAGCATAAAAGTTCTGCTGTTTTTGTCTTTATATCAGTAGGACAATTACATAAATCGCTAATGTGGATTTTGGAAATTATTTAACCTGACCCATTGGGGTACATTTACTATGCCTTCTGGTGGAAAAGCCATTTAAAGTGACCTGTCACCAGGGACCTCATTTTCACTAAAGAGAGGTTGCAGAAGCCCTTCACACCAGCAGTGCAAATCTGCCTTTCTGCCTTTTCTAAGCATTTGCATAACTTACCTTGCTCCCTGACAAAATCCTGGGGTAGTCACACGGGCTGGACTTTTGTTTAGATGCATTTCAAAAAACAACATGTGGCTTGTCTGTGTTACTCACTCCTCAGAGCTTGACCCCCACCTTTGTGCTCCTGTCTAGCTCCACCTCGTGCTTCTTCTCAGAGGTCACAGCCTGGTCAACCTGACATCAGTGGGGGAGGGACAAGCTGTACAGGAGCACAAACATGGAGACAGCCTGCAGCTAAAACAGGTCACATGTTGTTTTTTGAAATGCATCCAAACCAAAGTCCAGCCCCTGTGACTACCTCAGGATTTTGTCAGGATGCAAGAGTAAGTTATAACACACAATTATATTGTAATGCAAATGCTTAGAAAAGGCAGAGAGACATTTTTGCACTGCAGGTGTCATGGCCTTTTACAATCTGTCTTTAGTGAAATATGAGGTCCCTGGTGAAAGGTTCCCTTTAAATCTCCCAATCACTGCCAGTTCTGAGCCTTTTACACCCTTCCACCTTCATGTGTACCTTTCAGTATCAGTGGGCATTACTGAGTAGGGCAGTCTTCTGGCTACAAATCTGAGGCTAGGGAACCGTTACAATAACTCCTGAGATATACACCACACAGTCCACAGGGTCACCTGATTGAAACCCAGAGGTATACTTAGACAGGACCGACGTTTTTCGGCTGTGACAGGTATTTAACGGGGGATTGTGTAGAATGCGGTCGGATTTTGGCGCAGCTGCACTGACTTTCATGCAACAGAAATCGGGGGGCGGGCTGTCGGACGATCCAACGAATTCGGACTGAGCATGGGATTTAACTTTCAAATTGTGTCGCAAGATCAAGCACTTACATGTACCAGGAAGAAGAAGGTGAACTCCGTCGGACCTGAGCAGGGAAGCGACACATCCACAGTATCGTGCTCATGATCTTAGTAAATCGCGACACAGTGCATTATCGTTGGACAATGCACTTTCTGTGTACTCCTCCGGACGGGTAAGTAAATGTGCTCCACTGTGTTTTTATTCAAAGGACAGTGATGGCCCTACAGGCTTTTCCCACGCGTTTAGTCTTTCCCAGGTTTTAAAATGTTTTTTTTTACTCCCATCTCCTTGGTTTTCCTGCAGTTTATCATGCGTAAAATAAATAAAGATTATTTATTCAGGTATCTGCAGCTTGTATTATTTAGTTTTTTCAGTATTTTTTACGTGAGACTTTATTTTGAAGCACGGTGATGCATTTACATGGGGCTATGTGTTGTGTAGTAACAGTGAGAGGTGCAGTCTTCCGTGCAAATATTTGTGAGAGAGCCTATAGGCAAAGGTGTTTTTACATGGGACTGTATGTTAAAGGGGGGCTACATTTCATGGTTACCAAAGGTCTACCGGCCTTAAAGGGACACTATCACTGTATTATATATTAAAATAAGTTACTTCAATTTAAGACACTGCTCATTGCTAGGGAAGAAAAAAGAACCGGTGAAGAAGGAACAGTCTGTATTGGAAAGGGTGGGGAGGAGGCTAGTGGGGACTATATGTGACTACATGACTATATGTTACTACAGAGGCAATGTGAGTAATAGACTACTGGGGGGGCAGGCACTGTGACTGCTGGGGGAAGGCACTATAACTACTGGGGACAGGCACTTTCATTACTGAGGCAGGCACTGTGACTACTGGGGGGCAGACATTGTGACTACTGGTGGGCAGGTACAGTGACCAGAGATGTTGCTAGGGTCATAAAAGATCTGTGGCGTGGACCAACCCCCTCATTCTAGGACCTACATTGTATGTGGCTTGGCATGTAATAATACAATCCACACTTAATACCTGTGTGGCTTCTACAAATACCCCCCCCCCCCCTTGCTGCTAGGCTAAATAATATCTGCTTTACTGAATAATTCTCTTACACTAAATTAGTCTCTCAGCAAGTAATGTCTCACACAGTGCCCAGTAAGTTATGTCTTCACAGCCACCAGGAAGTAATGTCCTTCAGAGGCCCAGTATATGATGCCCCCACAGACTCAGTATTTCATGTCCCCCACAGCTCACAGTGTATATCGTGTCCCACACAGTATGTAATGTTGCTCAAAACCCCCAAAGTTTATTAGGAAGGAATACAATGTACTGCTTTACGAGCATACACTGAGCCATCACAGGGCTCCTGGCTGCCTTCACAACCTATTGGCATCCTGTCATCTTGCTGCAAGGTAGAGTGACACTGCAAAGGTCAGAAAGATTTAAATTAATCTTTGTTTAACAACATTTCAAGAGTGTGCGAGCACTGCAGGAAGTGGGGATGACATAATAATATACAAGAGATGAGCAGTGACTGGTTTTCTCCACATATACTGCTTAGAATTAACACCAAATAGTTCAATCTTTGTCTCATACAATACGATGCAATACAACTTTATTGATCCCCTGTGGGGAAATTACTTTGCAATTACAATTGTTAAACAGTTAGAGAAATGTTTGATGATACAAATACATAAATAGTTTGAGAGCCACATTCTTACATGTTGCTAGTTCCTTGGTTGCATGAAAACAGTTACACGACATTGCGGTACAGCACAATACAGGTTACATAACCACAATACATTACATATGGGGAAGCAATTACAATACAAAAATATACCAGTCACAATAACACTGTCACAGTTCATAGGGGACAAACTGTAACGCTCAGACTGAAGACACCACTGGACAGGAACCCTGGAAGGCACATCAGGAGCACGGAGGCAGGCTGAAGACACACAGGAGCGTCTGGAAACACTGGAGACACACGGGAGTGTCTGGGAAAGCTGGAGAACCACAGGAGCATCTGGGAATGCTGGAGAACAACAGGAGCATCTGGGAACGCTGGAGAACCACAGAAGCATCTGGAAACGCTGGAGACACAGGAGCATCTGGAAACGTTGGGAATGCTGGAGACTATCTCATGCCTCTTCTGGAACAGCTTAGGGAAGCTTGGTACGGAAACCATGGAAGTTCATTTGGGCACAAAAGATAGGGCTTTCACTTACAGGGACAACGCTGAAGATCCAGCGAGGTAGGAAGGGTGGTGCTGGATTATAAGGCCGATCTGCATTAACCAGCGCCAATCAGAAGGACGCTGGCCCTTTAAGTCTTGAAGAGCCGGCCTAGTCGGGAAGCAGGAGCATTGGAGAGGTAAGTCCGGGCACAGGTGTACCCGCGATCTGTATGGAGGATCACTGGTGCGGCCGGCTCTTCCAGAGATACAGAGTGGACAGACATGTGTAGGGGATATTGCACTATAGAGCTGATGCGGTGCTGACAGTGTTGTTGTGAACTCGTGGTGTACTGCTGCTGCAGGTATTGGTTTGGCAGAAGCCGCACTGTACATAGCTCTACTTTTGCCAAGCCTTGGTACAGCGTTCCTCCTGACTTGCGGTAAGTCTCTGGTTTGATCACTTACATTTCACGTGCTCCAGTGTAGCTGCTACTGATGCTTTGGGCTGCCAGGATCTGGTTCCAGCGCTCCGTTGCAGCCAGATATGCGACAAAGAGCCCGTGCTTCTAATGATCCGCTTAGTCGGGAGTGATAGAGTGAAAGGCCATGTTAATGCCACAAGGCAGGTTGAGATGGGTTGGGGGGTGGTTCAAAAGCCGGAGCCAAAGCACAGGCAGCCACCTACAGTGGTGCAATCTTGAAAGTGCATCTTTTCTAAGTGCCACCAAGTACACAAGATTTGGAGTGAGAAGGCAATGAAGGAAAGAGGTTTTTTTGTTTTCTGGATAACATTTTGAAAGACAAAGTTAGGCATTTTCTTACAGATAGTGTCCCTTTGTTCCTTTCTGGTTCCATTCTGGAATAATTCTGTACACTTAAATATTTGCACTTAGAAAAGTTGCACTGGGTAAGACCTGTAGTCTCCAATTTATACACCAGGACAAATTAGTTCCCGACTATTTCCGATTTGCGGCGCATTTAACAGGGGCTTTTGGCACATGCAAATGAATTTTGGCGCAATCGCGCCGACTTTCATGCGACACAAATCGGGGGGCATCCTCACCTCAAGGGCTAGGCCCCGGTGGGGGATGTTGCACATTGTTTACAGCCAAGCTCTGAGATAGGTCTGGATCTGCTCAGAGAGTGAGGATAGAGAACAACACCTTCTATCACTAAGAAGAACATTCTTACAACAGGGGTATCACCCCCTGGTTATAGATACACAGATCCACAGAGCTAGAAGGATTCCAGGGAGCAGCCTCCTGGATTACAAATAATAAGAGGACAAGTGCAGAGTGCCCCTAGTGGTCATGTACATCCCCAAATGAAAATCTTGAAGAATATTGCAACAGATCTCTATGCCATAAGGACATATTCCCACAGACCTACCGTTCCTTGCCTACAAATAGCCACCAAGTATGTGGTATCTTCTGGTTAGAAGTGCCCTCTCACCACCAACACAGACGCGCTCTTTCCCTGCAACAACAAAAAATGGAAGACTTGTGCCCAGTTTCTATCATCAAGTACAGTCCACATCCCCAAGACACAGCAGGACTATAAAATCCAGGACATAATATATACATTGGGGAGACTCAACAAAAACTTCCAAGCTGGATGGTTTCTCAAAGACACACCATAAGCGAGGGGATGGACACACCTGTGGGAAAGCACTTTTCTAGACCAGGCCACAGCGAGAAAGAATTAATGGTCCTAATACTGAACGGTGTCTTTAAGGGTGTATTCACACGGCGGGCATACCGCCATGCGCTGGAGAGGAGGAGGTGCACGGACGCACACTTGCTAAAAGATAGAGTAGGCTCTATCTTTTCCCGGTGTATGGCACATGTGTGGCACCGTACTGCCTCCGGCCCGCCATTACCGTCTATGGGGATGTATATGCGGCCGCTATAGCAATATATTATATTCTGTTCTGGCATACACGAGCTGGTAGGATGATAAAAAAAAGCCAGCCCACCTCAAGTATTATACCTAAATAGGCTTATTACGTTTTTTTTTATTATTGTTTCATGTTTAACAGTTTTCTTATAATTTATTGTTCCATTTAAAAGACAAAGGATGTAGCAATATGTTTTGTGCTGTTCTGGCCTCTAGGGGCCTCACTACTTCTGTGTGTGTACAGTAAAGCATGTAGCAACTTGTTGGTAGTCAGACACTAGTATTGTGACATGTGTAATGGCAACTTGATGAATAAAGAGTCTGAGATCGACTCCAGTGTGCAAAGCCAATACAGGAGAGACAACTAACAGAACAGCCGCAAACTTGCGGCCGCATATACGTCCCCATGGACGGGCGTCTGAATGTACCCTCAGGATAACAGAAAAAGGACAACCTGGGAGTTCAAGCTGATGATGACCTTCCAGTCACTGACACAAGGCCTCAATATTGCACCTGGTTATGGCTCATTACATGGACTCGCTTCAATCCCCTCTGACTGACTCCACACCCCACCCCCCATCACCCTTCTCTGTGTGGTAGCCAAGCTGAGGAAACCGGCTCAGCTCCCATTCAAGTAAATGCAAGCGGATCTGCAATGACCAGGTCACTACAGAGAGAACAGAGTTGTCTTCTTTATACAGATGTGCCCATATCTCACCTTATCTTTAATTTGGTAAGGATTTCAATTTCTCATGTAACCAATTCATCCAAGTAACAAAGTGTATTAGTAAAATGTTTGATAGGCCACAAGCAATTCTACACATACAATCATATAAAACAGACACCTTGTAAAAGAATATCACAAAATCGTAGACACACAGACATGTGCACTTTGCAGATAGCAAACAATTTGCAGCACAAACAGTCAGCCCACCTACAGTACTTGGGGGGCTCTGATTATTGATTTGTAAAATAGCAGCTAGCTTCTCGCCCGTTTCTTTTTAGTACTTTATTTTTCAAAATAAAATAATTCTGTGTATTCTACAATGTGGCCAGTAGGTGGCACTATGTATATACGTCACATTACGGTTTGTACAGAATTAGACAAATATTTCAAGCAGGCGCCAGCTGTTTCCTCTCCTACAGATACCATCACAGCACATTCTATGAAAGCTACTGAAATAATGGAATAAAGCCAATGTATCGTTACTAGAAATACTGATACGTACAGTGAAAACTCTCCGCCTCTTATAGTTAATCCATACTAATTAGAATTTATATAAATTGCATTAAGCTCATACTGTACATTTACAAAATATACAAACGGCATAAAAATGGGGGTTATGGATATAAGGACCATTGCTTAATGCAGAGTTATTCCTGGTTTAGTCCAGTTATCTGCTATCAGACAGTGAAAAGCTCATGTGCTATCCCTTAGAAGCATGAACAAGCCTAAACAATACAAGACAAGGTTAAGCTTAAAACAAATGTGCCTGAAGCAGTTTTTGGCCAATGCCTGTGTTAAACACATGCACATACCTACAAATACACCAAAACTGTGTTTCCATGTCTGTTACAGTAATAGTTACTGTTCCCAGGGTGCAGCTATACACCCCTGACTTACACCTGACTTAGTATTCACTCAGCTCTGTAGTCTCAGGGCCACTCAGTTTGTAGAGTGTCATATATAATTTTTCCTCTCTGTCCTGCATGATATCTATTAATGGTGCAGATACCTCCACCCACTCCATTTTTAGGGCCACTGGTCTCCGGGACCCAACTGCTATGTTGCAGCCCCTTAGAGTAGTGCCGTATTCTCCCCCGCTGCTCTTCTGTGCCATATTTCTGGATTTATGCTGTTTTATAATGTTAAATAATTGGAATTTTACTTTATACTGTACAATGTACAGGCGCACACCCAACTTACAGACAACCCCTAGTAAAAGACAGACCCCTCTGCCCACTGTGACCTCTGGTGAAGTCTCTGGATGCTTTACTTTAGTCCCAGGCTGCAATGATCAGCTGTAAGGTGTCTTTAATGAAGTTTTATTGATAATCCAATACAGCAAAAAATTTTGAAACTCCAATTATCACTGGGGCAAAAAAATTTTATTGTCTGGAAATACCATTATAAACTATACAGTTTTGACTTACATACAAATGCAACTTAAGAACAAACCTATGGAACCTATAGGACTGCCTGTATTGGCATTTGTGTACGTAACCCAAGGACTGCCTGTAGAGATGAGCGAGCACTAAAATGCTCGAGTGCTCGTTATACGAGACAAACTTTTCCTGATGCTCGAGTGCTCGTCTCGAATAACGAGCCTCATTGAAGTCAATGGGAGACTCGAGCATTTTTCAAAGGGACCATGGTTCGGGAATAAAATGTGTTAATTAATTGAAAAAGAACGTCTTCTGATAAGTTAGCAGATGTATGCAAACATCTGCAATCTATTCTTCACTGTTTCGCGCATATATTATCTCCCGACAAGTTATCAGATGTGAAGAACAGTGAAGAATAGAATAAAAACAGTGAACATAGGATCATTTAAGTGAAAAACACAGTGAAGAATAGATTGCAGATGTTCGGCACATCTGCTTACTTGTCGGGAGATACGCTGTCCCGGGATCCGCTGCTCTTCTTCCACTGAAGTCTCCCCGATGTCTCCGTGCCGCTGCCCGATGTCTCCGTGCCCCTGACACAATAATAACAAAAACCTCTTTGGGGTTATCAAAACATGGATTTAAAGAAATGTTTTACATTATTTGTAATAGTTAAACCATTACATACATTTTACAAATGGCCTCTTTACACTCAGTTTTCTGTAATGTATGGAGGCAGGAATTAGGTAATAACCAATCTGTCAATTAAACGTTCTGCCTTTACTTTCCTAATATGTAAAGTGAAGCCCGACGTCAGCACATGTCTTTCATCTCATCGGCTGTCCTTCGTCCAAAAATGGCAGCAGATGGAGGGTCAGTGATCCTGAGTGTCCGATGACCAATCTGTTAATGCTCTCTTTGGGTTTCCAAGGGTTCCTCCGGTTTCATCCCAATTCCAACAAAAAAACATACTGTTAGGTTGTTTAGATTATGATCCCCATTGGGGACAGGGACCAATTTGTCAAGCTTTGTGCAGCGCTCCTAATCTGAAGCGCTTAATAAATAAAAGAATTTATTAATACTATCCAGGACCTTATGTATGATAGTATATCGTTTTGCTACTTTCATCACCCCATATGGGAGAAAAGGGACCCCTTTGATTTAGTTTATCAATTAACTTCTCCCTTCACAGCTGAGCCTGTTACTGTCTTGTGCAGTACATGAGAGTGACAGTAATGAGACTGAGTCGTCCAATAGGTCCGGAAGGTATAGCTGCACATACACATTTGGGATCACACGACAAAAATGGAAGGGCTATTGAGGATAAAAGACATTTCTGAACCAGGGGCTTCTCTTTATATCAAAGGAAAGCGGTGCAAAACTTTTAATACTTTTTATATTGCAACGTTACCTAATATTCTCACACACGAAGTTACATTACCATTACAAAAACATGAGAGGTAAAGGGACATCTTATTAAGTCATCTTCAGCACAAAGTAAAAACTGTAATCATAAAAAAAAAAAAAAAGATACTTGGTGGAATACAAATACATATATAATCTTTTGAAAAAAAATTATGGGTATACGTTTATAAGTACGTGAAAAATAAAGAGACGGTTGTGTCCTTGTAGCTATCCCAGTAGTTTGTGAGACTTAATATAATAGACCATTGCATGTGATTGACCTGCTGCTTCATGAGCGCGGTAGGGCAGGACCCGTTTCTCATGATCAGATGAGATCCAAATCACAGCCAATCACTGATCAGCAAGTTGTTTCTGATTTTGGAAAATAGATAATGCTCAGGACTTACTTATTTTTCTGTATGTCCCCATGTCCCTGAAGTAATAATCTGAAGAAGCAAAACAGCCAGTCAGAGCAGTCCACTGTGTGCTCTGCACGGTGTCGAACATCCACCACCAACACCTATGGAAGAGAGCAGACTACATCATAAGCTTAGAACAACGATTCTACCGCATGGTATTGAGCTACCATGAATATTAAGCTGCTCAAGTTTATATACAACCCAAGTAAGAAAAATGTTAGTTGAAAATATATCAAAGTTCCATAGTTTTTCAAGATGTAATCATTCCTTTAATTCCTCTATATTAAAAGAACCTGTCACCAGGAGACCCATTTTTTAGCACTCCCCCAGTCCCACAGAGCATAGTAACATACACTGCCAAAGTGTTTTGTATAAAAAAATAGGTTTTACAGAAAAAAAAGATATGTTATATTGTACCTTTCAATAGCAATGCTGAGTGACTAGGCAGCTGCCAATTGGGAGGGGCTGAGGAAGGAGCAGTTCCCCTCTACCCTTGGGAAACAGTGACCTTTTAAAAATATGAATACAACTCCCCACATCTGGAGTGGCTAGAGGAGCAGGGGGCGTCACTAAGCCAAGTGATGGGTGTTTTCATTTTTTTGAAAGGTCAACATGGAGAAGCGTTTACCAAGGGTGGGGGACCTTCATCTCTGATCTTGACATGACCCAGTGCTATATTCAAGTATAAGAAGGAAAGGTTGAAATAGTTAGGTGGTAGAGTGGGCACCATAGACTTTCTATGATGCCACTTGCTGTGTAAAAATGTGGCAAAACTGGCTTACATGGATGGTAGACAATGAAGAGACAAGACAAGAGGGTAATAGTCTAAAAAATGTAGTAGGGAGCATAGTACTATCACTGGTCTTCTTACTAATGCAGAGCTGACACAAGCAAGATGTACTATAAGAATATTGCACATACTAAGGATCTCAAACTATAAGTACAATCAACTTTTCCTTAAAGGGAACTAATCACCACAATCCCCTATTTCACCATGCCATGTTCCAAAGCTTAGAAAATGACATTGATAGTTGCTTGTCATGTGGTGAGTAGTATAGGCACTATAATCATGTAGTGTATTTTACCTGGCTTTTTTTCCACGCCGAGTTCGGTGGGCAGGAATAAAAATTTAAAGGGACACAGTTCCTAAATGTTTCCCAAGCCCACACGTTTTGGATCTGTCCCTCTAATGTCACAGATGGGAAGCAGGCAGGACGCTGGTTCGGAACTGTAGCCCATCTGTGACATCAGAGGGATGGGGCTGAAGCGGTGGGGGGATGGAAAAAGATTCAGGAGGTGAGGTTGATTTTGAATCCTGCCCTAGCAGGAGACTTAGCGTGGGGAGTCAGGTAAAAATACATATATGTTAAAGCAACTATACTACTAACAAACATGACAAACGCAACTATGCAAATGTCATGTTATAAGCTTTGGGAATTGCATGGTTAAGGCGGGATATGTGTGTGAGGTAGGGTTCCCTCTAGCTAAATGATCTAAATGGTATATAGTTTCAAATTAACAATTAGTGTCCAACCTGTTATGTAGAGCAAATGATATATACTGGCACAAAAAGTCATGAAAAAGCTGTTACCAAATTAAGCCGTAACTGAAGACTTCGTGCATCATGTGCCGGGCTTTCACATCATCCTGGTATTTCTCTTCTCTTCCAGTTACTTAGAATCTAAGTTTGAAAGAAGCACAAATAGTTACAGAAGTCCTCAGAAAACAATGGAACAGAGACCTACTGTAGGCAGATATTGGAGACGTTACACAAATTGAGTCAGGTTCTGTTGTCGTTGTGTTTATACCAGTTGATTTTCAACCTTTTTTTAGCCTCGGCAACCACTTCTTATACTTAGAAAATCCTGGGGCACACCACCAACCACAAAATTACACTAAAACAGTCATATTATACACATAGTAATAATATAGTCAATTTATTTTATCAATCACGTGTAACCTGGGCCTGTTTCGATAAACACAAAAGGGATATCTGGCAGGAATGGTGAAAGACACACACTTCCAACAGTTCTCAGTTTCTCCTGAGAAGTACTATGGCCATGAGGCCAGAAGTACAAGTGCTGCTCATATACTCAGCATATGAGACTGGTACTTGTAGTACTCCAGCCTCAGACTATAGTATTTCTCATTTACATTTCTCATTGTTATATGCAGATACTGCTGGAGTACTAAAAGTACCAGCTCATATGCTGAGTATTCTCCAAACAGTTCATACTCAGGGCAAAAGCTCCTATAGTCAGCATTATGGTGGGTATTACCTTGGCGGGTGGGCAAAAGCGAGAGTCTCTCCGCTCTCAGATGATGCGCCCGGCCTTGGTGATGTATTTTGTGCGCGGAGTTCAAAGCTTGCGCATAGTGTTATTGTACCGTCTCCTACATTGTAAGAAGCCATGACTGGGCATCGCTGCGCATTGCTGGGAAACAAAACACAGGGGGCACCATAGTTTGGGGAAACTTTCCCCGCGACACTACCCGACCATGTGTTGCGGCACACTGTGTGCCACGGCACACTGGTTTGAAAATCACTGGTGTATATTGATGTGCATGGGTATATCCAATATATACTATAGAGAATGGAAAGACAAACGAGTCTGGTGTACACCACCAATATGAAGGCAGTTTATCTACAAGCAGAGAAGAAAGGGAAAAAATAAAAATTATTAAATTTTTTTATTGTTTTTTCACAAACCTCGTACAATACCATCTTTCCCCTCTTAACATATTCGATATTTCCTACGCAATTTTTCCCTAATTTTGTATGTGTTATTCCTTGTTGTACTTATGATGTGTTTGTGTACGCATGTTCCTGGATCTGCCTCATGCTCAGCGTCTGCACCCCCAATTTGTGTTGCATGAAAGCCAGTGCAGCTGCGCCAAAAAAAGGGTTTGATGTGGGCACAATCGCCAACGCCCCTTTTCTTAACTACCTGTGCATTACTAGAAGAAACGGGCACAAGTACCTTGTAGCTAAGCGGCACAAATCCTTAGTAAACGTGCCATATTATCTCAACATTGGGTAATTGATTGTATACCCAGACGGGTGTCTGCAGAATGACTAGTGTTGGTGTGTGGCAGGTCAGTCAAACACAAAGTTGAATATGTGATTGCTGAAATACTTTCTGAATTGACTGTGGCCCTTTAATACATGCCGTTTCCTTCTTGTTGATATCTCCATACACCTTTTGGCCCTTCTGACTTCACAATGCTCAGCCTGTAACCCGCGGCGATGTTACAGTATTGCATAGGGCTAGGTGAGGTTTGGGTATGATCCGGACTGGGTTTGGGGAGAGATGTCTCAGAGTGTGGAGACTTTTATAGATGAACCTCTCCTGCTCTTCCAGATGATGACAAGCTGCTTAGTTGCTGCGGACCAGAACTGTCTCCAACAGAAGAGACTTACTGGCTGCTGCTGACTTACATGGTCCTCATAAACTTACAACCCCTAAGTGCTAGAACTTTCCACCTGTATTCTCTCAATGCAAGTATGTTTTAAAGTTTGTTTAGGCGAAAACCTGCAAAGATCATTAACAATCACAATGCCAATACAGGCAGAGAGAGATGAGCGAGTATACTCGGACGAGTTTCCCCTGTCGAGATCGAGCATTTTAATTAAAAAAAACACGATGAAGAAACAATGAAGAATAGAATAAAAACGATGACACATGAACACAGGATCATTTATGTGAAAAAACACAGTAAAGAACACAGTGAAGAAAGAGTTACAGATGTCGGCACATCTGTTATTGTCGAAGATACGAGCGGCGGTGCGAAACAAAAAAAAAATAGCATGTGAAGAACAATATTATATGTGAAGAACACATTGAGAACACGGTGAGCAGGACAGAGACACCGGGGAGCGGCAAGAACATCGAGGCAGCGGACGGAAGCGGCACGGAGACATCGGGCACGGAGACATCGGGGCACGGAGACATAGAGGCACAAGGAGACATCGGGGGGCACGGAGACATCGGGGCACGGAGACATAGAGGCACGGAGACATCGGGGCATGGAGACATGGGGCACGGAGACAAGAGGCACGGAGACATCGGAGGCACGGAGACATCGGGGCATGGCGGAGACATAGAGGCACGGAGACATCGGGGCAACGGAGACATAGAGGCACAGGTGACATCGGGCCGGAGACATAGGCACGGAGACATAGGGGCCAGGAGAATCGGGCACGGAGACATAGAGGCACTGGAGACATAGACAGGCACTGAGACATCGGGGACACGGAGACAGAGAGGCACGGAGACATCGGGCACGGAGACATAGAGGCACGGAAGACAGCGGGGCAACGGAGACATGGGCACGAGACTGGGGCACGGAGGACATCGGGGGGGACGGAGACATCGGGCACGGAGACAATCGGGGCACGGAGACATCGGGGCACGGGAGATCGGGGCACGGACGACATCGGGGCCGGGACATGGAGGCATCGGAGAAATCGGGGCACGGAGACATCAGGGGACGGAGAACGGGGACGAGTGACATCGGGGCACGGAGAATCGGGGCACAGTGGACATCGGGGAACGGAGACATCGAGGGACACGGGGACATCGGGGCACGGGACATCGGACGGGGGGACGGGCACGGAGACATCGGGGCACGGAGACATGAGGAGCACGGCACATGGGCACGGAGACATCGGGGCACGGGGGACATCGGGGAACGGGAGACAATCAGGGGCACGGAGACATCGGGGCACGGAGACATCGGGGCACGGAGAAGACATCGGGAAGGGGCGCCAGAGGCACGGAGACACGGAGCACGGAACACGGGGCACGGAGGACATCGGGGACGGAGACATGGGGCACGGAGACATCGGGCACGGAGACATCGGGCACGGAGAATGGGAACGGAACATCGGGGCACGGAGACATCGGGCACGGAGGACAAGAGGCACGGAGACAAATCGGGGCACGGAGGACATGGGGCAGGAGACATCGGAGCCGGCACGGACAATAGAGGCACGGAGACATCGGGGGCACGGAGACCTTAGAGGCACGGAGACATCGGGCACGGAGACATAGAGGCACGGAGACATGAGGGCACGGAGACATAGAGGCACAGGAGGGACATCGGGGCACGGAGACATAGATGGAACGGAGACATCGGGGCCACGGAGACACTCGGGCACGGAGACATAGAGGCACGGAGACATCGGGGGCCGGAGACATAGGGCACGGAGACATCGGGGCACGAGAAATAGAGGCACGGAGACTCGGGCACGGAGACATGAGGCCGGAGACATCGGGGGCCGGAGACCAATCGGGGCACGGAGACATCGGGAGCACGGAGACATCGGGGCACGGAGACATCGGGGCGACGGTGACATCGGGGCACGGAGACATCGGGGAACGGAGGGACATCGGGGAACGGAGACATCGGGGCACGGATGACTCGGGGCACGGAGACATCGGGGACGGAGAATCGGGGCACGAGACATCGGGCACGGTGACATCGGGGCACACGGGGGAGACAATCGGGGAACGGGAACATCGGGGAAGGGAATCGGGGCACGGTGACATCGGGGCACGGGATCGGGGCCGGCAATAGTCGGGGCACGGAGACATCTGGGGCGGACAGAGAGACATCGGGGCACGGGAGGAGACATAGTGGGCACGGGACATTGGGAACAGAGAGAGGCGGAACATCGAGGGAACGGCGACACGGGGGCACGGAGACATACCGGGTTTAGGCCCAAGTAATTGTGTGTTTCTGGATTGAACTGTGTTATACTGCTGCCACGTGCTGTCGAGCACCGCTCCAGCACTCAAGAGGTTAATCCCTGCAAGAACTGTACCAGCTCTGCTACATCCGGCGCTGCCGCGCCTGAAGATTTTTACCTCAGAAACTGTGGCGCAGCAAATAATTCAAGCCCGCCAAAACCTTCACTGGCGGGAAACCCAGATGACTCACCAAACTCCGCCCACGCGCGAATGGCGCGAACCCCGCCTCCTGTGGCGCAGGAAAAATTAGAGCCCGCCACAGCTCTTGGCGGGAAGGACTTGGACTCCTCCCACTGGCTCGAGGCGGACTTCCTGCCCCGCCTCAGAGAAGCGCCAGAACTCGTGCGGATTTTGGACAGTGAGGACAGCATCATGTGGGGTCCTCCGCCATTCCCTCCTGTGGAGCGTCCCGAGTTCTTTGAAGTGTTGGAGACCATGGTGGTGGTCTCTGCGCAGCCGGTCCGGAGGCCCTTTGCTGGGCACCGGCTGCATCGAGGACTGACCCGAGCATTCGTCACCCGGAGGTATGTCCAGACGGTGACGGAGTATCAAGTACCACCCGGGCGGTTCCTCGTACCTATCCCGGTTACCATACCGGTACCGCAGGCCCACGTGGAGGCGCCACGTGGGGAGGCCCCGACTCCTGTTGAGCCAGCGCCTGGGCCTACTGCTGCCGTGCCACCTGCTCCGAGGCCTACTGTCCCTGCCATTCGGCCTGCTAGCCCTGCTGTGACGGTTCCGGATCCTCCGGCTGCTCCTGCTCCTGTTCCGGCACCTGCCCGACCACCACGGAGATCCGAGCCTATTATAAACTATACAGTTTTGACTTGCATACAAATTCAACTTAAGAACACACCTATGGAACCTATTGTGTATGTAACCCGAGGACTGCCTGCACTGGCATTTGTAATTAAAAGTTTCTTTAAGCGAAAAACCTGCAAAGATGATTAGTAAACACAGTATACAGAGAATACAAGTGGAAAGTTCTAGCACTTATGAGGGGTTGTAAGTTATATGAGGACCATGTAAGGCAGCAGTCAGCATGTAAGTCTCTTCAGTTGGAGACAGTCTGGTCCGGGCAGCAACTAAGCAGCTCTGTCATCATCTGGAAGAGCAGGAGAGGTTCATCTACAAAAGTCACCACACCTCTGAGATCATAACCAAACCTCACCTAGCCCTATGCAATACTGTAACATCAGCAGCGGGTTACAGGCCTGAGCATTGTGAAGTCAGGAAGGGCCAAAAGGTGTATGGAGATATCACAAGGAAGGAAACGGTATTATTAAAGGGCCACAGTAAATCAGAAAGTATTTCAGCAATCACATATTCAACTTTGTGTTTGACTGACCTGCCACACACCAACAACTAGTGATCTGCAGACCCGGGGTCTGGGTATAACAATCAATTACCAATGTTGAGATAATAGGGCACGTTTACTAAGGATTTGTGCCGCTTACCTACAAGGACTGTGCCCGTTCTTCAATGGTAAAATGCACAGGTATTTCCCTTTTGTGTTTATCGAAACAGGCCCAGGTTTCACAATGAGTGAGTAAAATAAATTTAGAATCTATATTATTAACTATGTGTATAATATGACTGTTTTAGTGTAATTTTGTGCTATTTTGGTTGGTGGTGTGCCCCAGGATTTTCTAAGTATAAAAAGTGTGCGGCGGCTCAAAAAAGGTTGAAAATCACTGGTATACACAACGACAACAGAACCTGACTTCAATTTGTGTAACGTCTCCAATATCTGCCTACAGTAGGTCTTTGTTCCATTGTTTTCTGAGGACTTCTGTAACTATTTGTGCTTCATTTCAAACTTAGATTCTAAGTAACTGGAGAGAAGAGAAATACCAGGATGATGTGAAAGCCCGGCAGATGATGCACGAAGCTCTTCAGTTACGGCTTAATTTGGTAACAGCTTTTTTCATGACTTTTTGTGCCAGTATATTCATTTGCTCTACATACAGGTTGGACACTAGATCGTTAATTTGAAAACTATAATAACCATTGTAGATCCATTTATCTAGAGGGAACCCGTCACCACAACCCCCATTTAACCATGCACATGTTCCCAAAGCTTATAACATGACAATTGCATAGTTGCTTTTGTCATGTTTGTTAGTAGTATAGGTTTGCTTTAATCATATAATGTATTTTACCTGACTCCCACGCTAAGCTCCTGCTGGGGCAGGAATTCAAAATCAAACCTCAGCTCCTGAATCTTTTTCCAATCCCACGCGCTTCAGTCCATCCCTCTGATGCCTGCTTCCCATCTGTGACATCAGAGGGACAGACCAAAACGTGTGGGCTTGGGAAAAGATTTAGGGGCTTGTGTCCCTTTTTAATTTTTAATTCCTGCCCCCAGAACTCGGCGTGGGAAAAAAAGCCAGGTCAAATACACTACATGATTATAGTGAACCTATACTACTCAAACATGACATTTTTCACTTAAATGATCCTGTGTTCACTGTGTTCACTGTTTTTATTCTATTCTTCATTGTTCTTCACTGTGTTTTTTTAATTAAATGCTCGATCTCGAGCAGGGGAAATACTCGTCCGAGTATACTCGCTCATCTCTAACTGCCTGTATTGGCATTTGTGATTGTTAATGATCTTTGCAGGTTTTTCGCCTAAACAAACTTTTAAACATACTATGCATTGAGAGAATACAGGTGGAAAGTTCTAGCACTTATGAGGGGTTGTAAGTTATATGAGGACCATGTAAGTCAGCAGTCAGCATGTAAGTCTCTTCTGTTGGAGACAGTTCTGGTCCGGCAGCAACTAAGCAGCTCTGTCATCATCTGGAAGAGCAGGAGAGGTTCATCTATAAAAGTCTCCACACCTCTGAGATCATCTCCCCAAAACCAGTCTAAGGATCATAACCAAACCTCACCTAGCCCTATGCAATACTGTAACATCAGCAGCGGGTTACAGGCCTGAGCATTGTGAAGTCAGGAAGGGCCAAAAGGTGTATGGAGATATCACAAGGAAGGAAACGGCATTATTAAAGGGCCACAGTAAATCAGAAAGTATTTCAGCAATCACATATTCAACTTTGTGTTTGACTGACCTGCCACACACCAACAACTAGTCATCTGCAGACCCGGAGTCTGGGTATAACAATCAATTACCAATGTTGAGATAATATGGCACGTTTACTAAGGATTTGTGCCGCTTAGCTACAAGGACTGTGCCCGTTCTTCAATGGTAAAATGCACAGGTATTTAAGAAAAGGGTGCGTTGCGATTGTGCCCACACAACCCTTTTTTTGGCGCAGCTGCACTGGCTTTCATGCAACACAAATTGGGGGGTGCAGACGCTGAGGCATGAGGCAGATCCAGGACATGCGTACACAAACACACATAAAGTACAACAAGGAATTACACATACATAAAATAGGGGTAAAATTGCGTAGGAAATAATCGAATATGTTTAGAAGGGGAAAGATGGGTATTGTACGAGTGTTGTGAAAAACAATAAAAAATATTTAATAATTTTTATTTTTTCCCTTTCTTCTGCTTGTAGATAAACTGCATCTCATATTGGTGGTGTACACCAGACTAGTTTTGCTTTCCATTTCTCTATAGTATATATTGGATATAACCATGCACATACAATATACACCAGTGATTTTCAACCAGTGTGCCGTGGCACACTAGTGTGCCGCGACACATGGTCGGGTGTGTCGCGGGGAAAGTTCCCCAAACTATGGTGCCCCCTGTGTTTTGTTTCCCAGCAATGCGCAGCGATGCCCAGTCATGGCTTCTTACAATGTAGGAGACGTGTACAATAACACATGCGCAAGCTTTGAACCTCGCGCAACAAAATGACATCACCAAGGCCGGCGCATCATCCTGAGAGCGGAGAGACTCTCGCATTTGCCCACCGCCAAGGTAATACCCACCAATAATGCTGACTATATGAGCTTTTGCCTGAGTATGAACTGTTGGCAGAATACTCAGCATATGAGCTGGTACTTTTAGTACTCCAGCAGTATACTGCATATAACAATGAGAAATGTAAAATGAGAAATACTATAGTCATGAGGCTGGAGTACTACAAGTACCAGCTCATATGCTGAGTATATGAGCAGGCACTTGTACTCTGGCCTCATGGCCATAGTACTTCTCAGGGAGAAACTGAGAACTGTTGAGAACGTGTGTGTCTTTCCACCATTCCTGCCAGGATATCCCTTTTGTGTTTATCGAAACAGGCCCAGGTTCACACTGATTGAGTAAAATAAATTTAGAATCTATATTATTAACTATGTGTATAATATGACTGTTTTAGTGTAATTTTGTGGTTGGTGGTGTGCCCCAGGATTTTCTAAGTATAAGAAGTGTGCCGCGGCTAAAAAAAGGTTGAAAATCACTGGTATACACAACGACAACAGAACCTGACTTCAATTTGTGTAACGTCTCCAATATCTGCCTACAGTAGGTCTCTGTTCCATTGTTTTCTGAGGACTTCTGTAACTATTTGTGCTTCATTTCAAACTTAGATTCTAAGTAACTGGAGAGAAGAGAAATACCAGGATGATGTGAAAGCCCGGCACATGATGCACGAAGCTCTTCAGTTACGGCTTAATTTGGTAACAGCTTTTTTCATGACTTTTTGTGCCAGTATATTCATTTGCTCTACATACAGGTTGGACACTAGATTGTTAATTTGAAAACTATAATAACCATTTTAGATCCATTTAGCTAGAGGGAACCCGTCACCACAACCCCCATTTAACCATGCACATGTTCCCAAAGCTTATAACATGACAATTGCATAGTTGCGTTTGTCATGTTTGTTAGTAGTATAGGTTTGCTTTAATCATATAATGTATTTTACCTGACTCCCCACGCTAAGCTCCTGCTAGGGCAGGAATTCAAAATCAAACCTCAGCTCCTGAATCTTTTTCCAATCCCACGCGCTTCAGCCCATCCCTCTGATGTCACAGATGGGCTACAGTTACGAACCAGCGTCCTGCCTGCTTCCCATCTGTGACATTAGAGGGACAGACCAAAACGTGTGGGCTTGGGAAACATTTAGGGACTTGTGTCCCTTTTAAATTTTTAATTCCTGCCCCCAGAACTCGGCGTGGGAAAAAAAGCCAGGTAAAATACACTACATGATTATAGTGAACCTATACTACTCAAACATGACAAGCAACTATACAATTGTCATTTTCTAAGCTTTTGGAACATGTGCATGGTGAAAAATGGGGATTGTGGTGATAGGTTCCCTTTAAAGGAAAAGTTGATTGTACTTATAGTTTGAGATCCTTAGTATGTGCAATATTCTTATAGTACATCTTGCTTGTGTTCAGCTCTGCATTAGTAAGAGAGACAGTGATATGTACTATGCTCCCTACTACATTTTTTTAAGACTACATTAACCTCTTTGTCTTGTCTCTCATTGTCTACCATCCATGTAAGCCAGTTTTGCCACATTTTACACAGCAAGTGGCATCATAGAAAGTCTATGGTGCCCAGCTCTACCACCTAACTATTTCAACCTTTCCTTTCTTATAACTTGAAATAGCACTGGTGTCATGTCAAGATCAATAGAGATGAAGGTCCCCCCACCCTTGGTAAACAGCTTCTCCATGTGACCTTTTCAAAAAAATGAAAACACCCATCACTTGGCTTAGTGACGCCCCCTGCTCCTCTACAGCCAATCCAGAGTGTGGGGAGTTATTCATATATTTTAAAAGGTCACATGTTTCCCAAGGGTAGAGGGGAACTGCTCCTTTCCAGCCCCTCCCAATTGGCAGCTGCCTAGTCACTCAGCAATTGCTATTGAAAGGTACAATATAACATATCTTTTTTTCTGTAAAACCTATTTTTTTATACAAAAACACTTTGGCAGTGTATGTACTATGCTCTGTGGGGACTGGGGGAGTGCTAAAAATGGGTCTCCTGGTGACAGATTCCCTTTAATATAGAGGAGATTAAAGGAATGATACATCTTGAAAAACTATGGAACTTTGATATATTTTCAACTAACATTTTCTTATCTTGGGTTGTATAAAACTTGAGCAAAGCTTAATATTCAGGGTACATCAATACAGCGGAGAATCTTGTTCTAGCTTATGATGTAGTCTGCTCTCTTGACCATAGGTCGGTGGGATGTTCGACACCGTGCAGAGAAGCACACAGTGGACTGCTGACTGGGCTGTTTTGCTTCTTCAGATTATTACTTCAGGGACAGTGGACATACAGAAAAATAAGTAAGTCCTGAGCAATTATCTATATTTCCAAAATCAGAAACAACTTGCTGATCAGTGATTGGCTGTGTACTTGGATCTCATCTGATCATGAGAAACGGGTCCTGCCCTACCGCCTCAATGAAGCAGCAGGTCAATCACATGCAATGGTTCTATATTAATTCCTCACAAGACTACTGGAGATAGCTACAAGGACACAACCAGTTCTTTATTTTTTCACGTACAGCTTATAAACGTATACCCATAAATTTTTTTTCAAAAGATTATATATGTATTTGTATTCCACCAAAGTATTTTTTTTTTTTTTTTATGATTACAGTTTTTACTTTGTGCTGAAGATGAAATATTAAAGATGTCCACTTTACCTCTCATGTTTTTGTAATGGTAATGTAACTTCGTGGTAGAATATTAGGTAACGTAGCAATATAAAAAGTATTAAAAGTTTTGCACCGCTTTCCTTTGATATAAAGAGAAGCCCCTGGTTCAGAAATGTCTTTTACCTCAATAGCCTTCCATTTTTGTCGTGTGATCCCAAATGTGTATGTGCAGGCTATACCTTCCAGGACCTTATGGGACGACTCAGTCTCATTACTGTCACTCTCATGTACTGCACTAAGACAGTAACAGGCTCAGCTGTGAAGGGAGAAGTGAATTGATAAACTAAATCAAAGTGTGTCCCTTTTCTGCCGTGCGCGGTGATGAGAGTAGCAAAACTGAATACGATCATACATTAAGGTCCTGGAAGGTATTAATAATAATTCTTTATTTATATAGCGCTTACAGATTAGGCAGCGCTGCACAAAGCTTGACAAATTGGTCCCTGTCCCCAATGGGGCTCATAATCTAAACAACCTAACAGTATGTTTTTTTTTGGAATGTGGGATGAAACCGGAGGACCCGTTGGAAACCCAAAAGAAGAGCATGTACAGATTGGTCATGGACACTCAGGATCACATGACCCTCCATCTGCTGCCATTTTTTGGACAGGAAGGACAGCTGATGAGATGAAAGACATGTCTGAACCGGGGGCTTCACTTTACATATTAGGAAAGTAATGCAGAACGTTTAATTGACAGATTGGTAAATTACCTAATATCCTGCCCTCCATACATTACAGAAAACATGATGTAAAGAGGCCATTTGTAAAATGTATGTAATGGTTTACTATTACAAATAATGTAAAACATTTCTTTATAAATCCATGTTTTGATACCCCAAAGAGGTTTTTGTTATTTTGTGTCACTTTAATGTCACGTCTTTCTATTTTTCTATAGTTTGAGACACATAATACTTTGTGTTAATGGAAGAATGGCTGTGTACACATCTTCTGACATTGATCCAGATTAGAAGGCAGTAGAAAGATATTCTTTATATGGACTGGGATGATAGAAATAGAGTGTATAACATAGGTAATCCAGATATACGGAGAACATATTGGTTACCAATAGTTAAAAGGATTTTTTCTAATGAGGAAATGTAAAAAATGTATTAGAGGAAAAAAAGGCAACAAGCTACTACAGAAATGGTGGGGGTGGAAAAGGAAGGGGGGTTATTGGTAGTGTAAAGAATTAATTAACAAGATAAATAACTAATACATTTTTTGGGAAGCAAGGTAACAAAAATTGCTTTCTGAAAATGCAATGTTGAGGATACAATATTTTTCAATTTCAAATTTTTTTAACATTTTTAATACACAACTTGAAAAGTGATCAGGAAAAGCAGAGAAAAAAAACATATAAGAAAAAGTTTCACGTACCTTGATGTCCCAATGGTGGTGGAAGTTAGATGCATGGAGTGCACACATGATTCTGGCTTGAAACTTGAAAATAGAGGAGATCGTAGCACACCCAACGAAGTTAAAACACTTTATTCTTCATTCTTTAAAAACATACATCGGTGTATAAGTAGGCACATAAAAACCTACACGTTTCAGCTTGTCTAAGCCTTACTCATGGTGTAATGTGCCTACTTATACACCGTTGGATGTGCTACGATCACCTCTATTTTCAAGTACTTGAAATGTGATCAGTTGATCGACTTTACAATACACTGCAATACTGTTATATTGCCACCTGCTGCTTATGTAGTAGACTAAACTCCTGAGCTTCTGCCATATTGTCCCATTATACAACCACTATACACATAGCAGATGTCACTAAAGGGTTACAGTGTCTCATGCACAAAATATGCTAGGAAACATTATTTTTTTTGGTGCATTGCCAAACCGGGAAAGATGAGACTCTGATGATAATTTTTACTACCAGGTGCAAAGTTTCTCTAACTACTTACTGGCTGTGCTTCTAGCATGAGTATATTCTACATGAAGAAACACAAGTCCTTCCTTTTTATTTCCTGTTCCTTTTTATATTTAATCCTTGTCTTTGTTAAGAAACATTTTTTAAAGCAGTTTCCTTTGTTTGAACAGTAAATTTTGCAGCTTAACTACTTACCTATTATAAATGAACGGTTTTGCAACTTTTTGTATCTCACCTTAGGCGCACATCAAGTGCATTGATACATACAGCCCTCTCGGGTAGGGCATGAAATGTCCTTTCCTAAATACCCTCTTTCATGTGAAATCGACAATTAACCTACACAAAATAGCTGTCAAAGTCCTATGTAAATAGTAAATTAGTATAATTCACAAAATAAACACATTAAATATGGGCTTGTGAATTTCCCCCCTGTGGGACTAATAGAGGATTATCTTATCTTATCTAACACTCATCATGATTTGGGTGCTGAATAATGATTGTGCATGTATCAATTAGTTGCTTGGATACCACCATAAACAATGTAGCATCTAACTTGAAAAATAAACAGTCGGCATGTAGACTAGTTTACCAATATTTTATATGTTTATTTTGTGAATAATACTTATTTTATTCACTTCATAACGGTATTGCACTATGTCAACGTAGTCCTTGCAAGACCTGAACATTTATATAAGTAAACTTTTGCACTTTGCACAATGATGTAATTGATGATGTCACACCCTGGGGATATATATGCCCTCCCTGTAACACCTTATAATATGCTTGAAAATAGCTCCTTTTGGAGATTGAAACGTTGCACCTGTACTTTGGGTGAATAAACTTCATCTTTTTCAGGAGTGCTTCTTCCATTTTTCTAATTTGGATATACAAACAGCAATATGTATATTCTGAAATGGGACTACCCCTTTAATATGACACCAAAACATGGTTATGTGTATATTACGACTAGAGATGAGCGAGCACTAAAATGCTCGGGTACTCGTTATTCGAGACGAACTTTTCCCGATGCTCGAGTGCTCGTCTCGAATAACGAGCCCCATTGAAGTCAATGGGAGACTCGAGCATTTTTCAAGGGGACCAAGGCTCTGCACAGGGAAGCTTGGCCAAACACCTGGGAACCTCAGAAAAGGATGGAAACACCCTGGTGGATGCTGTGGAGGATCGTGGAGGCGACGATGGGGTTTTTGTGGCAGGGTCCTGGGCAGGGGGCTGACTATCAGCTGACACAGGGGAAGGAGCAGTGGTGTGCCCGGCCAGAGGTCCCCCCCCTCTAGTATCTAAAAGTGACTCTTCTCTGCTCATTTGCATATGACCTTGAAAAAGTTTTTTATTTAGTTAAAGGTGTGAAAGTTAACATAAAAGAGGGAATTCTAAAAAGGAAATTCATACCCTAGCTGAGGGGACGTCTAGTTTTATAATATAATATTATATATAGTGTTATAATATCTGGTGACCCCTTAGGGTGTTTTGGTCCATTTTAGTTTAATATATTGAGTCCGGCTCTAAATTTCTTTACAGGATCTAATTTGAGGTCTCTGTTTATTTCTAGGGATGTGGTCTGGAATCTGCATTTAGGAAATCTTATTTGCGATCTATATTAATGAGTTGTGGTTAAGGTTTTATTTGCAATTATTTGTGTGATCTAGTATTAGTTTAAAGGAGTTGTCTGGGATAAGAATTTTTTATTGGACCCAAGTGGTGTAAAAAAAAAAAGACATATACTTAACTTGGTCCTTATCTCCAGTCACCCCTGGAATCTGAGGTTACACTGATTCTCAGCAGTAATGTCACAGTCACCCCCACACCCACTACAGCCTGCAGCAGCGGCCTGTATAGGGTTGCAGTGGTTTTCATGCACTCCACGTGGTGTCAATGCTTAGTCCCTGTACTGGACTGGACTTAAAGACCAAGGTAAGTTCTTTAATACTTTTACCTGCTTGGGGCGAATAAAAAAAAATCTGATTCTGAACAACCCCTTTAAGTTTTGTCAGTGTCTCTATTTGTGTACAGATTCTGCTCTGTGATCTCTTTCATTTTAGACAGTGGAGGTTTATATACTGTGGGTATGAATGGGCAGGGTGGTCTTTAGAAGACTTGCATTGTGTATGACTGTCCTGTATCAGACTGTACTGTACCATTGTACTGGTATGTGATCCAAGTGAATAGTATCAGCCTAAAATCTATTTGCGAAACCAATCAAACTTGATCAAAATTTAGGATTAAATAAACAAATATGAGGCTTGGAACATCTGGAACCAGTTCAATAACTAAACAATTAACTCATATTTTGAGTAGAATTTCCAATTTTCTGCCTGATGATTTCCCCCTGGGCAGGACAGGCGTAACACAAAGCACACTTGTTACTATTTTGTTTCAGAGTGATGAAAAAAGCTCATGTGTCTTTTCTTCCTTTCACAGTGAATTATTCACAACTGTTCTTGATATGCTGGGTGTCCTTATAAATGGAAGCCTTGCCTCTGATCTCTCCAGTGTCTGTCAGGGAAGTTCAGAGGAGAACAAAAGGGCTTATATGAACCTGGTGAAAAAGCTGAAGGTATTATTGCATGCTGGGTCCTACCGTGCCGCTGACAGTATCCAGAAGGAAAGTAAAATATGTGCTTTAATGGAAAACATAGGCTTATTTCTCAATACTTACATGGGACTGCATCATTATACACGTTGGCATCCAGGCTGGAGTCACAACCTCGGATCTATTGGTTTTTGAAAAAAAAAAACAGAATCATGAGGGACACTTAATAGGTCCTTTTGTAGTGAAAGTGTCATGCAAGATCCATCTTTATTTGTATTTGAACCTGTCACCATAAAAATGCAATTTAATCTGTGGGTAGTACGAATGAAGCAAGAGGAGCTGGACAAATTGTATAAAGTGTAGTGTACTATCTGTAGGCAGCTGAGGGTCTGAGCAATTTCTACATAGTATCCTAGTTTCTACACCTGGTCGGGGCAGCCTTAGATTTACGCCTAAATTTGTGACTAAAGTTGCAGCTTTCACATCTGTATTTAGGTGATAACTCAGGGAACACTGCAGAAAACTGGACAATGGTGAACTTCAAAGGGAGAAAAAAGTCACAAATGAGCACAAGCATAAGCACAAATGAGCTCAGAAAAGTCTCAAAAATTAAAGAAAAACGCAAGCCTAAAATTTTATACATGTGTCCCATCTGGATACATGAGAGCACATTTACTAAGGGTTGTGCGGTGCACTTTTTTGCACATTCTTGTAGGCTAAAATGGCTTGCACAGGTATTTGAAGGGAACTTGTCACCAGGGACCTCATTTTCACTAAAGACAGGGTTCAGAAGCTCATTACAGCTGCAGTGAAAAAATGCCTCTCTGTCTTTTATGAACATTTGCATTACAATATACACTCACCGGCCACTTTATTAGGTTCACCTGTCCAACTGCTCGTTAACACTTAATTTCTAATCAGCCAATCACATGGCGGCAACTCAGTGCATTTAGGCAACCATGCCACATTCAAAGGCACTCAAATCACCTTTCTTCCCCATACTGATGCTCGGTTTGAACTGCAGGAGATTGTCTTGACCATGTCTGCATGCCTAAATGCACTGAGTTGCCGCCATGTGATTGGCTGATTAGAAATTAAGTGTTAACGAGCAGTTGGACCGGTGTACCTAATAAAGTGGCCGGTGAGTGTATATGTGTGTTTTAATTACCTTGCACCCTGATAAACTCCTGGGGTAGTCACAGGGGTTGGGCTTTGGTTTGGATGCATTTCAAAAAACAACATGTGACTTGTTTGTGTTACTCACTCCTCAGATCTCCTGTACAACTCCTCCTTCCTGCTCCTTCACAGAGCTCACAGCCTGGTGAGATGACATCAGTGGGGGAGGGAGGAACTATACAGGAGCACAAAGATGGGGGCTAAGATCTGAGCAGGCTGCAGCACAGACAAGCTATATGTTGTTTTTTGAAATGCATTCAAACCAAAGCCCAGCTCCAGTGACTACCCCAGGGTTTTACATGGTAAGTTATAACACACAATTATATTGTAAAGCAAATGCTTATAAAAGACAGAGAGGCATTTTGGTAATGCAGGTGTAATGGGCTTCTGCAATCTGTCTTTAGTGAAAATGAGGTCCCTGGTGACAGGTTCCCTTTAAGAAGTGTCTGTGCCGCTATTGTGTTGCTTCCCCACAATGGCCCGACAGAGTTCACCAACTTTTTTGTGATGTACTTACATAGGGTGTGGGACACAATTTGCATGTTAAATATGGTGCACGGTCCGAATCAGTCGGACCGACCGCCTACACGCCCCTATCCGGTGTCACATGGAGGCAAGCGCAGCTGCGACACAAAAGGTTGCGTGTTACACAATAGCGCCGCAGACACTTCTTAACCCCTAGGCGCACCACGACGTTATACTACGTCCTCGGTGCTCTCGAATAACGAGTACCCGAGCATTTTAGTGCTCGCTCATCTCTAATTTTTACTCATATATCAAATTTCATACAATGATAACATTTCTTACAATACCATCTTTAAACAATGCAATATTCCGACATCAATTCCGACATCAATAATAATATATATATTAGTAAACCTATATCTCCTATTAGGTTACATTCTGCACCACCCCTAATCCCCCCACCCCTGTACCAACAGAGAAAAAGAGGAGGGAAAGAGGAAAAAAAATCCTTTTTATTGAGCATTAAATTCCATTTATTTCCATTTACTTCATAAACTCTCCCAAGTCTTCCTTCCTCCCTTACCCTCTTTGGCAAACCAAACCCTCTCATACTGCTTAATCTTATTCAGGAGCATAACTAGGAGAGGCTGAGCCCCATAGCATATTTCTGCATGGGGCCCCCTCCCACTTAATAAAAAATATACATATTTTTAAAATCATACACATTTTATACCTCTATACAGACGCAAAGTTCTACTCTCATACACACATTAATGCACCCTTACACATACATACACATACATGTATAAACTCATACGCACACATTTATGTACTCCTATATATATTTATACACTCATACATACATTATATACAAACTAATAAAGTATATACAAACACAGTGACTCAGAATTATGAGAGGTTTTCAGGCGTAGTTCACACATAAATACATGTGCAAACTGCTTTATGATGTGCTTGCACCAGTTTAGTGTCACGGCTGCACTATGATTGTCGCAACACAAAACTCTGCACCAAAAGGCGTGTTCCAGTGTTGATTTGCAACAGATGCCACGTTTATATCGAAAGTCTGACATAGTTGTGGCTCACGCCCACCAAGATGATGCACTCAGTTTAAGCGATATCAACGTGTTCAGGGTGCGCCAGGTTATTAACCCCTAGGCGCACCACAACGTTATACTACGTCCCCGGGGCTAGATGCTTAGCGCACCGAGACGTAGTATAACGTCCAGCTTCTGGGACCGGCTCACGAACTGAGCCGGTACCAGAAGCAGCGGCTGTCAGCTGTCTATCACAGCTGACACCGCGCTGTAACACCCGCGATCGGAGCCGACTCCTTTCGCGGGTGTTAACCCCTTAAACGCCGCGGTCAAGCATGACCGCGGCATGTAAGGGTGTTCCTGCTGTGGATCGGATCCCCCGTGCCGCTTACCGGGGGATCCGATCCTCTTCTGGGCAGCTCCGAGGACTGGCATGTGCCCCGGAGCTGCCCGGTCTCCATGGCAGCCAGACCCCTTCCGGGTCTGACTGTAAACTGTCTGAGCATGCGCAAGCTTGCTCAGACAGTTTACACTGCTCTACAATAAAATAGTATTGTGGAGCAGTGTATTGGACTTAAACCAGTGATCAGAGCATCACTGGTTTAAGTTCAAGTATGTATAAGTAAAAATATGCAAAAACAGTTAACACTACACATTATAATAAATAAAAAAGAAATACATAAAATATAAGCCCCTAAAATGTCACTTTCCCATAAAAAAACTTAATAAAGTATAAAAAACATACAAACGCAAAAAAACCCTGCATATTTGGTATTGCCGTGTCCGTACCAATCTGCATAATAAAACAGAATTGTTACTGGACCCGCACGGTAAATGCCGGAGGGAAAAAACGCAAAAAACATTCCGAAAAAAGATAATTTTTAATTATTACCCCTTGAAAAATGCTCTAAAAAGTGATTTAAAAAATTTTATGCACTCTAAAATAAGCCCACTAAAAAGAACAACTGTTCTCGCAAAAAATAAGCCCTTAACCAGATTTGTCAGCCAAAAAATAAAAAAGTTATGCATATAAAAAGATGGTGATGCTAAAATGAATAAGATTTTCTCCAAATTAGTTTTTATTCAGTACAATTGAATAAAATACACAAAACCCCCACATATTTGGTATCCCTGCGTCCGTAACAATCTGTATAATAAAACAGAATTGTTATTAGATCCGCAAAGTGAACCCCGTAAAAAACAACCTAAAAAAACTCTCTCTGAAAAAAAGATGATTTTTTATTAATGCCCTTTAAAAATGCTCTAAAAAGTGATTTTAAAAAGTTACGCAATCTAAAATAAGACCACTAAAAAGAGCTTTCATTCTTGCAAAAAATAAGCCCTTAAACAGATTTGTGAGGTGAAAAATAAAAAAGTTATGCATATGAAAGACAGTGATGCTAAAATTAATAACAATTTTGCCAAATTACTTTTTATTCAGTAAAAATGGGAAAAAATAAAAAATATATATAAATGAAGTATTTTCGTAATTGTGGCGACCCATAGAATAAAAATAATATACTATTTTTATGGTACGGTTAACGGCCAAAAGAAAACACATAAAAATTTTCCTAAAAATTGATGATTTTCATTTCCTCCAACAACAAAGACTTAATAAAATCTCACCAATTAGCTATAGATGCCCCAAAATTACGTACCAGAAAAGTGCATCTCATGTGGCAAAAGAAATAAGCCCCTATAGGTCCACATTAAAAAAAGAAAAAAATTATAGCCTGTACAATGTGACATAGCAAATCTGATCTGGATGGCGCCTCCTTCCCTCCTATGCCCAGGCGTGCGCCCATACAGCAGGTTACCACCACATATAGAGTATCCGTGTACTTGGGAGAAATTGGGTATCAAACTTTGTGGAGCCTTTTTTCATTTAATCCATTGTAAATGTTTAATTTTCCACCCAAAATGAGTGTACTGTGAAAAAATATTACAATTTGCAGACTGCACCTCCATTTTGTTTTAACCCCTATAAAACACGTAAAGGGTTAACAAACTTCTTAAAAGTGGTTTTTCATACGTTAAGCTGTTTAGTTTCCATAATGAGGTAATTTATGAGTCTCGCTATTATTTAGGCCTCTCAGTGTCAATTAGAAGTTGAGCAGGTCCATCTAAATAAGGGTTTTGGCGATTTTACAAAAAATGTGAAAAATGGCACCCAAATTCTGAGCCTCATAACATTCTAGTAAAATATGTGGAATCTTAAAAAACCATGCCAACATAAAGCAGACATTTGGGAAATGTAAGTTATGAATTTATTTGGGTGCTTTGACTATCTGCATCAAAAGTAGAGAATTTAGAACGTTGAAAATAAAGAATTTTTCAAAATTTTTGCCAAATTTAGTTTTTTTTTCATAACTAAACGCAAAAGATTTCATCCAAATTTTTAAACTAATTTGAAGTACTATGTGTCACGAGAAAACAATCTCAAAATCCCCTGGATATCTCATAGCGTTCCCACGCTATAACCACTTCTAGTGACACAGGCCAGATTTGAAAAATGGGGCCGCGTCCTTTAGGCCAAAAGATGCTGAGTCCCGTAGGGGTTAAAGACCATGCACTGGTGTTCAGCATAAACACAGCACATACACATACAGATACACCATAATTTACCAGAACATGCCCCATCTCTGGCTCTGCGTTGGTGCTCTTCATCTGCTCCACATATCATACCTGATGTCGCGCCACTGGGTCACATGACCAAATGACAGGCAGACAGGGTGGGTAGGGTTGGATGAGCAGGTGGGCACTGAGGTGTTACTGTGCCAGCACCAATACACCAATGCAATGCTCCTGGTCTACTAATCACTGGGACAGGGCCCGGGCGCCTCCTCCTCTCTAGTAGAGGCCAATAGCAGCCGCTATGGCTGTAGATACACCCCTTATCTTATTCACCAGATTGATCCAGTAAGCCTTAGAGGGTACTTCTGTATTACCCCAGTTTCTAGCTATACAAACATGTCTCAAGCATACTACTGACACCCTGATAGAAAACGAAGATGGTGCACATCAGGGGTATGGGGGATTCCCGGGGGAGTGAGGGGCAGTGTATATATATATATATATATATATATATATATATATATAATTATTGGAGGCGGGGGGGGGGCTGTGTATATATCTATGTATCATTGGAGGGGCTGTTTATACATCTATGTGTAACTGGGGGTGGCACTGTATTTATTTATGTGTTATGGCTGGCTGTATATATGTGTTACTGGGGATGACACTGTGTATATATGTGTTACTGGGGGGCGCTGTGTACGGGGAATTTGTATATATTAATTACTGGGGGGGGGGGGTTCTATATATTACTAGCAACATTTCCTTTATTGTAAAAAATTGTGGGGACGGCCCTCACCAGTTTGCGGCAAGTTTTGCCAAGATCCCCACCCTTAATCAGATCCTAATAGCTGAAGTCAAAATGTAACAGAGTGCAATAAGATACTCCTCAACACGTTTTCCAATATCAACAGAATGGAGGTGGAATTTAAAATGTACATTTTTTGGGAAAATACATTAATTTTGGTCCAAAAATTAAGCATTCACAATAGATGAAATGACAAAAAGCTCTTCTCTACAAAGTTCTCCACAATTTCATCTAAGATACCACATATGTGTTGGGAAACTGCTGTGTGGGTATAGAATGGAATGGAGCGCCATTCAGAGATTTGAAGGAAAAGAATATAAAATGTTTAATTGTTTTGCTTATATTTCCTGGGATGAGATCCGCTTTTCAGTTACATCACTTAGAGGACTTCAATAGCTAATTGATGAGATTGTATTAACTCTTTCTTGGTGGGGATAAAAGAAATCATTAAAGGCGTTAACCCCTTACTTTACAATTTTACTTTACTGTTTTAGCTCCTATGACTCCCTAGGCTGCTCAGTGCAAAATCCCAGGGTGTGGGTGGGGCCTCTCTAAGCAGACACATTGGGGGTCATTTACTAAGGGCCCAATTTAGGTTTTTGCGACGGGTTAAACGAATATTTCCGTTTTGCACCGATTTTCCCTGTATTGCCCCGTGATTTCGGCGCACGTGATCGTATTGTGGCACATTGGCGCCGGCATGCACCACGGAAATGGGGGGGGGGGCTTGGCCATACGAAACCGCCGCATTTAAAAAAAAAAGTGTCGGAGGAACTGCCTTAGTGGAACGCCGGAAGACCCGAATCCACCGCAGAGAACGCGCCGCTGGATCGCGAATGGAGCGGGTAAGTAAATCTGCCCCATTATAATCCATCTAGTTCTGTGGAGTGACAATGTGGTGACATTATCAGGATACAAGATGTATATAGATTTTCATCTGACTTCTGACATTGTACTAACACGCTGACACATAGAAAGAGAGATGAGACAGATGAGAGATGATGAGATGCTTAAGATGCCTATTACACAGAGAGCTGACAGATTTTTACACTGTCAGCTCTGCTACATATCTGTTCTCACAGATACATGCCTGCCTCCCCTTACCCCAGATCAATAATCTGCTTGTAGTTTGCAGCCTCTCTCTCATGATCTCCTTGCAGGATGTGATCTGTGAGTGTCTCTGAGCTCTGTGCAGGGGGCGTGGCTAGTCACAGAGCAGAGAGAGACAGAAATCTCAGCAGCATCCAAGATGGCGTTCCCGACCCTAAAGTCAGTAGTTACAGGGTTGTGTCTAGGGGCAACTAAAATTGTGTACAGCGGGACTGATAGAGTCTGGTTGGAATTATATCTGTGAAATGCTGTAGTTTTGTTAACAACAGTGAATTGGTGAATGTGTTATTTTGTTATCCTGAGTACATATAAGGAACTTGCCTTCGTGGGAATTATAGCATCTTTTTGTTGGCCGTTCACCGTACCATAAAACTAATATGTTATCTTTTTTTTTTTATGGGTCACCACAATTACGGGGCCACCCCGTTTATATAGCTTTTTATGGTGGACTTGTTTTCAGAATATAGAACTTATTTAGTGATAAATTCATTTGTTTTTGCATCGCCATGTTTTAAGAGGAATAATATTCTTCTGTTTTAGAGCTTATTTTCTGCAGGATAAAATGTACTTTTTATTGGCCTCATGTCAGGCTAAATCTTATTTTTTTGAAGTCACTTTTTATCCTGTTTCTATGAGGTTGGATATGAAAATATCATAATTCTTGCATTTTTTTTTTTTACAGGGTTCACCATACAGCTCCAGTGCCAATTTTAACCGAATCCAGGTGGTTCAGCAGGACTCAATAGTGCATGTGTAACCACTGCTGCCAGGGTGGGGGGTTGTATCCAAGGACAGCTACATTTATGGGAAATTATCTTCATATAGGAAGAGAAGAAATTTAAGAAACGTATGTGTACATGACAGATGTGAATGTTCGGATGAAAATAACCCTTTAAGAAATTTGACTTTGCACAAACACTTGTCTCGAACAGGACGTGGAATAAACGAAATAACGGCGAAGTAACTATCCTAAAAACGTATTGGTAAGCGTCAAAATAAATTTTGGGTGAGGAGCTCAGTATAAAGGGGCAGGTACAGTGATGGTCTGTAGACTATGAGGTCTCCTGCAGAGGAGAAGTGAGTGGAGCTGCTGTGTGTGAGGAGGGCGCGGTGCACTCCTTTGTGACTAATGAGAGGTGCCCGCCATTCTCCCAGGGCAGAGGTTGTGCCCAGTGACAGGACACAGCAGCAGCCGGTGCCCGGGTGAGCTACAAGGGGGTTGCCCGCCTTTATTGAGGGGCGGTGCTCCCCAGACAGGGGCGTGGCCAGGGCGCCCCTGCTATGTGTCATGTCTTCATTTCCCTGGGTGTGGTTACACCAGAGACCTTACTGTTCCGTTAGCCCGAGAATCACATTGTTACAGCGGCATCCCGGCTCCCGGACCCACTACTACCCTCATCATCCTCCCCGCTGTATGGAGAGAAGTTGAAGTTACAAGGGACAAGTGCACAGAAGCCGAGCAGCCGCCACCATGCCAAAAACTGTGAGTGCTGCCTCTTATCTGAAAAGTTTTCCCCCCTCACACCCCAGTGCCTATAGATAATCTATAGAGCTCCAGACTGCTGCAGCAGTGCTGTATACTGTATATACGGGACATATACTGTGCCACATGCTCATATTACTGGAGGACTGAGCTGTAGGAATGATGCCAGTGCTTTATATTACTAGACTAGTGCCCTCAGTATGGTGCCAGGGGTATATATAACTAGACTAGTGCCCCCAGTATAGTGCCAGGGGTAGTAATAACTAGACTAGTGCCCTCAGTATGGTGCCAGGGGTAGTAATAACTGGGCCGCGTCCTTTAGGCCAAAAGAGGCTGCGTCCCGTAGGGGTTAAATACCTGTGCAAGCTTTTTTAGCCTACAAGAACTTGTAGTCAAAGCCGTCAAAGCCCTTAGTAAATATGCCCCAATGTTGTATCTTTAGGTAGAATGTTATAGAGCAGAGCTGAGCATATTGTACATTATTTAATTCCCTATCACCAGAAAACATATTATAAAGCAAGAGGAGCAAAGTAGATTGCACATTGTCCTATCTAAAAGCAGCATGTTATATAGCAGAAGGAGCTGGGCAGATTGTTCATAGTATGCTGGGCAGATTGTTCATAGTATCCTATCTGCAGGCAGCATGTTATATAGCAGAAGGAGCTGGGCAGATTGTTCATAGTATGCTGGGCAGATTGTTCATAGTATCCTATCTGCAGGCAGCATGTTATAGAGCAGAGGGGATGAAAATATTTTGCATAATGTTCTATTTGCAAGCTGCATGTTCTAAAGCTGAAGGAGCAGAACAGGTTTTACGTAGTGTTATACACGCAGTCATCATGTTATTGAGCAGAAAGACAGCAACACAGCTCAAGAATATATGTACAATCTGGTGTCTTTATTCATCCATCATGCTGCATTTTGACCGCCAAGGCAGTCTTTATTAGGGATATGATTATGCATGATAAAGACTCCTTGATGTCACATGATAAAGTGAATAAAGACACCAGATTGTTCATGTAATCTTCTTCCATAATTGTTATAGAGCAGAAGCAGCCGGGCAAGCTGTACATAGTGTCCTATCTGCAGACAACATTTTATAGAGTAGATGAGTTGATTGCTATATCCTGTAGTGAAGTAGGACAACAGTAGGTATATTTTGCCATTTATTTATTATCTATCTATCTATCTATCTATCTAGTATAAAGAAAGCGGGCAGCACTCCGTTGTAGATAAAAGTAAAAAAGTGTCTTTATTCCATAGTGAGCAACTGTGACAGCGACGTTTCGGCTCTGCAAGAGCCTTTCTCAAGCCATTCAAACAGTGAAATGGTGGCCATATTTAAATACAACAGGTGATCACATGACAAATTGGGATACTCCCACCATTTTTGTATAACTGTGATATAATGCTTATTACATAGTCAAATTACATATCGTGAACATTAAACATAGTGCACAATGTAAAATACATGTATATGTATGTGATAGACGTTAAAATTGAAAAAAAAAATTTTTCTATATGTATCGGAGAACATTGTTGCTGATCAGGGAAGGTCGACACGTGGAAACAACTGGGAAGCATTGCTGTCAACACAGAAGCACTTGAGCACCTTTACACAGACAAGACCAATGGCTGGACTAATCTGTGTCACTAATAAAGCTGTTTGTTATATATAACACAATTTTAACGTCTATCACATACATATACATATCTCCTATCTATCCATATCATATCTATCATCTATCTATCTATCTATCTCATCTGTAGTGAAGTAGGACAACAGTAGGTATATTTTGCCATTTATTTATATCTTTGGTTTTTCTGAGCAGTAGTTATGGGGGCAGTTCTTATGGTGATTGACAGCTTTCTCTTTACACACAGCCACACATGGAGGGTTGGGAATAACTGATAGAAACAGTCATAGGGGGTCATTTATCTTTATTTTTCTTTAGTTTTTTTCTGTCATTTTTGTTAAACAATTTTTGGCACATTGCAATTTTTGAGCCATTTTGGGGACATTTTGAAATGCCCGCCGGACATTTGTTTATCGTCAGTAAGACACATTTATCTTCTATTCCAGCTGTGCTAAATGTCGCAAATGACATTTATCATTTCAAATTGTCTAAAATTTGTCATTTTTTGGGCACAAAAACTCCAGACTAAACCATACTTAAGGAAAACTTGGTAAGATGTGACTTGTGACATTTGTGTGAAACTTTTGCGACATTTGTAACAAATGTCTCAAAAAATCCCCCATTTAACACAAGGAAAAAGTGTTAAGTACCAAAGAAGCAGCCAAAAAATAATAGGCAAAAACTAGCCAAAAGAAACAGAGATAAGATAAACGACCCCCATAGTGTCATGACAAGTATGAAAAAAAAATGAAAAAAGAAATGTGTGGAAATTCATAGCTGATGGGTTACGTAGGTAGATCTGTTCTATGGTATTACAAGTTACTTCATGATCAGCTTCTCCATGCAGATTTAATGCTGATAATGATAACACATGTCTTTCTCATTTAGTTCCACTTTGGAGTTTTAGCATGCAATCGAGATGTAACATATCCAGCTTCCATGTATTATTTGTAGAGTTTAGGTGCACATTCTAATATTCAGAGCAGGTCCCATCAGGGAGTCTTGTCCCACACAGTTATCCATTGTTTTTGGTGGAATTTACAATGGAGTCAGCTGAGAACTGAGCCGTACTCATTCCCATTTTCTTGCTAACTCAGCAACACTGACATGACATGAGCTGCAGTTGCTGTAGGATTTCTAAGCTGTTGCTTCAAACGTGACAAATGAAAGTGAGACAAGTGTCAGACATGTGAAAGTGCTTTTACTGACAGGAAGATTCATCTATGTATAAAGTGAGTTATCTGCATTTATTATCCACAGAAAGAGTAGAACAGCTCTAAATGCCTTGTATGTGGTCTATATTAGTAACATGACTTACAGGGTTAAGAACTAAAATGTCCATAATTACAGTACTAATGATCCAAGGTCTTAGGCTGTGTTTCATTGAGTATCTATCTATCTATCTATCTATCTATCTATCTATCTATCTATCTATCTATCTCCTATCTATCTATCTATCTATCTATCTAGACAAAGGGAAAAAAATTGGGGGACATTAATCATAGTGGGTCTCAGGTTCGTCTATTTTTGCACCTGGTTTGTTCTTCTTTTTGGCTCCTGATCTATGATGGATCTAGTTCTGCCTTAGTAAATGCACTCTGGAATTGTCGCATGTCCGATTCATCTGCGCCTAAATTAGCGCCAAATTTGGCGCTAATTGTTAGATCTCATTTGTGAGCAATAATGAAAGGAGACTTAGAAAAGATGACAGAACGTTCAGGGCTTCATCTCTGCACCAAAAAACTATTATTGTGATGCAAATGCAGGGACTAAAAGTGACAGATGTAAAAAAAAAAAAAATTCTTGCTGAAATGAGTCTTTTCCTTTTTTATTATAATTTACATGAAATGGAGACTGATAATATTCTCAGATCTGTACAATAAGACAATAATCACTCACAGAGATGATCCCATAGACAATAATGAAGTCATTACTGGAGAAATTTTACATTTTAAAACTGCTCCGAAGTATTTTCCATGTCGCATGGAGGGAATTCTTCATGTGGGAACCTAAAATGTATGTTTTTAGTAATGAAAAGGGAAGTTTTTTGGAAGTGCACCTGCTCAGAGTAGGTGCATTTTGGCGCCTATTTTGCGCCTTTTTAGGCGCAAATTAGTGATAGATCCCGTGCAAACATCTGTATAGCAGGCACTCACTATGTCAGATAAGGCGCAGGGACTCAAAACCACTAAGTGCCGGACTTTGCCGTGCGCCATCTATCTATCTATCTATCTATCTAGTATAAAGAAAGCGGGCAGCACTCCGTTGTAGATAAAAGTAAAAAAGTGTCTTTATTCCATAGTGAGCAACTGTGACAGCGACGTTTCGGCTCTGCAAGAGCCTTTCTCAAGCCATTCAAACAGTGAAATGGTGGCCATATTTAAATACAACAGGTGATCACATGACAAATTGGGATACTCCCACCATTTTTGTATAACTGTGATATAATGCTTATTACATAGTCAAATTACATATCGTGAACATTAAACATAGTGCACAATGTAAAATACATGTATATGTATGTGATAGACGTTAAAATTGAAAAAAAAAATTTTTCTATATGTATCGGAGAACATTGTTGCTGATCAGGGAAGGTCGACACGTGGAAACAACTGGGAAGCATTGCTGTCAACACAGAAGCACTTGAGCACCTTTACACAGACAAGACCAATGGCTGGACTAATCTGTGTCACTAATAAAGCTGTTTGTTATATATAACACAATTTTAACGTCTATCACATACATATACATATCTCCTATCTATCCATATCATATCTATCATCTATCTATCTATCTATCTCATCACCGGGTAGACCAATTGTCTCCGGCACCAATTCTATTTTCTCTAATATTGCAACTTTTTTGGACAGGGCACTCAATGACCTATCAACCTCAGGCGCTTCATTCATACGAGACACCACTGATTTTATCAATAAGCTGAATAATGTTGATATTACTTCTTTTGATAACATCCTACTTGTTTCCTTTGATGTGGTATCTCTATATACTTCTATTGATCATCAGAGAGGTCTGAATGCAGTTGACAAATTATTGAAGACTAAGATGTTTACCCCTAACGCGCAAGATTTTGTTCTCAGATTGTTGGAATTTGTCCTTACTAACAATTATTTTCTCTTTGGAGATGATTTTTTTGTACAACGCATGGGGGTTGCCATGGGTGCCAACATGGCACCCACCTATGCGAACATTGTAATGAGGGTACTGGAGGAAGATGTCGTCTATGCCTCCCCACTTTTTCGGTTTTGCCTAAGGTGGTGGAGGTAAATAGACGACATCTTCCTCCTGTGGACAGGCACTAAACAACAACTAGAATTGTTTCATGATTTTGTGAACACCATTGATGAGTCAATTAAATTCACGGTAGTTTCCTCTGAAACACAACTACAGTTCTTGGATGTTACAGTATCCATCAGTAATAACACACTCGAGACTGACATATTCACGAAGCCAACGGACAGGAATACTCTGGTCCGCTACGAGAGTAGCCATCCCCGCAAAACTATCAACTCGTTGCCCTATAGTCAATTGTTAAGAGTAATAAGAATTACCAGTGAACCACAAAAACTTCAGACAAACTTACAGACAATGACTGACAAATTCAGGAAACGAGGTTACCCTAAGCACATCATCGAGATGAACCTACATAAAGCAAACACCAAGAATAGGGGGGAGCTACTTTCTACAAATAGCACACAAAAACGACAAGACAGAATACCTTTTGTCACTACCTATAATGCCCAGAGCCATAACATCGCTAGAATAATCAACAAACATTGGTCTAAACTAACAGGTTGCAATAAAATTGCGCCTGAATTTCAAGTTCCACCATTAATGTCCTACAGGAATGCTCAAAAGGTCAAGGATAGAATAGTTAGAGCAGACATTGGTCCACGCAGAAGCAGCATACAACCAGGCATACTGGGCAAACTCAAGAAGGGTTGTTTTCCATGTTGCAAGTGTATTAATTGCAAATATATGACTAAAGGTTCCTTTTTCGAACATAAAGGCAAACGTTATGACATTAAACATTACCTGACATGTGATAGCTCTTTTGTGATCTATATTTTAAGTTGCCCATGTGGGCTATTATATGTGGGAGAAACGACACTTGAATTTAAGACGCGCCTCAACCAACACAGATACACGATACGATCCAACCGCAAAGATCTCCCGGTACCGAAACATTTTTCAGAAGCTGGACATCTAGAGAAACATCTCAGTTTCCGTCTCATTGATCACGTGCCACTTCCTAGACGTGGTGGTGATAGAGTAGCTATTCTAAAAAAGCGTGAGTTACATTGGATCTATACCCTTGACACACTGAGACCACAGGGTCTCAATGTGGATTTTAAACTTTGGTCCCTATGATCCTGTTGATCCAGCTGTAGTTCCTTTTCTATAGTCCATCATCAGAGTAGCAATGAGTAACTTTCTGTGATATAACAATTTTGACATTATATGTCTTTTTTTCTTCTTTTAGAATATGAGCCTATCCCAGATGTCTCCTCGTGGAAGCCTCCCTACACAACTCCCAAAACATTCTTTTGTTATTTGGTGCTTCAAGAGCGCAAATCGATGCGCCGTTTATGCAATTGTCAAGTGCTATGGTAAACGCATTTCCATCCATTTCCCTATATTTTGTACATTGTTGTTCTTTCATAGGTTACGGTTGGTGTGTCTAGCCAGGGACCACACTGTCTTTTATACAAGTACAGTCAAAAACCTAGGGGATTGATGATGCCGTCTGCCCCGTTTATTATTAGGGGTATATTCAGCAAGGTCGTCCCTTATATTTGCGAGTTATACAATCGTTGGTGAATCAATATCAACGTGCATCCAACATGGTTGTTATTACAGCCAATTGGTCCTGATTTATGGCTGACACATCGTGGACTTTTCCTTTATGTAAATTGCATGAATATTGCATTCCAGTATCATCTATGTTTTATCTGATAATTTTTCATTTTTGGTTTCCATAGCACCAGACGTTCTTGCTGGGACATGATACACATGCGCAGAACCAGGCGCATAGTGTGCGTTCCACCGTGCGACATATTTTTTATGCGCACAATTTGGCGCTCAGCTTGCGTTCCATGGAGCACTTTTTCTTCCTTTTTTCTTCCTTTTTTCAAAAAAATTTTTTTCTATATGTATCGGAGAACATTGTTGCTGATCAGGGAAGGTCGACACGTGGAAACAACTGGGAAGCATTGCTGTCAACACAGAAGCACTTGAGCACCTTTACACAGACAAGACCAATGGCTGGACTAATCTGTGTCACTAACAAAGCTGTTTGTTATATATAACACAATTTTAACGTCTATCACATACATATACATGTATTTTACATTGTGCACTATGTTTAATGTTCACGATATGAAATTTGACTATGTAATAAGCATTATATCACAGTTATACAAAAATGGTGGGAGTATCCCAATTTGTCATGTGTTCACCTGTTGTATTTAAATATGGCCACCATTTCACTGTTTGAATGGCTTGAGAAAGGCTCTTGCAGAGCCGAAACGTCGCTGTCACAGTTGCTCACTATGGAATAAAGACACTTTTTTACTTTTATCTACAACGGAGTGCTGCCCGCTTTCTTTATACTATTACTGGAGGACCTGAGGCCCGGTCCTGGGATGCCTGCACCCAATTCTCTTTTTCTCTGAAGGTTTGTGCTGCTTGGACTTTCTTTTTGTATCTATCTATCTATCTATCTATCTATCATATCTATCATATCTAATCATAGTGGGTCTCAGGTTCGCCTATTTTTGCACCTGGTTTGCTCTTCTTTTTGGCTCCTGATCTATGATGGATCTAGTTCTGCCTTAGTAAATGCGCTTTGGAATTGTCGCATGTCCGATTCATTTGCGCCTAAATTAGCGCCAAATTTGGAACCTAAAATGTATGTTTTTAGTAATGAAAAGGGAAGTTTTTTGGAAGTGCACCTGCTCAGATCCCGTGCAAACATCTGTATAGGATGCACTCACTATGTCAGAAAAGGCGCAGGGACTCAAAACCACTAAGTGCCGGACTTTGCCGTGCGCAAGGCGCAGGGACTCAAAACCACTAAGTGCCGGACTTTGCCGTGCGCCAGAAAATGCACCAAATTAACGAGATGCGCCAGATTTTTGCGCTAAAAGACGCTCAAAACAGTCTAACAGACTATGATTAATGTCCCCATCTATCTATCTATCTATCCTGAGAGAACAGTCTCTTTTAATAACATGATAATAAACCCCCGATACTTACCATAAAAATCCCTATTGGTACCACTGTTCATTGACAATTGAATGTTTGTTGTGCTGATTCCATGATCTACCAACGACTGCTTCAAGCAATCGCTTTCCACAAGGGATTTGTCATCAGGTACTGCCGTAGAGGCATAAGGTTTTTTGACTATTTAAAGTTTTCATCCATATAGTAGGCAATACTGTAAGTGTATTGATTGGGGGTCTAACAAATGTCCTCAAATTCTTCATATGAATGATGTGATGGTGTTCATAACTGAGCAGTATTTTATACACTTCATTGAGCTATCTGTTACAATGCCTTTTGTAACCCACCTTGCAAAAAATAATAATGCAGTTAATAGTAAACTTTGCCTTTCTTCTTTAGGCAGTTTGTGTAAACCAGCTTTCTGTCCCATACTCACAGCTCAAGAGACAGAGGGACCTGAGAATTTAAAGGAAAACTACCATTTGATTTGATGCATTATGAAGCAAACATACCTTGAGAAGGCTGTAGCTATACTGATGCAGAAACATATCTTGTTTAATCCCTGAGTTGAGTGGTTTTGCTGAAAAAAAACATTTATGACATTCAGGACCTTTGAAAAGCTCCAGTGAATGCTTATTGCAGAACATAAACACTTACAGGAGCTGTCTGCACTGTTCCAGACAGGATCAACCTGATCTGGATCACTCATACACAGCAGCTGGGGGATGGTCCAGCGATTGATTACTTCTGCCTGTCAGTGATTACATCATTCTCCTGAGTAGTGTAAGAAGAGAAGCGCTGAGCCAGGCACAGGAGCGACAGAGACTCATTGGGGCTCATCTACTAATGGTCCGCGGAGCGCATTTTCGTCGTGTTTCCCGACGATTTCCATTTTGAGCCGAATTGCCCCGGGATTTTGGCACATCGGCGCCAGCTTGCACGTGACAGAAATGGGGGGGAGGGGGCGGCCCATCAGACAACCCGACGGATTCGGACAATGCGAGGGATTTAAGATATATAGAATTGTGTCGCAAGACACGCACTTACAAGCACCAGGAAGAAGCAGGTGAACTCTGGCGGACCTCGGCGCAGAAGCAACGGATGCAGGAACTCGGGCGCATGATCTTAGTGAATTGCGTTAGGCCCAAATCCTCATTGGACAACGCACCGCGGGATCGTGACAGGACCGGGTAAGTAAATCTGCCCCATTATGCTGAATTTTATGTAGGTATATATAGGAATGTTTGGTTCATAATGCATCAAATCAAACAGTAGATTTTCTTTAACTAATGTCTTCACTCTTTACAAACAGCCCCTGGATATTGCTATATCCCTACATAGCTGTATCATAAATTTTCTACATATAAAAAAAAGTTTATCCTCCTTATCCATCTGAAGCGGATGGTCCCCAAAATGTTTTCAGATACACTGTTCACTACAGGAGAAACAAGGCACAGAAAAGCTTCTTTACTTAAAAGAAATCCACCATCACAATCCATCGTGATAAACCAGGGACACTTGATCATAGATCATAGTATTCTTCTTATATTTGTTATCCATGTCTCACCCTTCCCTCTGCTCCTTAGGCACTTCCCCCTTCCTCTGTCTGATGAAATCTCACAGCAGCAGAGGATGTTTCAGCACACGTTGGAAGGGGATAAGTGCTCCTGCTCAGTGTAATAGCCTGTGAAACCAAAGCATGGAGTGGCTCAGGTAACACCCCCCATGGTCTCTAAGTGTTACTGATGTATCCATGCTTGATTTTCAAGGTAGATATCCTTTAAAGGACATCTACCACCAGGAGGAAGGACTGTATAGACTCCAGGCTCCACTATAAACCTATGGAGCCTGTGCCCCTCAGGCTCATTTGAATGTAGTGGTAGATGCATGTAGTGGTAGATGCACTTTAATAAAATATATAACAATGTATGTATAATATACACTATGATACAACGTAAGTAAATCGGTCTCAAAGACAAATGTCATTGTAAAGGTTTATCATCTTGATATACATTTGCTATGGTGAGGCCAAACGTGTCTTGTCATGTGATGGACACTATATTCTATCTCCATTCAGAAAGAACTTGGTGATAAACAGTCGGAGAGCATTGATAAGGTTCGCCAACTTTTGCCATTGCCAAAGCAGACCTGTGATATCATTACCTGTGAACCAATGGGATCTCTCATTGATACAAAGGGAAACAAAATAGCTGGATTCGACTCTATAGACAAGAAACAGGCAAGGCTGAGCACTTTATGACCACATTGTATTATTAATATTATTATTAGTAGTATTGTTGTGTTTTATTGAAGTAATTGAAGTCTTTACTTTCTTATATAGGGCCTTCAGGTTTCAACTAAACAGAAGGTCTCTCCTTGGGACTTGTTTGAGGGTCACAAAAACCCATCTCCTCTTTCCTGGGCCTGGTTTGGAACTGTCCGTGTAGATAGAAAAGCTATAAAATATGAAGAGCAGCATCACCTTCTTCTCTACCACACACACCCAAAGCCCAAACCTCCAAGTTACTACCTTGAACCTTTGCCCCTTCCTCCAGAAGACGATGATGAAGAAGAAGAAGCTGCTACTCCAGTGTCTGCAGACCCAGAGGGGAAGGCAACAGACTTTTCCGATGCTGGTAAATCAGTAACTGATGAAGAAAAGAAATCCAAAAGCAGAAAGCGCAAGAGCAAGGCCAACCAGCGAACAGATGTATGTTACCATTTATTTCCTTGTGTGCTTGTAATTTGTAGCTCTTCCAAGTTCCAGATTTTGACCATAGTTCTTTGAGTTATTTTTGCATTTGTTTGCTCTATCAAAAGCTGTTTTCATGTACTTTATGTCCTTTGATGAGCAGTTCATCAAGATCGAACATGAAAAAACTAGACTACAAAGTGGGAAGCGCAACATTTAATACATTTATAGCCAAATTAATTATATGCTTGAAACATAGAACCCATGTGTGCAACTGAGATATTCACAAGCCAAACAGATGAAATGATTCTCCATCAGTGAACTCCGACCAACTATTCCCCAGTTATTTTAGTTCCTTTAACGACAAAATTAAAGGAAACCTAACAGCAGAAATCCACTAATTGAGGTATTCCTGATGGTAGATTCATTTCTCTCTTCCAAGCCCTACACTGTCTTTATATAATCTTTTTCCCTTAACTAAAAACTTTAGCTTTTATTTATGTAAATGAACTTCAGAGGCTACTGGGGCGTCGAGTAGTGCGGGTAAGCTCCGGGAACTAAGGCTACTCCACACCCCTGTAAACTCTGAAGTCTCCGCACATACAAAATAAGGGTACATTCACAGGCGGGCATACCGCAGACTCTATCTTTCCCCGCAGACACATGCCACCATTGCCATCTATGGGGACGTATATGCGGCCGCAAATTTGCGGCCGCATATACATCCCCACAGACGGCCGTCTGAATGAGGCCTAACTCCCAGCTTACTGCCGGAGCTCCAGAGAAGAGACAGATTTCCTCGGTTAAAGGGGTAAATAATATCTTTATTTTTGTAAGGCAATCATATTCTGCAACACTTCACAAATCATATTCCAGTTATGATAACTATGTTCATTCTGACCAACTAAAGAACCCTGCACTGCTAGTTTGGGGATTGTTAGGCTGCATAAATGATGCAGTTTACATGGACCAAATTGTATAGGGAGGCTATGAATTGCACACAGTTTTGTCTGATCAATAAGACTTAAAGGAAATCTACCATCAAAATCCGTCATGATAAACCAGGGACCCTCACTCATAGATCCAGGCACCGAGCACTGTGGTAATCTTCTTATATTTGTTATCCATTGCCTTCTTTCATTATAAAATCAATTTTTAAAATCTTGCTAATGAGCCTGCAGATCTCCTGGGGATGTTACCATAGCCCCTCTGTGCTGCAGCTTCAAAGACTGTTACACAGTGCAGGAGCCCCCCACCCCATACGACTGTGTGAAGAAACCTATTTTGCTGCAGTGAGAGCTCTTCAGGTTCATTTGAATAATTTTAAAAGTTGATTATTTTAGAAGGAAGTAGGCCATGAATAACAAATAAAAGAAGATTACCACAGTCACAGTGCCTGGATCTAGGAGCAAGTGTCTCTGCTTGATTTGATCACAATTCATTTAAATATTTTTTCACAATTTTTTTCCCCAGAAATGTGTGTTTTATATTAATCTTGTTTCCAATAACTTCTTTGCGTTCCAGTACCTTGATTGGGAATGTTAAAAAGCATTTGCTCTACACTGATAGAGAGGAGCGGGTCCAGGGGCGTAACTTGAGGGGGTGCAGAGGTTGTGGCCCAAGAGGTTTAGGGGGCCCTTATGGTGTCTTTTTCCCATATGAGAAGACTATTACCATAAACCATACAATATAGTCCGGGCACAGACTTTGCACTTGGGCCCATCAGCTTGTAATTACGCCATTGAGGGGGTCATACACTCTTCATCCATGTCCCTCTTCTGCCTGTGTATACCTTGTCAAGATTGGTGGTAGGGGACCCACTGAACCACCACGAGCAATGACGTAAGCCAATACGTGGGAGCAGAGTCTAAGTGGCACCCGGTATTCACCAGAGCCAGCCACAGCAAGTGCAACCCACTTTGCGGTGGGCTCTGGTGAATGACGGGTGCCACTTAGACTCAACTTCCAGGTATTGCCTTACCTCATCTCTTGTGGTGGTTCAGTGGGCCCACCACCACCGATCCTGACAAAGCATACACAGGGAGAAGAGGGACGTCCATGCTCCACAGGCGCAACTTTGCTCATGGTAGTGGCCAAGGCGAGGTATAGAAATGGCAGGCAGAATAAGAGTCGTAGTCAGGCAGGAGGTCAGGACAGGCAGCAGGAAATCGAAGTCAGGAACTGAAACAGAGGTCACAAAAGATAGCCGCAAGAGCCTCAAAAGAAGCTGTCTTTTAGGCATTGGGGCACAAAGATCCAGCAGGGGTCAAAAAAAGAGGCAGCCTACACAGGCGGACACCGGCCAGGGCGCGCTGGCCCTTTAAATTTTAACCAGCCAGCACGCACGTGCTCTAGGGGGTGGAGGCGCTCATGCCGGACCACAGGAGCTGTCGCTGCCGCGTGGTTGGGTGAGTATCCCTGCGGCTGTTGAGATGAGGTACACAGGGGGTCCACGAGTGTTCCTGCGACCTGAGATATGGTTCGCAGGAGCACCTGTAACATGCCTCATTAAAAGACACAAGTAAAACTAAGACAATTATAAGCTTTTCATAACCTGGACTTGCTGTTTCTGGTGTTCCAGGTGGTTTCGGACCACTCCCCTGGGGTCGCATGTTTCCTTGTTATACCTCTTTCTGTCAGATTTAGATGAACAAGTCCCTGAAAGTCAGTGACTGGCGATGTGAAGTGAATGTGGATGAGACGGCAGGACATTAAAATGAATAACAGTTGTGAAATATCTGAGCACATTTTTTTGCAATGTTCATACATGTGCATTTAGTGAGAAGCAAGAAGATGCCAAATATACTGTAAGATCTCAGGCTGACACATGTATCACATTATTCCCCTCCACTGACTCTAAACTCCCTACAACCACATAGACATCTCTGCTTCCCCAGGCTAGAGGTGAAAGGGGACACCAGGAATGAAAAACCCACAAATCTTTTTCCACAGACAAATCTTGAAATCAGTTCTTCTTAATAGGAAACAGGGATAGGGGTTACATACCCCTCTACAATCCTCAAGGTACTGGCAGGTAACAAGCCTGGTATTATGATACATAGACTACCAGTCTGTGCCTCATCTGATCCTTGTTAGCTCTTCATGCCGAACTGTTAACGAAGAAGATGCATAGAGAGAAGAAAGCAGGTCTGTGATGAGTTAAAGGGATTATCCAGTACATCAGGCCCCGGGTTACATACAAGATAGGTTCTGGAGGTGTGTTTTTACTTGAATTTGTATGTAAGTCAGAACAGGTATTTCCAGCCAAATTACCTTTTTGTTCCCTGTGACAAATGTATATTTAAAAATGTGGGTTTACAAGGGAACAAGGATTATCAATAAAGCTTCATTATACGAGTGATCATTGCAACCTGGGACTAAAGGTCAATAATTATCTATATCCAGAGGTCACAGTGGGTTTATTTGTAACTAGGAGTTGTCTGTAAGTCATGAGTTCTTAAATGGGGAATGACTTGTAGTTCCATTTTTTTCCCACTAAGTTTAGCGGTGGGTACTATAGCCAGAGATTGCCTGTGGTGGTCACATGTCTGTTTTCATAGCTGGAGGACAGTAATGGAAATGGCAGATTATTATTTTATAGACAGTTTGTCCATTCTCCTGATATTTTAATAAATGCACTCATTTATTTGTCAAAAGAGGACCTTTCACCACCTCACATACTGGTAACATATCATTGTCACATACCATGATTTGGCTGTTGCTTTACGGTTTCAGGGGCACTTTGCATTTTTTTCAGCCCCCACAGTTGTTGAGATATCAGTCCCAGTATCTGACTAATGTAATCTTCTCTACTGTCAGAGAGGAGGTGCTACAGCAGAGGGTGTGCTATGATAAACATTGAGACACACCCCCTTCTCTGCTCCAGCACCTCCTCTCTGACAGTGGACATTATTACAATGATTAGATACTAGGATTGATACTTCAGCAACAGTGGGGGCTAGAAAGAAAATTCAAAGTGCCCCTGAATCGGTGTGTAGCAGCCCCTACATTAATGTATGTTTATCCCCAAATAAGGTGGTGAAAGGCGCTCTATAAGTATTTATTTAATTTGCTTCTATAGCACTTACATATTCGTTAGCACTGCACAGAGATGTGATGGTACACGTTTTCAGATTGTATATTCATATTTTGCTATTAGTCTACTCAGAGTAGGTCCTCTTCTTGCCCATGTTTGTGGCTCAGATCTTCCCATAGAAGTCTACGGAAAAGTATAAAATACAGATTCCACACAGGTGGTCTATATTTGTGGATGAGTTGCTATTTAACACAATCAAATGACCCTTCAAGGGCTCCAGACAAGATTGCATTCTGCAATCCCTTCTAAAGTTTTTTCTACTCCAGATCGTCACTGGAGTTTATTTGCAACCATTAAACCAGGATTTGCTCCAAATTATTATTATTTTTTAACTTTGGTAGAGGAGTGGAAAAGTCGAAAATATACAAATTTGCCAAAACAGTTGCAAACATAAGAGGAATAAAGAGAAACTCTTAAGATAAATGACCCCCATAGACTGCAAAGGTAGACCATGGATGAAAGAACAGCACATGCTCGAACACATGTAGTGTAACGGAGCCAACACAAGATGTGGTTACTCTGTGTGCTGTGGTATTGTATGAACAGACAAAACCTCTACGTATAACATTACATGTGTGGATACAGCTCTGTGCCTGCAGGGTTTTAATGTGTTTCTTGTGCACGGCTATCACAACATCTCAGCACCACCTGCCCATTTATTTAGGAGGCGCTGAGTACAGTATAACATTTTCTTGCCGTGAAGTCCATTTTTCAGCTAAAGAATCCTTTAATGTGCAATGTGCTATATGAGTGATGAAAGTGCGTAGCCTGGGAACAGTACAAGTCCTATGAACTATTATTTTCTTATATAACGATCAGTACCCCCACCCCCAGGTACAATTGTTATCTCCCGTGGATAGGGAAGAACAACGTAACTTTGAACAATTCTTTTCATGTGACCCTTCAATTTACAATAAAAATATCACACTAAATAAATAACACATGTAAAAATGTCTTCATATTTTTGTTTTACATAGGAATATCCTCAAAATATGTATCGGGCGCCACCTAATTTTTCACCCCTGTCATCTCAAATGTTACATCCCACCCCAGTTACTTCATGGAATTACAACATGGCAGGACAGCAGCAGGCAAACTTTTACTTGCAGAATTCATCCCTTATATCAGGTTTGTATAGCAACTGATGGTACTTTTCTTCATCACCAGAACAATTGTGGCACACAATATTTAATTGGTTAGCCAAGCCATTATCCGGCCAAATGGGATGTTCCAGAATATATCACCAATATCAGATTGGTGGAGGTCTCCCAGGTCAAACAGAGGAGTTGCTTGACGGTCTTGACAGCTGGGAACCTTCTTTAGCAGTCTGGGTCTCAGGATGATAGGATCTGGACTGTTTAACCCTTCAGTTTATGATGACATCAGCATCTACATGCCTTATTAGGGAGAGGGATCTATCTCTGCTCTTATTGGAAACCCACAATCGCAATAGGAGCCAATAAAATGAACAACTCCTACTGCAACAAACAGGATCTCACAAGCTTTGTTGTCTTTATCAGTTTCAGAAGGGGATAACACAGAAACAAATTTATAGTACATAAACTATAAAAAAAATTAGACTTGGTATTGCCGTAATCGTTTTAACCCGGAGATTTAAGATAATTTGTATTCAAAATCTACCATGAATAAAACTCCTGCTACTCTGTGCTGTCATGAGAAGCGCCAAGGGACCAGGGAGGCATCTACAAGGGCTTTAGGGGGGCAGAGTAAGTGCCAGAGATGCCCCGGATGGTGACACCAACAAATAAAAGTTGTTTTTATAATTAAAGTACTAGAGGAAATCTCTTCATAAACATATGCTGGCATTCAGAATACAATAGAAGATTTTCTGTAATGTAACTGTATGTTACATATCAGTTAAAGGGGCTTTCCCACGAACACAAGTTAGGCCCTATCCACAGGATAGGGCCTAACTTGCTCATCAGTGGGGGTCTCAGAGATGAGACCCTACAGATCACGAAAACGAGGTGTCCTATGGGATCCCACGCTACATTAGAGTAATGGAGCAGACATCCGCGCATAACCGTTCTGATCCATTAATCTCTATGGAGCTGATGGAGATCGGTGAGTGCAGATGGCTTGGCCACTTAAGCCAAAAATAGACAGATAAATAGCTGCATCTAACATATTAATCTTTCTTCTACCATAGCCGGTTCCAGACTGGATCCAGCGGGTCAATTTCTTCCTACAAACACAAAGCAGGCCCTGACAAACATGCTCCAGAGACGTTCGGGGACAGTGATGCAGCCGCCCTCCATACACGTCATCGCTCCCCAGCAGCAGTTATTACAGCTAAAACTATTGCAACAGCAGCAGCAGCAGAGGCTTCTTCGGCAGCATGTGCAAGCTAGAACGCTTCAGCAGGTACACGGGCATAGCCCTCCCCATATAGTACCAGTGTTTCGGCTTTGTTCCTTTATGAGTGATGCATAAAAACCAGGATGACCCCACCATGGGGGATGTTATCCACATGTTTCCAGATGATAAGACACAGGGTACATTCTTACCTAATCCCCTCTCCACATGTGTTGTGCTCTTTCTTAATGGGCAGAACAAATTGGATGTTTAGAGGAACAATAACTCCAGTGGTGTTTGTACACATGTCATCGTGGTAATGGAGATTTAATGTGCTTTTATGGCTTCCATGATGTTACAGTCTAGAACCTAATTAAATTCACATGTATACATTATTATATTCCATCTGTCTGTGACAAACATTATATTTAGCTAAAATAATACATCTTACTCCTGTACTTAGTAACAACAGGCCATAAAATAAAAATTATTGTAAGAAAGTAGAATATTGAAAAGGACTGTAGTCCCTATAGATATCCCCTGAGAGATTTTTTTTGTCTTATTATCTTTATTAAAACTAGTATGAGCTGAGAGATACAATAAAGATACTAGAGTTCTATTTCTAATTTGTTTTTATAGTACTTTGCCTCTACAATCATTTTAAAGTATACAGTATAAACAGTATACAATCATCCTAGACACAATGTCCAAATAGCTATAGCCATAATAGCTATAAGCCATAGAGACATGCTGCTTTTTGTTATTATCATGTACAGTATGGGGAAAAAGTTTAGCCATGAGTGGACAAAAAATGGAAAGTAAGAATGCCTTCATAAATAGAAGTGTTAGCAGTTTATTTGTATCAATAAACTAAAGAGAAACTTCAAAATAGCATCAATTCTTCTAGCCACACTTGTGCACAGAGTTTGAAGAAACCCAGCAGGAAGGTTGTTCCATACAGTGCATTTTCATTAAATCCTTTTGTCTATTTCATGTTATCCGGCGCTCTGTGTACACCAGACTCTGGAACCGCCTCGCTTTATTAATTAAAGAGCATCTTCCCTACCATCGGAAGTCACTCTATTTTACTTGGACACACTGGGGGAAATCATTAGGCCGGCTCTGTCTTGGAAGCTCCGCTGCTGCCAGATTTATTTATTAAAGTTGCTTTTGGTCCTTGATGTTGGCAGTGTGTTGGCAGTGTATGCTATGTGGGTTTGCGCCAGAAACATAAAAAGTCACAAAAAACATCAAAAGTCGCAGAACATAGACCATGATTGGGACTGGAGTCAATTTGCGCCAAAACTTGCGCATAAATGGAAATTACAATTCAGAAATCGAGTCCTATTGTGAAATCTTGACTTACGAAGTTTAATGAATTGGTGAAGCAGGGTCTGTGTCAAAGTGACTTTCCCCAGCTCATTTTGCTCAATGGAAATTCTCAAAGCCAAAAATAGACAAATAGAACAATGATGCATCTGCTCCACTGTGTGTATATAACTGGACCTGAGAAAGGGAGCTCGAAACGGGCTGTCCATCCTTTATCAATGAACTGACCGTTACCCTTAACTTCTGTGATCAGTCCTTTGTGGTAGTGCACCAACTCAACCTGCACCCCTGACCACTACCCCACACGTTCTAACTAGAATTGTGCCTTAAAGGGGTATTCTCGTCTGGGCATTCACTTTCAGTTTCACTAATCTTCCATATATAAACATTTCTACAATTGGATGTTATTAAAAAAAATGTTCCTGTGTGAAGATAATTTCTCATAAATGTAGCCATATGGTCCCATAGAAACGAGATGGCTTCGTCGGTTACGACCACATCACACTCTGGTAGTAGTGGCCAGACATGTGCTATAGAGCCCTGCCTGACCTCCTGGATTCAGCGATCATTACTACAGGGCGGTTCTAGGACATGCAGTAACTCCCAGACATTTCATATACAAAAACTTTTTGTTTCTTTGTGTAATCCCTCCAGCAGAGGTGGCCGTATCCAGGGACACAGTCTTGTTTCTAAGGAACCAAATGACTACAATTATGGGAAATTATCTTCACACAGGAACATTTTTTTTAATAACATCTAATTGAAGAAATGTTTATATATGGCAGATTTATCAAACTGAATGTGAATGCCCAGACGAGAATACCACTTTAAGTTGTGCACAACTCCAGCAGGTGAGCACCAACCAATGACACCACACACCTGATCTTGGACTACTACTCAATGAGCGCTGTCGTTTTTTTGTCTTTGCTACTTTCCCACCAGTAATTGGTGATTAACACATAAGCATCTTTTGGACAGTTCTACACATTAGTGGAGTACGGAGCATCATGTGTTTTTATAATTTTCACATGATCTCAGAGAGACTAGATGATGTTGTAATCAATGGGAGCACTCTGAGACTCCTTGCTCTTCTTGCAGCTGAATATTCTTCTTAATAGCATTGACTGTAATCTGTGGGTATTTATGACGTCCCGTTTTTTTGAAGAGTATTCTTACTTTGCGGCAATTCTTCCCACAGATGGCTAAAACTTCTGCACAGCAATGTACATCATAGATGTTCCAGGGAAAGCAAGTGACCCTTGCACTCCATTTAAATAAATGTAATTTAATTATAGTCAGCATCATGTGGCTCTATTGTAATTTCATGAATAAAGCACAAAGTATTTTAATAGTGCAAGGATAATGTACACAGTGGAACATAACTCTAAAATTACAAATAATGAGGACCATGTATATTGTTTGAAAATAATGATGACACTGTCTTGCAATAATGCAGTGATGTCACAGGATAATGTGAATTGATGCATTAGAAGAGTGATAGATATCAATGATAAAGCATGTTCACTATCATCACTACGTGTTCCAATGGGAGCCCACAACAGCTGCTTTACCTACTCCCCAGTCATTTATGGCCTTGCTGCCATCCTATAGTCATTATAATGAGGTTATTTTATTAGATGCAGATGTGTCTCATCCAGTATTAAGAGTAATTAAAGCAGAATAGCATCCAGATGGATTTATCACCTACTCACTCAATAGTTGATAAATGTTAGGTCAGTGGAGTTATGACCTAGCAGTGGGGGTCGCCGGCACGCCAGACCACAGCAGCAGTCAAGCATATACCCTGCTACTCAATTATAAAGCTATGACACATCAACAGGAGCGCTGTACTGTAGTACAGTAGTACTGTAGCGTAAATCGCTATAAATCAGTGAAAGTGACAGTAGTTGATTTTGTATCTTGTCATTTATTTAATGGGTTGTATAATGTTTAATTGTTATTCTCTGTCCACAGGATAAGGAATAAAAATAATTGAGGGTCAAATTGCTGAGATTACGTCTGGTCTCGCTGATCACTTATAGGAGGAGCAGCAGGTTCAGCATTTTGTCACTCCATTCATTACTATGGGTGCAATGAAAATAGCAGAGCATGTTGCTTGGTTATCTATGCCACTCATAGACAGTGAATGGGAGTGTCAGAGATAGCCGAACCCTGTGCTCAGCAATTTAAAATGCTTACATAGCAATGAATAGGGTGGAAGGACCCATTCCCTACCTGCTACTCGATCAGTTTGTGAGAATGGGACCCCAATTATCCTGATTGCTGGGGGTCCTCTTCTTGTGATCACTCTCTTACATCATATTGTTATCATCTATCCTTTGGATAGGGGATCAAAATCAAACATGGAACAACCTCTATAAGCTCTGAAGGGCCATGTGCCTCCCTTTTAGGTAAACGACGTATTGCCTGGGATAAACAGGTTTGGTCCGCTTTAGGATTTTTACCATAGCTTTCAGCTATAATTTCTGTGTGGCTGGCCTGGCTTTTGTCCTTACAAAAGATCAAAAACTGCATTAAAAATTTGCAACAATAAAAGCCTTTTCTGCATTGTAAATTTTTATATGAAAATTTGAATGAGGTTAGTGAGGGCAGGATTCCTACCCCCCGGACATGAATTATCAGCATTTGTCCAGGGGAAATATTAATTTATCTTGTAATACAGAAAAAATCAGATCAGAAACGTCTGTGCTATTATATCCTAAATTTTTTTTTGGAATGATCATACTATTCCTTTAGCGCAAATACATTGGGTTAATTTGTTACGCGCCTCGTTAAATTTCTCCTGGGACTAATGCTAACCTCTGAACTTCTGTCAACCCCAAACTAGCTGTAGTTGCCTCCATTGAAGGCTATACACAAGAGGGGACAAGCTACATAAATATATGGACATGTGTGACATGAAGTGACCCCTATGCATTTTACGGCTTGGTAAACAGTAATAATGACAATGTTTGTACTGCTTCATAACCGACATCAAACCTAAAGCTGTGTGCGAGGACATAGAATCCAGATGTCACGTCTAGCAAGACAAACTGTGAAAACATTTCATCATGTAAGACACAAAGAGCTCTGTTTTCATAACACTCATATAAAATAATTCATTCCCCTTTCCTCGGAAAATAAGAAAATATTATGACAGTCTGACTTATGGCCTTGTGATTCCCCTTGCTGACTGTCTCCACTATTTTATTTGGACAGGACTAGTCTATGCATTTTTCTTCGATAGACTGCTTCCATTATTTTCCTAGGACTCAGTAGGCGTTATCATGAAAATAAGTGTCAGGCGGGTCCTTGGTCTTTAGGAAAGCATCACTTGAGGAATTCTCAGCAAGATTGTGCAGCCAAGCATGTGTTACTACCGTGAGTAGAGGGTAGCAGCCACCAACATAGCTGACAGATAACATAGCAGTCACTGAAGCAGCAGGACCATGGTATTATCTCAGTTGCAGTCTGCATTCCCAAACCACGTGTCTGCTGCTAAAAACAACCTCACACAACATGGAGGTTTCCCTGGAGCAGGAGGTTTCTTTCCCACGAGACTGACAATATACAGGCACAAGAATGTCGCTGGTCATGTTATTGTGCTGGAATATATAGGGAACAACTCCACAGTTCACTTCACAGCAGTTAACTAAGTCTTTATTCTATGCGAGACAAAAATATGGGATTTATTGTGTAGTAAAAATTGGATTGTTATTAGAGGCGAGATAAGCAGGTGGAGGATAACAGAAAAGGGGAAAGAATTTCTGGGTAAGGGCACAGCACCGCAGCTCTGACAGCATCATAAATCTGCATGATTCATAGAATAGAGACCTGTGTCCATGTTTAACTTATAGGGAATTTGGTTAAAGTCTTTAATTTCTCAAGAAATGAATTAAATACATTGTTGCAACAAATCCTTGACAGGCTACAAATCACATTACTAATGAGTGGCCACACATACATCACATGTACAGCCGAAAGCCTATAGAAGGCAGGTGGAGAGGATTTTGGACTGTTACGTGCCAGAAAATGGACCAAGTCATGCATGTATAAAGTTCACAGGTTTATTCAATGAGAACAGGTTAAGGGTGTACTTCCCTCTTTATCAGATCCCGGTCAACAGCTTAGGGATCCTCAGGAACCTTTAGGCATCTTTTCCTCCACAGCAAACAGAAGCACAGACAGTGGAACCACAATGTGTTTTTTTTTGGTTCCTATCAGTTCACAATTTTTTCCATCCCTCAGCCCTACCCATCAAAATGATCTGATCAGTCTAGGATAGGACTCCTAATCCTAGTCCAGGTAAACCCCCAACTATACAGGTCCCTACTTCTTCTAGGCAGTGGCGTAACTAGGAGAGGCAGGGCCCCATAGCAAACTTCTGAATGGGGCCCCACAAATATACATATATACATACAGTACCATATACACCCATGCAACATATACACAGACATACAGTACATACACATCACATAATCATACACATTTAGAGCAAAGAAAAAATCCAATACCCCAGATGCCGTGGCCCCCTGACACTGTGTGCCCAATAGCAGCTGCTATGGCTGCTACCCCTGTAGTTACGCCCCTGCTTTTAGGCTATTTCAGAAAAGTCCCATGTTCCTGGTTTAAATGGAGCAATGACCATACAACCACTTTAGTCAAAGTCATCTCAAATAGGAGACACAGGAACCCAGATCTCATGAATGGTGGTGAAATTGTAGCAGTTACATATTTTATATAAACATAGAATGCTTTAGAGTGTATATGGTCTTCTATGGCACTTAAAATACTAATTATATTATTTCATGATAGACATGTTTAATAGATCCAAGTGTCTTGTTACAATATTCCTCAAATGATGAAATACCGAGAATTTAAGAGAAAATAGACCAGGGGTTGTAAAATTTTGACTTATGACTAAAAACATCTTTTGTTTTTGTGTTTAGGGTCATACAATGGAACAGACTGCTCTATTTTCTCAGCAAATACGACCTTCCCAAGCATACCCTGGCATCCAGCAAGCACAGGTATCGCCATTGCTCTTGTCTCTAAAATATAAATACGTGTACAAGGGTCGCTTACCGAAATATTATTGTTAGGCATTACATTATCCAACAAGGATATCTATTTTATATCACAACTTGTGGTTCACTTTGTCCACCACACAGTCCGTTCTCAGTGGTTTTACTTTCTGCTCAAACTGATCAGCCAATACTTTTAGTGCCTTAAAGGACATCTACCACCAGGATGAAGGATTGTAGACCAAGCACAATTACATACTGGTGTGTGCCCCCTGTAGCAGGATCCACTTTTCTTTTAGCTTCGTATGCCCTTTGTTTTTATGAAGAAAAAGGGGTTCAAAATTATGCTAATGAACCTGCTGTGGCGTCTGGTGCTCTGTAGCTACCACTGCTGCTCTGAGCACATACAACAGACTTACCTGACACTATGAACCGTCATTATCACATTCTCATTCACTAGTTCCTTACTGAAACCTCAAATATGCCCCCTATAGGTTCCTCAAGGTATGTCCTGTACGTACGTACATACATCCCCCACACGGTCGTGTGAATTCGGCTTTATACAGGAGGCAAAAAAAACCCAGCACGAATATAAAATTGATATTCTTCTTAATGGCTTCTTCTTGTTACAGCCGGTTCCTCATGGTTATACAATGTACGGTACTCAGGAGCCTGTCCAGCAGCATCATAGTGGAAGTGTATTGCTTACCCCTAGCTATAACCCAAGGTCAAGCGCTGCATCCCATCCTAGTGCTGCTCTTACAGAAAGGCTGCGGCAGATCCAGCAACAGCCCTCCGGATATATGCAACAAGGAGCTTCCTTCATACAGCCAATGGCAAGTAATTCAAGGTGAGTTTGGCTTAAAATGCATTACCTGCAAATGAAGTACAAAATGACACTTACTATTCAATAAATGCAAGCAGAGATCTTGAAAACTGATATACTGTGATAAAGTGTATTGAAAAGTGTATGTTTTTGTACTAGCTCAAAGGATAGGAAATCTACCATCAGGAATCTACTTTCTGAACTAGCGCCCAAGGTACATTCTCCCTCCCTGCATTAACCCTAAACCCTTTTTATATAGTTATTTTATTTAGCTTTAACCAGGTATATGTTAATTAGATTGATATGCAAAATAACTGCTGGTGCTACAGGGGAGAAGGCTACTCTCCGTCCCCAGTAGTCCCTGCAGATCTTCCTACCTGCTTGTTTTCTTTTGTTCTTCAGGTGAGTTGCAGGTAGAAGGGGAGCTCTGTCCATGCACAGAGGGAGCTCCCCCGCTGCAGGTGTGTTACCAGCAGAGGAATGGGAGCTACTGCCTAGATTTCCTTTAAAGCGTAACTGTAAAGCTATAGGGATTTTACCAAATTATTATATGTGACTCCCCCTTTGAAAACAAGCAGAAAAATGCCTACTTTGTGCTGCTCGTTCTAGAGGTGAAGTGGGCAAAGACTAATGTCTGTCTGTCTGTCTATGCCCTCAAGTTGAGGCCAGTTAGCTTGCCCACAGATCCCATGATTTATCCCTTGCGCTCTCTCAAAGTAATTTAGCATTTAGTTTCCCACAAGTAAATCCACCGAACACTGCACAGTGCACATACAGGATGTACATGGTGACAGCCTGGCAGCTTCCATCACATGCAGGATCAGGGAACATGTAATACGTGGTAGAAATCATCAGTACATGAAGTCTATAACCTGTGCTGTGTGAGCACTAATGGTTAATAGATTATCTGCAAAGAGCTGATACAGCTGATGACAAGGTGGGGAGGGCATCATAATGTGCAGAGAGAGACAAAGAAAGTTCTTTAGAATCACAGAACTGGGAAGATAGGACTGATAGGTAACAGGGAGATCTTGTACCTCACTATTTTGTGCAAGAGACATCTGCATTCACACATCAAGCTCTGCTTCATAGTCTGTCGCATGACCATCTCCTCTGTGAGTAAGGAGCAGCAGCCCCTCCCTTACCATGAAACCATCTGATAAACATCAGATAAACAAATCTGTGGACTCGTAGGGCTTATCAGCACATGGAGAGGAAGCAGCTATTGCAGCTCTGAGGTAATCTGAGGGGGTATAGCAAATAAACTACTGAATATAGTTAACAAAGAAAATAGGCAAAGTTGTTTTACATCCCAAAAGCTATTGATTTGTGGAAAAAAAAAAAACCTTTACTCTTTAAGGTTGAGGGAGCTCTGTATACTATGCTCCTAAGAATATCTTATAATTAGGTCCCTACAATGCATGATTATAGCCAGAGACATGAATGGAGACTACACCAAATGCAAACCAGACCCTCTAACTATAATGCATTGCTTTTGGTACTGGTGCATTCATACTGGTAAACACTCAGTATAGGTCTACTAGTGCTCCTGGACCTTAAAGGACATCTAACACCAGGATGAAGCATTGTTAACCAAGCACACTGACATATTGGTGTGTGTACCCTCTGGCGGGATCCACAACTCTTTAAGTTTCTTATGCCTTTGTTTTTAAGAATAAAAGGCTTTAAAAAGTATGCAAATAAGCCTGAGGGGCTCCGGGCTCCATTAAAACCTTTGGAATCCGGGGGCACACTGCAGTCTATTGATGATGGTAACTGTCCTTTAATGTAAGTGCACCCTAAACACCCCAGCTTTCTTGGTAAGCTTGGTACCTAAAAAGTGGGATCCATTGTACAGTATTATATTCTTGGACAACATTCCTTTTACACACAATGTGGAAAGTGAGGGAGAACTTTCCAGGAAATGTCTTGCAATATGGTCTCAGGACATGTTCTACACCAACCTACATAAATTCTGCTGAAAGCTACCTAGAGCAAGTCTCTCTTCACATATTTACAAGACATGTTTTTCTCCTTCAGGTTTCCTCATCAGCCATTGCAGCAGAATCCCTTGATCGGAGGAGGTCTGGAGCCATTAGCCGCGCAAGTTCTACATACAAATATTAGTTCTGTACAGCTGAACCCTGAGCAGCTGAGACATAGACAGCAGCAAATTCGTCAGCAGAGACTTGTACAGGTAGAAACAATAAACTGACAGATTGTTAACACGTCAAGTATACAAAGTAACAGCAAATGATCCATCCATAGCAGAAAAGTCACAGAGCCTCACAAAATCCATATGGTTTACAGATCACCGTCTAATTCACATCTGAAGCGAAATTTTATGTGATAACATTGACCAGATGAGACAAAGAAAAAAAAATTTGTTACAGGTTTCATGTAAATGTTCATGTTTTCTGCTTATTTACCCAACATTCCACCCTAAAGGATAGATTTAATTGTGTGTTGGATGTTTGGTATCGCGTGAATGAGATTTGTATAATTCTCATATAGGTTGATTTTTAAAAAATAAATTTTTATTTTTATTTTTATTCTCTTTACATAATTTTTTTTATTCTCATATACTTTGCTGATACTGTAAATGCTACAGATTTCGCTCTCATGATTAAACGGCTGATAATCTGCAGTAAATACGTCCCGTGTAGATATAATTTTACAATTGTGGATATATTGTGTATTACAGCTACAACAACAGCAAAATCAGCAAGCCATGGGCCTCCAGGCAATGCAAGCACAGCAGCCATTGGTAAGTATAATAGTACAGTACTAAAAGGATACAAATCCTCCAAATTAGGGCCATGATCTGTGTATAAACCATGTGATAAAAAATCTACTCAAAGTTCGAGTTTTCTTGTTAAAGTTCTGTATTAATATGGTTGGCACATTTTTTACTGTGAGTTGCCTTGACCAGTGTTTCAATACAGGTTCAGTATTTAAACTGAACCTGTGAGTTAGATTTCCCACCCCATACAGACTGCGGCATGTGTAGCATCAAGAACTGTCCTCTACCCCATACTAAGCTTTCTGTTTTTGAAAAGTCAAGTTTTAAGGACTGAGTTGACTGAGTTTATCATTCTCAGGACATGAGCAATAACTGCATGACTAGAGGATGTGACTCTTTACTTTTCCATAAAACAAAACTCCTTTAATCACAACGGCCTCATCAAGTCATGGCTCTACATCATGCCCTGGAAGTAATGTACATGTATGTATACCAACCCATGGTGCTGGGGCCAGGGTCCCCCTCTGGCTCCGAGATCCAACAGTGCTTTATTACTTCTGGTTTTGGCCCCTGCATCCATTTGGAAGTTCCAAGGAATCACAAAACCTGCTTCATCCAATGAGTGGCCTCCTCAGGGGAAATCGCAGTTCTGCTGAAAATGGAAGTGATGCCCCGTGTTACAAAACTTTAGGTCTTGAAAGTAATTGGGGCAAAGCAGGACCCTGGAGCTGTAGCAGGGCTTGTACATACGGGGAAAAATGGAGCTTGCATGTACTGCCACCGGGTTGCCATTGCAAATTTGCAGCCGCATACACATCCCCACTGACGAACGCTTAAATGTGCCCTAAAAGTGTAGTTCTGTAGATAAGATGGCCCCCCCTGTTGGATAAACCCTGCCTACTGGTACCGCTTAGCCACACCCCATAAAAACAGAGCTGTATACTGGACAAAAACCTGTTAGAAAGTTGTGGTTGTTAAGGGCTCTTATCCCCCCTCAATCTCTGCCTCACCATATCACTTAAAAATACACAAGTCTTCCTAGAAAAAAAATTAAAATTTTACAGTCACCTGAAAACATAAAAGGGAGGAAGGAAAACATATAATTTCTTTCTGAAGTCCCAATGAATTACCCATAGTTTCCTATATTGCACTAAATAATGTGTTCACAGCTTTCCTGTCCTGATGGTTTTGCCTGTAATTTATCATTTCGATCACCCCTCACCAGATGAGCACGGCGGCCGTCATGTATGTGTACGTCTGTACTTTGTGCTTTCTTTCAGTCTGGGTCGTTCAGACTTCTCCATGACTTATATTTCACGTCTTGCTGTGCACTTAGGGTTGGGCTTTGCCAAGTGAATATTCCTTGAGGGCCCTTTTAAGTGTAGACAAGTGGTTAATGTATGGAAGGTAAAACTAAGAAATCCAGTACTTTTTCCTTAGGTAAGAGATTTTGCTGACAATAATGGATGTTGTGAAAGCTTCCTTGCAGGTAGTGAGATTTACAGTTTGCTAGCAGATAGACTGCATACCAATGTTATGTTTGTACAAGGCAAATGAATCTTCCCCTTGTGTATAATTAGATGGACATGTGATATCTAATAACTCGATGTGAAATTTAGAAGGAACACAAGTTTAGTAAGAAGTTGCCGTTTCTAGAGTCCTTTCCCTCATGAAGTCCTTGAGACCCTTTTCTAACCCCAGGAAAATGTGTAACCTGTTCCATATTACTGAGATAAACTGCAATTAGGTAAAAGGAAAGTCAAATATTTGGATTGCATTGTTTTACGTCAGTTATGCTTAGTGTGACATAACTAATGAGCGGGTGTCACATTCACCCTAGAAATGGAAGGAGATGATTTAAAGTAACATATTGCAGGAGTCATTACTAAGAGGGGTCCCTGACAGGGTAACAGTTTCTTCTTTCATTCCCCGGTGCCATCTATTCATCATCATGTCATCATTCCAGTACTACAAAATCCCATCTCCAAGAGATCCCTTTAAGTCAGCTTCTTATTCTACAAGACGAACTGGACTAGACCATTAAGAAAGTTAATAAAATGGTTTTCCTAATCACCAAAAGTCTTCCTGGAAATTGATGGATAAGATGGAGGATGGAGTTTGAATATATTTACAACTAGGTGTAACTATTTCCCATGTGAAGAAGTTAAATCCCACATAACCTGCCATTGACAGAGCTGATGATACAATGTCAGTGTGAATGACATTAGGCAAGTTCTACAATTTGTCCAGAATTGCTAGTTTTGTATATTTCTCCTTTCTTTATTTTACATATTTGCTAAAACAGACTCTTATGTGTATGCTAGTTATGCAGTGACACATTGCAGCACTGCAATGGTAAATTTTAATAAAATATTATCTGCCATAGAAAGTTACTGCATTAAGCAAAGAATAATTTGGCCACAAATCTATATGTCTATATAAAGTAATGGCTTCATTTTCATGACTATTATCCCTATTAATACATAATAGATGGAGTGAGCAATAAATCTTTCCTGTAACAGGTTTATGGATGTCATGTTACATCTGATCATTCCGCTTCCCCTGCATTTCCCCCTGAAGCAAAGTAATAATTCAGCCTTTTTATCCTGACATTCAACAGTATTTGTGTATAGACCAAGTTCATACGTAGAGTAAAATATGGAATATCCATATCTTCATGAAAAATTTTAGCGTGAATATGGGTATAGTAGTTCACCATGATCATGTACAAGGCTGGTTCCCAAAAGTAAACCTAGAAAATACATCAGAATCCGTAGGCCCACCTATGCTGTGTTTCCAGTGTCTGTGTACTAGTTTGTATACATTGTGGAGGTGCCTAGGACATGCACAAAACCCATTATGCACCCTCAGCACCCATAAACGATTATTATCCCCATGTGAGTAGGGACTTCAGTACCCAGCATAGCTGCCATACTGCGGATACTTATGCTTCCAGGTTCATCCCTTGAATAGTTTCCCCTGCTTAAGGCTACATTCACACTGCCGTTTGGAGGACGTATATACGGCCGATATACGTCCTCCATAGACGGCAATGGGCGCACAGCGCCCTACGGGAGCTGTACAGTGCTCTGTGGTTTTAGTTGACTCAGGCTGGAAGTGTAGATATCATGTTCATTATGTATGTGATGGCTTAGCCATTCACTGGCCCCAATGTACTTGAGCTGTTCATGCACATACAACTGCTGAGACCAATGATTTGCTCACTTACCATAAGCAGAATGAACGAGATGTCACCACTTCTGCCCTGATTGGAGAGGAGGCACTACAGAACAAAGAGCTGACACTCGAACCAGGAAACCTCCAGGTTGATGATTACTGCAGTTTTGTTTTTATTTTTTATTTTTTTTGTACTCAAATCTTTCTGGTTTTTCCTAATGTTTGAAATCTAAGATACCAAATACATCATTGTTTTGTACGGGGTGCATTGAAATCGGTGAAATCCTCTACAAAAAGCTGCCACTATTCTATTAGTTAAATAGTGAATACTGAAAATCTGCAGAAAGTCCCAAAATCCTCCGGAAAAGCATATGGCCATGATAGGAAGAGGATGGGGTGAGTGCTCCTCACCCCTCCTATCTAAGCCTCGTGTCAGGAAAGGGACCTACCGTAACCCTATTTATTATGACACAGCTGCTTCCTCACCGGGTGTCATCGAAGTCAATGATAGCTGTGATCTGTCAACAAATTGTGAGGCCAGATGACGCCCACAAATACGTTCATGTGAATAGGGCCTTACAGTGTTTTTCTGCTGCATTTTCCAATGCACAAAATGCTTTTTTTCTGTCTGTCTGTCTATCCAGTCTCCTGTATTTAGTTGTCTTAACAGAAAAAACACTTAAAAACATACTGTTTATGTATCTGAATGAAGAATGTTTCCTTCTAACTGCTTAAACTCCTCTCTAACTCCATTCTACTACCAAACATGAGTCATTATGATTGTTTTTCTGTAATTTTAGACGAGTGCATTCTCCATTTCACGTTAAATACTTCCTTGGTTTTTTATTTCTACAAATATTGATTCATGTACATAAGAAATGTAATGCAAATACCACATCTCATACATCACATAGTAAAACTGTTTTGGAAAATCTATTTTCCAGTTCCCAAGACAAGGTTTACAGCAGACTCAGCAACAGCAGCAAACGGCAGCCTTAGTCAGGCAGCTACAGAAACAGCTTTCAAGTGAGTACATGACTTCATTGTATCTATTCCAGATCCCTGTTCACATGGCAATTGTTCATTTGTCATTTTCTGTTTATTTTCCTTGTTATGTGATACAAACAATGGGATAATGCATCTTTGTCATTAAAGGGTTTTACCAAAACAACAGCTTAATTGATCAATGAGGATCCTACAGCTGGGACCCTCATAAGAACAGTGGTCCCTGATTCTTCCGTTTGAATGAAGCCCGGTCCTGCCCTGATGTAACATTTAACTTGTTTTGAAGAGAGAGTGATATCCAAGGATAGTCCTTTTCTACCTCAGTCCCATCAACTTTAAATACGGCACTAGGGCACATGTGTGATTACCAATCATAAGGAGACTAGTACGCCAAAATCAGTGGCGTAACTAGAAGCTGATGGGCCCCAGTACAAAGTCTGTGCCAGGCTCCCGACTATAATGGATGGTTTATAGTAATAGTCTTTTCATATGGGAAAGTGACACCATAAGGACCCCCTAAACCTCTTGGGCCCGGGTGTGATCGCAACCTCTGCACCCCTTCAAGAGTTAGGCCCCTGGCCACAATGTTATGAAAGAAATGGAATCCCATAATTTCTTTACTGTAACTTATTTATGAAATTTAGCATCAATATTAATGCACTACTTCCTTGACAACTTGTTGTACCAGAGTTACGTCACCATAAATATGTCCATGTATGCATGAGTCCACCCTCAGCTTAGCTATAATGTTCAAAATGCAACCAAAATCCCTAAACTTCTGTATTTTAGCTGCACATGAACATCTATAGGCAATCACTTATTGACACAAATCCTGAAGTAATACCACCTTAAAACGTCAGTTACCTCTTACCACACATATCTGTGCAGCCCTTAAAGGACCTCTACCACCAGGATCAAGGGTTATAAACCAAGCACACTGATATACTGGTGTGTGCCCCCACTGGCAGGATCTGCTCTTCTTTAAGCTTCTTATCCCCTTGTTTTTAAAGGAAAAGGCTTTAATAATTATGTAAACGAGTCTAAGGGGCTTCAGGGTCAGTGAACACCTATGGAGCCCAGAGCCCTGTGGGCTCATTTGCATAATATGTAAGGCATTTTTTTCTAAACACCAGGGAAGCTAAGAAGTTAAAAGATGAATGGATCCTGCCAGAGGGGACACACATCAGTATGTCAGTGTGCTTGGTTTATAATCCTTGATTCTCGTGGTAGAACACATATTTCAGCTTTAAAGAAATGCTGAATTTCAGTCTCATTATTGCTCTCTGATTGTGTTCTGCCCTGTGTCCTGTGTGTGTTTGTTCTGTTTTATATTGAAAATTGCTAAAATAAACATTTAAAATAATGAAAAGTAGTTCTCTGGGTGCACCAACTGCCTCATTAGCATACAGATTAAAATGGGAGTTTCTTGGCGAGGGCATAATGGACAGAAATATTAAAGGTGTTTTTGAAATCTTTTTGATCTTTTTCATTTGCTGAATATACATTTTGGGTTGTAATTATGTTAGAAGGTTAAGTTACTTCTCATTTTTAGCTTTTAGACTGCAAAGATTTTACAAAATATTTTGGGAAACCTCTCTGCCAATGCTTGTAAAGTTATAAAGAGGGTGCAATCCAGGCTATTCGTCCAGCCTTTCATTTGCCTAATATAACTTTTTTTAGAATGTATTCACCATTCTTAGATGAAGAAGAGAATTGGATCCATTTTGAGAATAACCAAAAGTTTTCCAGATATTTATATGAAAGTGTTACATTTTGCCTATATTGCTATTACAGGCGGTCCCCTACTTAAGAACACTCAACTTACATACGACCCCTAGTTACAAACGGACCTCTGGATATTGGTAATTTATTGTACTTTAGTCCTAGGCTACAATGATCAGCTGTTACAGTTATCAAATGTGTCTGTAATGAAGCTTTAGTGTTGATATTGATTCTTATGACAACCCAACATTTTTAAAATGCAATTGTCACAGAGGCCAAAAAAGTTCTGGCTGGGATTACAATGATAAAATATACAGTTCCGACTTACATACAAACTCAACTTAAGAATAAACCTACAGACCCTATCTTGTATGTAACCCTGGGACTGCCTGTAGTCATATATGAAACTAGTACAAAAAGCAGAAAATGACCCTCATTTTAGTTTATCAGTCTCATGGATATGTTTTTTTCTCTCTAGTTATATCTTGCTAATTTCTATATTTTAAATTGTTTTTGCTATTGAAGAGAATATCAAGTGGCTTGACTTAAAACTAGGACATGAGGTTTGTCTTAAGATTCCTCATTCTGTGTATTTTGGCAAAAACACACAGAGTTCATGGAAACTTTCCATTGGGTGAAGGTTTTTTGTTACAGTGCATACAGAAAAATGTGAATGAACTGAGATCTGTCTAATTGCTTAAGTAAGAAAAAAAATAAAATCTGTCTGTTAGGGCATACGCGGAGATTCCTGGCTTCTAACAGTGCTCATTTATCATTCTCATTCCTGTGAAAGGCTATTTAAATTTCTCTTATCTAGGTTATTACATCTGATGTTTCTTAAAAGGAAATTCTTGGGTGTTCTTCCATGCGCTGATTCCAGAGTGTGAAGCATTAGATTTAGGGTGTCCCCCTGTTATAAGTTTTCAAAACCTTACATTGACATATGCAAATTTACTGCAATTAGTCACATGGGCAGGTAACAGCTTCATATATTTAAGTTGTCTTTCCACTATATCACACCCAGTGAGGGATTATCTTCATGTCTCTCCTGGTCTGACATCATCCTGATGTGCTCTTTGACTGCCAGATAAATATCATTGGATATAGTGTAATGAGTGTTTCCATAGATTAAGCTGCTCATCGCCCCCATGACTAGTTAAAGTGGTTGCAGATAGGTGATAACAAGATGATCGGTGAGGGTCCAACTGCTGTGCCCCCAGTGATCTGGAGAAGAGGGGTTCTATCTTCATAAATGGGTGGCAGGTGACAAATAAATCCTGCAGCTCTATTCAATACTATGGGAGTATCAAAAAATGCAGAATACAGCACTCACTGATCTCTGGCATCACATAGTAAATGGTAGTACTATAGAGAGCAGACTGTGCTTGGCAATTTCCAACACGGACACACATTTGAATAGAGCCACAGGACACATTTTAGTCTGACTGCTCCACCCATTACGAAAAGTGGGACCACCTTTCTCTGCATTGCTCCGATGAGTGGGCTTGCATAAATCTGTGAGATGGTGATCTTCTGTTATAAAATCTTATAAGTTGTGTAAGGTCTGGGAACCTCGTCTCCTGTGCTAGACAGGCACACTTCACCAGCACATAAGTAATGGTCCACACTATGCGTCTTTGGTGTAACAGAGCTCACCCAGTTTTATTTAGCAGTAATATAAATAAAGAAAAATAAATCCTAGACCTCTCCAGCACTAAACAGAGGTTCTTTACCTCACCATGTGCTGACGAGATGCCTCATTTAATGAAGTGTCCACAACAGATGCCCTCTTTAATGAAAATTCCACAGCAGATGTCCCCTTTAAAAAAATGTCCACAGGAGATGCCCCTTTAATGAAAAGTCCATAGCAGATGCCACCCTTAAATGAAATATCCACAGCAGATTTTTTTTAAAGACTTGTGGCGGATCTTCATATAGGGCCCAGGTGCCCGCCCATACCTACAAGAGGATCCACCATTGGTCGGAGGGGAGCTTGCCGGGTTTACTATTGTCTCCATTAGAAAACTGTCAGAGACTATAGCAGAAAGCTCCGCAGGTCAGGACGCCAGTCTTAATGAATTCCCCCAATTAGCACACACATCTGCTGCAGTGGCAGTTACCCGCTACAGTAGACATTGCAGAAACCTTAGTGAAGGATACTATAGGAAAGTTCAATACTACCAGCGGACAGAAAACCACAGACTCCCTTTAAGTTAGTTATGTAACAGGCCTGTGTGAGTTTGTTCGATGAGTGTTATTTTGCTTGGAACGTATACACATAGTTTTCCATGTGAAGACACAGCTCCTTCTTGTAAATGTGTTTATTTACCACTTTACTGCTCTCTTACCTCAGACTTCAGTATTACAGCTGAACGTGGTGTGCTCATCTGATTGGTCAATAGTCTTCAGAATTATTTTACAATAAAATGAGACATTAAGATATTCTTTATTTTCTATATACTGATTTAATATAGCTACTTTATCACTGCTGTAGTATAATTGCTAAACATGCCCATTGGGGCTCATTTAGTAAGGGTCGCAAATCGCACTTTAGTCCAACTATGCACCGTTATCGGGGATTGCACGGCTTGGACAGGTATTTAACAGGCGTCTGCACTGGGATTGGCATACGCAATAGTTTTTCGAGGGGCGTGCCGCTTGATGATCTCATTCGGACCAAGGGCGGTATTTAACTTTCAAATTGTGACGAAAGACAATGCACTTACATGCACCACGGAGAAGAAGGTGAACTCTGTCGGACCTGAGTGGGGAAGCGACACATGCAGGCTATCTGGTGCACAATCTTATTGAATTTCTGCACAGTGCATTATCGTTGGACAACTCCAGCGGACGCATATGTAAATGAGCGTAAACTTCAATTATGACCAGTAGTGGTTTACACTACGTGACAAATAGAAAACCAACATTCACACCATTACTCTCCTTTAGTTTTACAAGCAGGTAACTGTCCATTTTAGGGGTTATATAGATAGTGGGTTTATAAAGTGTCCAATAGAAATCAAACAAAAAATGGCCAATTATCCCTAAATACCAAAAACACCGAAATGCTAGTCGGGCTTGTTTTCCTTTGAACTCCCTTGCTCTGTCCTTGTATTTTAAAATGCCTACAGGTAAGCTTGTGTTATGATTTATTCTATACCTGTATGTGCTGGAGGGTACATCCGGACTGTTTTTGTCACATTGTTCAAGCTTTGTTGGCTTTTTATACTATTTACGATTTATGGACATTGGTCCATAATTCTAGACACATGCATTTTTGGACGTTGTAGCCATATTTCCATCTTGGGCCCTTTTCTCCCCATTATGTATTATTCTGAGATCATAAGTATTGTGTAAAATTGTGATAATTACTTTGGAAATAAAAATTGACAATTTTTTTTTAAATAAGACTCCTTTTTAGTTTAATTATAAAGTGTCCAAAACTGTTATCATTTTACATGTTCTTGTAGAAGGGAGAACAATGTTCTCTCTATATTGCTTTTATGCTGTAATGGTTGGCAGTGTGGACTGGCAGAACTGATGTTCTGGGTTTGAATCCAAATGAGCATATAATCTGCATGGAATTTGTATGTTCTTCCTATTTTTGCATGTTTGCTCCCACAATCCAAAGACATACATGGATGAATACACTGGCCCACATTTATTAAAGCCCCTGCACTAGTTTTTTGTCTGACTTTGCACATTCTTATCAGTGCAAACTGCTTACACGTGTATTTATGTAGGGTCTATGACACATTCATGTCGCAGTTGCACTATACCTGACGCAACACAAAATTCTGCACTAAAATGAGCGTTCCGGTGCACAGTCGGACCATGCACCATTTTTATCATGCAGTGTATGACAGAATTGTGTGGCAAGCTATATGTTAAAGGTGCACCAAAAATATTCTGTCAAAGCAGTGCAGGGGGCTCCAGATTCATGAAGAATGTGCACCACAATTCCTGAATCTGGTGCACCCTGCACCTGGTGCAATTTGCACTGTTTTTGATAAATGTGGGCCAATGTGATTTAATACCAGTCAGAGATCAGCTTTATAAACAGCTGCGAGCTGAAAACTGAGCTCTGATTGGTTGCCATGGTCATCTAGAACAGTTCTGTTCTTAGATGCTTCTGATAAATTGAACCCCCCCCCCCCCCCACCCTGAAGTGAATTGTGTGAAAATTAGTAAAGTCTAGTAGGGTACTTTTTTCCCTAAAATAATGCAGGGCTGTTTTAATCCCTACTACATCCTCTTTGCTTTCTACTTCATGTTACCAATCTCAATACAGTGAATGACTTGGTAAACTGTTGGTGGGGGAGGGGGTGTTGGTGGTGGATTATTATTGCTGGCAGCGGACAACCCCTTTTATGACTTGTTAACCTCTCAATCCTGTGGTCACCTATTCCCTTGCACATTACTTGGACATAATGAGCAGAACAATCAGCCTGGTTATGTGTATGCAGAATGAACTGAAAGGGTGCCATGATGGAGAAACCCTTTAAGTTACAATACATTTTGTAAAAGAAAAAAGGAATCTGCAAAACGGAAGTCAAAACACAGATGTACTTCTATTTCAGTAAGGATTCATATTCGAGGTTTAGAACTCTAAGTGATTACGTATGTGTATATGTTTCTGTATAAATGACGCATCTTCCCTTATGTTTTTATCGTTCAGGTAACCAGCCACAACAAACAGTGAATTTATATGGAGAGCCTTCCAGTTTCTAAGCATGAAGACCTGAACTATAGACTTCTTGTGTTCTCCACAATGTGCATTTTTGAAATTCCACATTATAATGATTTTTTTTTTGGATTTTGTGTGTTAGTCTCATAAGAGGATGTTTTTGGAATTTGCTAATGTTTTCCTTGGAGAACTAAGAACAGTAGTCTGTGTTTTCTAATATTCATTTTGCTGCTGTAAAAATAAGGACATTGTGAATGTGAATGTACAATGTACAATACATGATAAAGACCAAACTACTGAACTGAAAAGTTCTTGGATTTTTAACACAATATGGGCTTCTATGCTGTATGTAGTGGTAGACTTTACTGTACCTTCCTATGATAGCCCATAGATGTTTCCTTTGAGCTTTTACGTGTTATGCTTTTGTTTTTTTCTCATAGCGTTGCTCATATTCTGCATTCTGCTGTTCAGATTCATTGGAGTAGTATATTGTGCATAGATAACAATGCTGTGCTGAAGCCAATACTTTATACTGTTAAATGTGCGCTTCCTGGAAATGGTAATGCAATATATTGCTTTACTGCTTATACTGTCTTTGTCTCAGGGATCATTTCACACTCTCATACATATAATTATTGCACAAGATGCATCTATGTAGTTGTAGTAATGCTGTTATGTTTATACAAGACTCTACATTTTACCAGAAACAGCGCCACTCTTTCCCACTGGCTGTGCTTGGTAGTGCAACTAAGGCTCATTATAATTAATTAGGTTCAGTATAATACCAGACATAGTCAATGGTCAAGATTGGCCCTTTTTTATTGGGACCCCAGTTCCTATATTTTAACCCTTTACAACACTGCCTGTGCTGACTCAATACATTTCCATAATACATTGACTGCATGCAACTGAAAGTGATTTACACACGTACGGTAGTTGATCCCAGAGCCTGCAAAATGGATTGATACATCCAAAAATACTACAAACAAAGGTCCACCTTAAACAGTTATTAACATACTAACTAATATGAGATCATTTTGCTGTTAGATGAAATATTACCTTAAAATTTAGGAAGAGCTACTCTTTACAAGTTATTTGCAACAATTCTGTAATATTCTAATAAATCTAAAATAGATTTACACAACAAACAACAAAATCAAGTGTTGTCAAGGCTGACTACAAACTGACCCTGTATGTAGTCAGACACCAATGATGTGTTACTTGCTTCTATTCACAACCCACTTACCCTTTAAGTCAACTTAAATGTCCACACATTAGTTTCATCCTTGAAATACCTATTTGATGCACATTATGGTCCACTGGCATATCCTAGAAGAACAAACTAGGAAAGTCAGATTTTTTTTCTCCCTGTGATATCTTTTTAACCCCTGCCCAAAGCAGTGGCTTGTTTGACATCTGCTTATCTTCCTAATTTTATAGAAATCGTTTGCCTTTTAGGGTTATCTGGATGTACATTTCAGGGTGTGTATTGATTGCCTTCTATCCTTTGTCTACGGCTTCACAGAAAATCGTTACAGGGGTCATGTAACATCATAAAACCTTAGAAAGGATTAGCCCTCCTGCAGGGCCACCAATCCATTACAAGGCTCTATTAGGAGTTTTACTGTCCTGTGGAGGAAAACTTAGAAGCAGCAAAATAAACTATTATGGAGATTGGTTCTAACATGATCACCATCAATTGAACACCATTTACAGAAAAGCAATCAACACTCTTCATGCTGGAGGACACATGTTCAGGCCTCTACTGCAGTTTTTGAAGCTTAAACTAGAAATAGATTGAAAAAGATATTACTGTTTCCCCCAAATGTCTAATACCTGACTTTGCCTGCATAAATGGCTTCCACAAAGCACATGAGCTTCACAGTTTCTGTAACTCCCTGCTCGATCTACAACATTATTTCTGTAATTCCTGTTTGCCTCTATGGAAGTTATGGAACTTTTATTCTCTTCTTATTCTCTTCTCTGCCATGTTTGCTGATGAGGAGAACATCCCTTTAACCTAAGGATTCAGGGTTCATGCTCTTAATTATTACAAAATTCTTCACTTGTTGCTGTAAAATCTCCATTGTAATGTTAACTGAGAGATGTAATGTTAATAGACATGGCTGTTAATGCCGATACATTTACAGGTTGTCACTCTGTTGGTTTAGACATTTCGCATTACCTTGTGAGCTGACCACATATGCACAAAGTACAGGAAAAGCACAGCGCAAACCCTATCTGATGCAACCAAACCTAGTACTACAGATTGTAATTATTCTCATTCATCCTTTATAGACCACCTCACGTGTTCATGAAAACATTGACAAAAAAGCACAATTCTGAGACAAAAATGTAAGCAAAAAAAGTGTAAATTATGTAACAAAATCAAGCTTTACTTGGTTATGTCAAAATTCAGTAGTTTTGTTTCAGAATTCAGAATTCCAACTTTTTTTTTTTTTTAATTTTCACCTGGTCTCCCTACAATTTTATTGCAAAAATTTCTTCAAAATGGATAGGTCCACCTAACATGTTGCCTATGTCTAGTCATTTTACATCCACAATAGGCCGTTCTCCTAGTAACACAAAATGGCTAAAAAGAAAGTGATTGTCGTAAATGAGAAATTCCCATTATTCAAATTGCGGCTCTATGAGAATCCTCTTTAGTTACGGGAGTCCTCTTTTCACAGAATTAAAAAAAAAATTAGTGCATGCCAAGTTTTACTTTTGTTTTTTGGCTGCAATTTGTCCCGTACTGCCTGCTGTGTGAATGGCCATACCCGAACACTTCACGTGTCTCTCTTTGCATACATGGATCCAGCTTTTTGCAACAGTTCTATGTCTGTTTTTGGAGCTCTCTGGCCTTCAGATTCATTTCAGTGACTTTTGGCCCTTGATAAATCTGCCTGCAGTGTTCTTCTGCTATGTGGGTTGTTTGTGACAGTCACATAAAAAGTTGTAGCACATAGACTAAGGGGCAGACTGGATTCCACTTGAGCCCAAATGGAAAGTCGCAAAACATGAATCCAGTCCTGCTGTGAAAACTTGGGGCTATGGAAGTTTAATAAATTTGGTTTAAGAAGGTTTATGTCAAAGTGACTGTCACTGTCCTATGTTCATTTGGTGTAATTGAAAGTCACAAAGCAGCAATTACACAAAAACTGTGCCAAAGCAACATCACACATAGACAAACTATTTCTAGGATCAGTATACTCATGGCCAAATTGGAAATTCTTGACACCCCTTCATTGGTGTGTCCACCTGTAAGCTGCATATTTGGGGTTGCTGAGAGTTGCACCCAGTCCTTCTGAATTTGGTGGCCTATATACTAAGGGGCAATTCAGGTTCCCAAGTTTAGACCAGGAGACAATTTACATAGTTTTTGCATTTCCTGGGCTGACCAAAGTTCAGATGAGCTAAACACACAAAATCATAATTTATAATGCTGTGAGTTTCAGCCTATAAACACAATATCGTCTGAGTGTGGGATGGTAGAGCTGAAGTTGGGATGGAATTCACAGCTATATCAATTACTGATTCAGCGTGTTCACTTTATCCAAGCCATGGTTGGTCTATTCATCTTTCATACAGACCAGGTTTCCTGGATCAAATATGGCAGTCTGAACAAGCCCTTACGCTGGGCTTCCAATATTCTGATCATAAAATATAGCTATAACAATAGCGTGTACAGTACAGCACAACCTACACAAACATTGGTTTCTGGAAATGGGATAAAATTCATACATTTCCTCTGAGATCATTAGAACTTGCTGTGAAAATAACAAAAAAAGATATTTCCCATACACATCCTTGGATATTGGTATTGAACAATTCAGTGTTTGCGATACACATTCCATTAAACAACATATTCTATAAATCTTCGACCAATGGAAAAGTTTAGCAGACAGCTCTTTTTAGACCAATACAATATGGAACTAATGTGTTAGAGAAGTCTTGTAATAATAATAATGCTTGTACTGCCATGTTGCTGCTGGTGGAGCAGTATGTAAATAAAACGGTAAAAATGATTTCCAAAATATCTCATGCGATTCTGTTATTTACAAAGACAAACAACATCAAACAAAATAGGACATAGAAAAGTTAGTAAAAAAGAAATTCATTTCTTTCTATTTTATTGATGATCTTTAAAAAAAAAACAGCACATTGGTTTGTAAAGAAATATAACAGAAAAATAATTGTCCATCGTATAATTCTGAATAAAAATATATATTTTTTTATATATATAATGCAATATCTGTTCACAGTTTAAGTATGGAAAGGAGCTTGCAGAAAGGTGCCTTGAAGAAAGCAATTGCTGATAAATATCCAATATATTTTACGGAACAATTGTAAAACTGATCAGAAGTCTCTTCCCTTTTTAACCTTTTAAGTTAAAGTTTTATACTGTAACATTTATGTCTTTAGATGACTTTTAAATATGTGGTGCTGCTATCTGTCCCTAGAGGGTTCTTGGCAATGCACCGATACATTCCCGAATCTGAAGTTCTTGGATTCTGCACAACTAGTGTTCCTTGTGGATGAAGAAGCTCGGTCCCCATTGTTCGTCCTTTACTAGCCGTTGTTAATATGGTTAAGTCTGGCAACTCCCAAGATATCTCTGGTTTTGGTATCCCAATAGCCGTGCAACTGAGATGAACTGGAGAAGCTGCTCTTGTGTGAATGTTATGAGGTGGCTTATTTGTAATCCTTGGAGGATAGGCTACAATCATGACGGCGACACTAATAGCCGCTTCTCCAGCATTATTTTTAACTTTGCACAAATAGTTTCCACGATCATGTATGGTTGTTTCATGCAGGACCAATGTGCCATTCTCCAGTAATGAGTATTTTCCATGCTCCTGAGGTCTATCTATTATGTATCCACTTGGAAGGGTCCATGTAACACTGGGTCTTGGTATTCCATCAGAAAGACAATGAAGAGATAACGTTTCGCCTATTAAGCTCTTGATCGTACCCTTTGGATGTGTAAGAATAGCAGGTTTCTGACCTACTTCCAAAATAATCAACTTTTCAATGTAGCCCACCTTATTCCTGGCTGCACACCGATATTTTCCTGCATCATCTTTGGTGGGGCTATATATTATAAAGGTTCCATTTGTTCCTGCATGATATTTTGAAAACTTTTGCCCATTTACAAATCTGGAACCATTTGGTAAAAGCCATGTTATTTCTGGAAGGGGATTACCATCTGCAAAGCAATTGAGTATTGCCATTTTGCCTGGTTTAGCAATAACCCTTTCATTGAAAGGATTTTTAAACATAGGTCTTCGAAGGACATCATGAACTTCCAATTGGACCACTAACATACTTTCACCCCCATCATTTCGAGCAACACAAGTAAATTCAGCTGTATCAGAGGGCCTCACATTCCGGATTTCCAATGTCCCATTCTTGTGTACCATAATCCTGCTTCCGTGGTATGGTGCAGTCAGATATATGTTGTCAGGCATGATCCACATTATTTGAAGAGGAGGTGTTCCTTGTGCACTGCAGTGAATTAGTTTTCTAGAGTGTTTCAGAGCAGAATCTTTAATTATAGTCTTATTTGTATATAAACCATTAATAATTGGTGGAGTTGAAAGAACATCTAATTTGAGAAGTCTTGTGTCATCTCCTGCTGGATTGCGTGCCACACATACGTATTCTCCAGCATCTAATAATTTGATTTGGTTGATAGACAAAGATCCGTTTTCATGCAATGTATATCGGTCATGCGAAGTTGCAATCATATCACTGGATGGAAGCAGCCAGAATATCTTTGGTTTTGGTTCTCCAACAGCTTCACAATGAAGAACTGTGCTAGATCCAGCTCTTGCTTCAAACTTTGTTTTAGGATTCAACTTAATACGTGGAGCAGCTGCTACAACACTGATATGTACTTTCATCTCATCTTTTCCTAATGTATTTTCAGCATAGCATGTATAATCCCCTTCTTCAGACATCCCTACTTTGTTAAGGTATAATGTACCATTGTCAAAGAGAACATATCTCCGAGTTCTCCTGCCACTGTCATCTGCTTGTAGAACGTTGTTTATCACTGTACCATCTGGTAAACTCCATGATATTTCTGGTATTGGAGATCCCGAGGCCTTACAATCAACTTTGAAATCTTTGCCAAATGGAACTTGCTTTGTTAGTTGCTGTTTTTGGACTATTTTAGCTGGTTTCATGCTTAGGGTGACTTTCATCATAATAACATCATCTCCCAATTTATTCCTTGCAACGCACAAATATTCTCCAGCATCTTTTTCATTTACAGAAAGGACAACCAACGTGCCATTCGGATGTACTTGTATTCGACTTCCCATTCTAAAAAAGAAAATATATTAAAATAATTTATTTCACTTTTACAATTTTTGCATTAACACATTAAGACATAAATCTAATTAACAGAGCTTAAGTTACCCTTTTCTGTATTTGGGATGTATTACTCTGCAAATGGGTGTAAGGAGTACAAATGCACTACCGGAACCACCACCAACCAGTACTTTGCTCAACACTTATTAGGGGCAACAACTAGAGATGAGCGAGTATACTCATCCGAGCTTGATGCTCGGTCGAGTATTTGCATACTCAGACCGGCTCATTGCTAGGACGAGTATTTCTCCTGCTCGATAACGAGCATTTAGTTAACGAAAGAACAGTGAAGAACAATGAAAAACAGTGAAGAACAGTGAAAAACAGTGAAGAACAATGAAAAACAGTGAAAAACAGTGAAGAACAGTGAATAACAACAAATTACAGATGTTTACAGATGTTTTCCTTGTAAGAACACATTGAAAGGACACTATTCTTCACATTACAGGTGTTTGCGCGTGTCGTCCCATAAGTTAGGAGATGTGCGCAAACATCTGGAATGTGAAGAATAGTGTTCTTTCAATGTGTTCTGCACTTAAATGGTCCTGTGTTCACTGTTTTTATTCTATTCTTCAAACTGCAGATGTTCGCGCACATCTCCTAACATATCGGAAGACACAGCAAATAGTGTGAAGAATAGTGTTCTTTCAATGTGTTCTTACAAGGAAAACATCTGTAAACATCTGTAATTCGTTGTTCTTCACTGTTCTTTTAATGTTTTCTTTCAGTGAAAAAATGCTTGGGTCTCCCATTGACTTTAATGGGGTTCGTCATTCGAGACGAGCACTCGAGCATCGGGAAAAGTTTGTATCGAATAAGGAGCACCGGAGCATTTTAGTGCTTGCTCATCTCTAGCAACAACCTAAAAAGCTGTCTGCAAGCCTTATTTGATAGGTTGGACATTGACTAACAATGGTAGCACCGGAGACACAGCCTCACACATGTATAGGATGAAGGTCGATTGCACAAAGAAGGGATGCCTTTAAGAGTAACTACACATACTTTCTTATTATTGGTTCATCCCCTTTTACTTCATTTAAAGTAAACGCATTGGATTTCTGCAGGAAATATGGCGAGATATTGTTAATGTATATGAGCAGTGGTATGTTACAAAGTTCTGCACTGTACACCAAGGAGATTTCTATTGGTCCTCAAAGTGTAGTGATATCCGCTACATATATCTTTTTGTTTTACATTTAAAAAATTCCCTTTGAGCCCATCTAAATGAATTTTTGTCCATTCTGTCCACAGTAATAGTAACTATTTTCATGCACCTACACAGCATGAACCGCTCTATGAATAGTCCCTTCCCCATACAGTGCACACTATTGTGTACAATATGCTCTACACTACAGAACACATTTTTATATATTTATAGGAATAAAAACCCTGTGCAAACAAGTCAAAAACTATGCTTGAAAAGCATGGAGCAAGGTTTGGGTCAATTATGCGCTTATTAAACCATAATTATTTATGTAACCTGCACCGATTTCAAAATGAGAGGTAGAAGAAAAAACACTTCCTACGTAAAATATATTCATCCAAATATCTGAACTAATATTGACTTTTGGAAACTTTTAATCATATATTCCCAAAAACTACAAAGGCTCCTTTCTTGCAGGAAAGAGATGCATGTTAGCTTATTTTCCTTCACTTGAATCCAGTAGAAGGAAATGTAGAGGATTAGAAGAAAAGTAAATATTTAAACCAAGGAGAAAGCTCAAGAGAGACTGGAGTAAATGTTACTCCTGAAGGGTAAAGGGGGCAACAAAAATGTATAGGACTACATGCAGAATAGGGCAATTTTTTAGGACGTGATCAATGATATCTACAAATACTGCGAAACTATCCACAGAATCGATGTTTCCCAGTTTCTTATACTAAAAAGTCTCAACCGAGACCAAAAAAATACCTCAACTACGGCAAAAGTCTCTAAAAGAAGCACAAGAAACCAGACAAAGGGGCATATTTACTAAATGCAGTTTGCTTGTGTTTAGTACAGGGGGCGCCAGATTCATTATATGTGGTGCAAGTTCTTCATGAATCTGGCCCTCCCTGCACTGCCCCGACAGAGTACACCAACTTTTTTTTGGTTCACTTTTAACAAGGGGCATGCATGCATGTTATATCTGGCACTCGGTCCAACTGAGCAAAGGAATACCCCCTAATTTTTGTTACATGATGCCTAGTGCAGCCGTGCCACAAAAGGGTCGCGTCCGACACAAATGTGGTGCAGACACTTCTTAAATACCTGGGCAAGCAGTTTGCACTAAAACTAAAGCGCAAAGTCTGACTGGTGCAGTCCTTAGTAAATGTGCCCCAAAGTGTTATTGGACTTCCCACAATTCACTAGAATCGAGATAGAAATGGGATGGAGAATGCTGAGAAGCATTGCAGTGAAGACAATACTGAGCAGCAGTCAAGCATGCACCAAAATGTAATATTAAACTCTCAATTTCCTTAAGTTTAGAGCTAAATTTTCGGAAGTTAAGGTTACATTTTGATTGGCAGATATCACTTTTGGTTCTTTTAGTAAACATAAATGTTTTGGCAGACATTAATGTCTTAGTATACAACAATGCAGCAAAAATATTTTCTTACCTGTGCCATTGATCTACCACAGCTTTTGATGGAAGCCTCCATATTATTCTTGGCCTTGGTTCTCCATTTGCACTACAATGTAGCACCAATTTTTCCCCAAAACTTATTTCATTGGATTTTGGAGATGCATGGATAATCCTTGGGACAATGTCATTTTGTTCCACCCTGAGAGTAACGACCCTTCTTTCAGAGCCTGTAGAGCTGGTTGCTATACACTCATAGTTTCCATTGTCGTAAGTTGCTGCATTCCTTATGTAGAGTGTTCCATTGGAGAATAGGAACAACTTTGCATTTACATAATGTAATGGTTTCACCTTTGTACCATCAAACGCCACCCAGTGAACGCTTGGCTGAGGGTTTCCTTTTGCTGTGCAATGAAGTTTTACATTCTCTCCTGGAAGTGCAAGTACTGTTTGTCTTTTGTCTTCATAAATCACTGGAGGGGCAGCAATCACTTGAACTTTTACAGTGAATGTATCTGATCCAGCAATATTGGTAGCAAAACATTTATAAATTCCTCGGTCATAAATTGTTACTTCTCTAATTGTAAGAGTCCCATCAGACAGAACAAATACTTTTTCATTATTGTCAGATTTTTCAGATGCAATGGTCTCATTGGCGAGGATCCAGGTGATGGTAGGGAATGGTCGGCCTTCTGCTTGGCACTTTATACTTACTGTACTCCCAGAGTGCACTGTGATCTCTCTTGATCTTCCCTGTATAATCCTTGGAGGATATGTAATAACGGAAAGTGTAACAAGCAGCCGGTCTGAGCCATACTGGTTATTAGCAACACAAAGATACTGCCCACGGTCCTGGATGCTTACACTTGAAATAGAGAGTGTTCCATTTGGAAAGACTTCCATCCTGTTTCCCCTTCTTGTCTTTGACACGAAAGTTCCTGGTAAGGAAGCAATGATTTCTTTAGTGAGAAATAAAAAAAGTGTTCAAACATGACTTCAGTTAATAGATGAAAACTTAACAGTGGAATTTCTTGTTCCACCTCATTTTGAATGAATACCGTACTGTACTAAGTTTGACTGTACCAAATATAATACCTAAAAACATATGCATCTTATTGCAAATGTATATGTTTTATGGTAATATAATGCTATAAAATGTGTAAAGAACCAACAAAGACAAAAACAATATGACTTTCTAAAGACTCAGCTATAGATTTAGGACATAGGGGGATGTATCCAGAACTATCAGGAGGCTTCAGCCTCATTAAAAATCCAGCGATTGGCTGTGCTGCTTGGCGGCACCTGCCATAGATTTACATAATAGTCTCCGCATCCCTACACAACACCCCTCACGCCTCTCCACACCAACTTGGCACGGAGATAGCAAAAGGAGGTAAATATTTCCCCCTTTGTCATTGCAATTGTAGGGTTAATCTTTCACACTTTTGGTTTGTATAGAGGATAAGCTTTGTGTATGTTAAACCTCACATATCATTAATAAAGTTTATCAGTATTATTGTTTAGCGGACCCTAACCGCAAAGTTCAGGTCCAGGTTCAGCAAAGTAACCCCCTGAAAACTCTTTAAATGCTGCTGAAAAGTTGCCACTAGCATGCCATGACATTATTGGGAGGGCAACCCTTCCCAAAATGGCAGCGTGCAAAGACTTTGCCAGCAGCATTTCATCTGTTAACACCCATGATCAATGCCAGCACCAACCGCGGGTGTCATTGTTGGGGGTCCGGGTTCAGTGCCCGGATCCAAACAGATTATTAAAATTTGGGTAAAGATGAATTTTTACAGGTCTGCTAATCACTAATTAGTATAAAAAAATTGAAATATAAAAATATTTTGCATAGAAATGTCTGGTCAAAGTGGAAAATATTATCCTCACCTGAAGCTACTTTTGTCCATAATATGGTGGGTGTTGGATCTCCAGTTGCTTCACATGGAATGAAGGCATCTGAATTAGCGAGGACAGTGAAACTTGCAGCTTTACCCCCCAAAATGCGAGGTTTTGAGCGAACATTATTAAATGTAATTTCCCCAGTCTTATGAGAAGTTGCTTTCTTTTCAGTTTGTTGTATTATTGTGGAGGAAAAGTTATATCGTGAAGGGGTCCTTGGAATAGTTGAAGCATGTGCTGTTGTGTGCAGATTTTTTTGAGATGTTTTGGGGAACCCCATGTTTTCTTTTCCTAGGCCAAATGATGGTTGAGTGGTGCTTGGTGGCCTTAAGGGTGCAGGGCTAGTAAAGCTGTTGATGACATTAGATGTTACTGATAGTGGTGAAGCTGTGGTAGTTGCAGGACTTGATTTGACAAATGAATGTTCATGTGGAGTATTTTTGTTGAGAGCTTGATCAGATGTGGTTATATCATTTCTATCTGATGGTTTTAAGTATGGAGTAGTTAAGGTATTAAGTGATGGTTGTGTGGATTTATCATCCTTTGCCAAATTAGCCCTGAAGGATTTGGTCACCATTTTTAGAGGTATATCATTTTCTGAAGTTGATAATGTTGTTGGTGGTCTTGTAGTAACAGTAACTGAATATTTAGGTGTTGACATTCTAGTAAAAGTTGTAGTATCTTCAGTAGTTGACAAGTTGATAGTCGTTGATGGCTTATGAGTATAGCCGGAGCCATTAAAGAAATTCTTTTTTCTCGGTCGTTTTCTTCTTAGAGACCTGTGCCTGTTGTAGGCAAAAGCAGATGTTTTGGGAGCTAATGTAGAAAATGGAGTAGGGATAACAGTCACCTCTCTGAAAGCATTTATCCCAGGAGTATTCACTGAGTAAACTTCAGTATTTTCAGCTTTAGAACTTGTCGGCTGAACTTTAGTTACAGCATAATTTGGTGTGGTTGGAACCTGTACAGTTGCAGGTACTGTAGCTGTGGTTATTGTTGTCTTTTTGGTAGTTGTTTCTTTTTTAAAAGTGGTTGTAGGAACAGTTGTAGATTCAACTGTATCAGTTGTTGAATGTTTTATTGTTGCTTTTTCACTACTTTTATGAAGTTTCTGAGATGTAGCTTCAACACTCATAGGGTAATCTACTGTAGTTACAGTAGAGCTACTTGGATTTCCACTTACTGTACTCTCTTCCTTTGTATAAAGTACTTTAGTCACTGCCTGTAAATTATCTATTGTTGATTGAGTGTATGGAATTGTGGTTCTAGGACTTTTTGTAACAATTGGATTTGATGTTGAAAGTGGAGGAGTAATTGTAGAAGTTAGATGGTAATTTTTTCGGAGTTTTTTAAGGATCTCTCTTTGAATATTTGGATTGTTTCCAAACAGTCTATGCCAGGGAATTTTTCTTCTAATTATTTTGGAGGCTACCATGGGTTTGGTGGAGGGCTGGGGAGAAGTGGACACTAGCACATTTTTGTTTCCAACTACAGACATTGTTGTTGGAATGAGTGTTGTTGCACCTTGGGTAAAACTTAATCCAACTGTAAGCTTCTCCAAAATAGACATGTCTATGCTGCTTGTTTTTGGAATGTTATCACTTACATACTGTGATGGTGTAATATAGGTGTTAGTTAATCTATCAGTGCTAACAACATTTTCGAAAGGTGCAGTTTTCAGAGTAGTAGACTCTCCATTTTCTGTTTCTGGAGCTGTTATAGAGGATTGTTCAGTTGTTAATGGACTATTTGTCATTGATGGTATTGTGCTATATACAATCTGCTTATCTTTAACAATTTCAGACGTCATGGTGTATGCTGTTGTCCTTTCAGTAATATCATTAATGTTTTCTAGTTTTCCAAATTTAAATGGATGAGTTCTAATTGGAATACGATCTGGCCTCACAATGCGCCTTCTTCCTGGAATTCTTCTACGACCATACCTTCTTAAAGTTGGCACAAATGGTGTCACATCTTTACCTATCTGGATCTGTTGATGAGTGATGATAGTGGACCCAGCTGGAAGCCGTGGAGTAATAATCTTTTGAGTGCTATGAAAGTAGATGGGTCCAATGTCCGTTTGTGAGAGGAACAACTTAGCATTTGACTTGGTTGAGGTATCAACTTCCTCTTCCACATGCCTTGCTTCAGAATAATGTTGAATCCTTGAAGTGTGAATCTTTGACGTAGATGAATGTAAATTGTCGGATGTTGTCTGTAACTTACTTGGAGAATAACTCTTTGTAGTGTCTTCAGTCCTGGAAACAACAGTTGACTGGGTAGTAGTAGTTGGTAAAGATGTTGTTTTTGAATTTACAATAAATTTCTTATGAGATGTTGGAGGATTTGTGATATAATTTATGATAGATGGCTTAGTACCTTCTTCAAAGGTTGCAGAAATGATAGAATTTCCTGTACTTGAACTGGTTGGTGGAGCAGATATTTGTTCAAGCAGTGGTGGCCTACTAAGAGAATTCATAGAAGTTACAGGAAAATAGCTAAATGTAGTTGTCTGATCCCTAAATATATTTTGTGATGCAGGGGACTCATATGATGTTGCCGTGGAGTTAGTTATGAAGTTTGGAGGTGAACTACTAATAGAATTTTCTTCTAGTGTGGGGATAGTAGCCACATTTTCAGACATGCTATTCAGATAACCAGATGTAGTAAATGCATTGGAATAATCATACCAAGTTGTTGTTTGCAGTCCATTTTCCAGAAGAATAGGGTTAGAAATATCATTGTTGAAGGTAGAATGAGAATCTGTTTCTGTAGTAAATGAAGGAGTCATATTTTCTTGGTAATCGTCATGAAGATCGCTGTCAGAAGTTTTTGGACTTACAATACCGTATTGCGGGGTTGAAGTTAATGATTTTATTGTAGTCACAAAAATATTATCAGTTTCAAGCCTTCCATATTTAGTAAGAGGAGTAGATTTCGGCACTAGATTGGTTGTAGCATCTGTTGGTAACCTGTCCAAATCACTTGTAAATGGTGGGGGATCTGATATTGCCAGCACCGATGTGTTTAAAATGCTTATTGTTGTAGGTTGTTCCTCATAATTGTTGGTTATAGTTGGGTTTTCTCCTGAGGTTAAAGACTGTGTTGTGCTTGATACCTGACCACTCGATGTGATGTAACTATGCATCTCTGGAATTTCTGTGAACTTTTCTGTGGTTGGTGTTGTAGATATTTTATTTGCACTCAATTTAATATTATCAGAATGAATCAAGGACACTGTTGGTTCAGCATATATGGTGCTTCCACCTGAATATTTTTCTGTTACTATTAAAAAATTTTCCTTCACTGGAATGAATTCTTCACCAGATGGTTGTTCTCCGTCCCCTGATATACTTTCTATATCATTTTCTTCCTTGAGTGTTGTCATGACTTCTGTTATTGATTTGCTACTAATTGAATTTTGTTTTGTTTTTTGTAATATCTCTGTCCAACGTTGGGGATCAATCTTCCTTGTGTTTTTACTAAATTGTCTCCTATGTCCTCTATATCTATGGTTTATTCTGTTTCTTCTTGGTGATGTATTTCTGTTCTGTTGCCCATCATGTTTGACTGGTATACGTCTATTTGGGTATCTTTTATGTTCAATGGCTTTACCTTTACCAGGCTGAAGGTTTTCCTTAATGTCTTCAGTGCCTGATCCTTCATTATTTTCATCTTCTTTTTGGTCCAGTTGTATTTTTTTCATGAGTTTGTTGCTTTTTCTATCTTTTACCAACACTCTGTGTGTTAGCATGTCAAGGCCATAATGATTTGCTGCTAGACATCTGAAATGACCTCTGTCTCTTTGTGTTGTCTCTTGGATTTTTAATGTGCCATTAGAGAATATAATCTTGTTCTTTGAGGTTTCATGGAGAATAGTGTGATCTGGTAAAATCCAGTTTACAGATGCATCAGGAACTCCATGTGAACCACAAGGAAGATATAGAGCATCTCCATTATTGACTGATAGCTCAATCCCATTTACAGCTTCTTCTTCGACATCACCACTTACCACAGTAATTCTAAATGGAAGTACATCAGCATCCAAATAATTTGTAGCAATGCAGTGGTAAACCCCATTGTCAAAGCTATCAGCTGCCTTCAATGTAAACTTTCCATTTTTTGTAAGAGTTATCCTTCCTTCTTCACTCGTATAGGGTGCTCTAATTTTAGTTCCATCAGGAAGAAGCCACTCAATATTTGGTATTGGATCACCCATAACTTGGCAATCCATCTCTACTGTTCCTCCTAATACAGCAGAATATTCTGTCTTTGTCTGGTTGCTCTTGATGATCATAGACCAACTGTTTCTTGAAGGGTATTCTATGGAATTGGGAATTGTCATATGGATATGTGTCAAGTAGCGAATGTGCAACGTGCTGAGAGTTGTAGCTGTCCTATCGAGTTGTAAAGTCACCACGTCCTGCATCAACCAGTTTGGTTCTGCTCGAATTTCTGCATCAATATCAGTGAACACATCTTCACCAGAACCCACTTGCTTATATTTATAGCTGATAAAAGGTGTCTTAGTCAGCAAGAGTTCTCGTTTAAGTTTCATTGCAGAATCACTATACATTGCTAATATTCCCCATAACTTTTGAATGTGATCATAGTCGATGTTGCATACTAGGAATGATGAAAATGTAGTCTTCATGACTGTGTATTCTTCCTGTTTGTCCAATGTTATCTGAGACATTTTGGTTGGTCTTTGAACAGTACAAGCCAGATTTGCTTCATTCCCGGCCTGGTCTGTCATGTTTATAATTAGAGTTCCCATTGGAGCTACAAAGTCTTTGGCTGATATAGCAGTATAGCTTCCTTCATCTGGGGTGGAGATGTTTTTGAACTTGTAGATGTTCTCTATAGTAGGTTTAACACAAGTAAGATCTTGAGATGATATTTCATTTAATGATTTCCCTTGATTCTTTCTTGGGCTTGAACATAGAGGGCATTGAGTTCCTGAGCGATCTCTCTTGCACTTGATCAAGTCTATGAGAAAAAAAGTTAAAAAGGATTGTAAAGTCAGTTCTCATAACCACATTTTCTGTAATGTTCTTTACAATGTCTAATGTTGTATAAATTAAAGAACTAAATTAGAATGATGCACTGTTTGAATATTTAGCTTATTCACTGAGTTGCCCATGTGACATGAACGTTAAAGGAAACCCACCATGAGGAATCTGTCATCAGAAGTAGATGAATCTAAACTAACTTGTTAAAAAATTTATTTTAGTAAACTGTAAATTAACTGCAGAGGCTACTGGGGCATGGAGTAGCCGTAGCTCCCAGTGCCCGCCAGGCTAGTACATGCCCCAGTAGCTTTTGCAGTTAATTTACAGTTTACTAAAATAAAGTTTGTAACAAGTTAGGTTCCAGGATTATTATATTGCAGATTAGGGCAGAGACTGGTAGGAGGAATCTACCATCAAGTCTATTTCTGATGGTATATTCTTCATGGTAGGTTTCCTTTGAAGGCTGTGTTTAAATAAATGGAATGTAGATATTATTAAAATATTTGAGTGCATTCAAAGGGATTTTTTGAGTTATGAATATTGAAAAAATATACAATGTCAGGGTTTCCCACTAAAGTAGTACCTAAAGTGACCACTATTTACTGGACTTATATCAGCAATAATTGGCTGAATAGTCACATGACTGACAGAAGAGTTGTTCAGCCCCAAGGAACAGACCCTGCAGCACTGGATAAGAGGTCCTTTAGCTATCTGATCCTTACAAAATGTTGAAAATTTGTAGAATCTTCCTATACAATGTTCCGTGCCGAGCATTATATTTTTGAAGCCACAAATGTAAATTTGAGCCAGAAGTCTGGGCTCAGTGTCCAGCAATTTTGGTTTTAACAAATAATAAAAAAGGCAAATTTATAAAACTCTAAACTCCGATTACACTTTTCATAAACAAAAAAGTCAGATTTGTTTTGTACTAGTACCTCTGTCAATATTTTAAACATGTGTCTCAGAAAGGATTAATATCTGGTTTTACCACTGTACATAGTGTGCAGAATAAATGGAATTTGGACATGGTTTCTTATGTTCTAATGTGTAAATCATTAGGTAAAATTGTTTATAGATAATAATTTCTAAATATCCTACAAAAAATTTCAGAATCTGTAAACTGGTGCTCCAAATCTGTAGCCTCTAATCAGAAGATAGAGCAGCCACAAAGAACATTTGTGCATAACATGGACAATGCCTCAATTAACCTGTGGGGGAGCTGCAGGGAAATTGAACACTGGATACTTAAATTCTGCACCGATTACAGCTGACTTTTGGAGGTAATATTAATGGAAAACCATAAAAACATATTAAAGGGTTATTGAAGGGTGGCATGCTCAACACAAAGTGATTGTCCTAAATCAACAGCACTTTTAATTTTGGTTTATTACTGGTAGAAAACTGGTTATCTGTAAAACCAACAACCTTTAATTGTGCTAATAATCTATATTTCACCTACATTAGAAGCATCAATCTTGACCTGGCTATATATAGTAGTTGTAGTTATGTTGTTATAATGTAGTCTGCCTCCTGCAACCTTATTCAGCCTTATTTACTATGATGAACAATGTAAATTACCTTTAGATTCCTCTCCAAGTTCTGTGAGCCACTGAAGGTTACAGTCACAGGACCAAGGGTTTCCATGTAGGTAAAGTCCTTCCAGTTCATTCAAGTATAAGAACATCTCTTTTGGCAATGATGATAACCGGTTATCTGACAGATTGATGAGTTTGATAGATGACGTCTTAAATATTTGTATAAACCTTAAAGTGACAAAGGTGTCTGTGTGTAGCTGCCGCAGTTCGTTTCCTTCTAAGTGCACCAGTTTTAGGGAAGTGAGCCCATAAAATGAATCTGGGGATAGGAATTCCAGTTTATTATGATCCATGTGTAGTCTGACCATACTCTTCAGACCACGGAATGTATTCTTGTGGAGGGTTTTTACTTTATTGTAACTCATTTTCAATACCTACAATAAAAATTACAAAATGTTGAAAATCTTCATGGCAAAACCCAAAACATTAAAGTAAAAATAGAAAATACATTTCCTATTGAACACATTACATGAGGTGTTAATAGTTTCAGAAAAAGGTGAAATGAGGGCATATAGTAAAACCTGTTACACTTAGGGCATGGGATAAAAGATAACATACGAGAGAAGGGCCGTCTGAACAAAACCAGCTGAGGTACTAATAAAAATGAGTAACAGCTTTGGAGTAGCTTGTGCCAAAAACTGTACATGTCTTACTGTAAAAACATTAATTGTTTCAGATACATGTTCCGCCTCATCTGAAAGGAAAGTGCAGTTAAGTAGAAATGGGCATGGTTTACTGGTGACAAGGACGTGGTTAAAAATGCAACACTGCACAACCCCCCTCCCCTTATGAGGGGATATTTATCAGTGCTTCTACGCCATAAACTGAAATAATCACAATTTCTTTGCCATGTGGGTGTGGAGGGGGTACGGCCAACAGCAGCCTTAATCCACACTTGGCCGAAGCCTCATGGTGTATCGGTTCCGGTGAACGGTGGCTTTATCATACGCCATGCGCACACAGCAACGGCTTTGATAAATGTCTCCCGTAGCAGAAGGTCAGACTAAAAATTCTTTTAATCTTATCTCATATCATGTCGGGCTACATGAACATGTACAACTGTCATCCTTGTCACCCTTCCAGTGATAATTGAAAAGCCCTGCTCAGCCACAAAGATGAGCAGGAATAGGACTGCAAGGCCATGTGTACGAGCCCATAGAAACAGCAGCTAGCACATTTGTGTGCATGAGGGCTAAGACCGTCTAAGTTGCACTAAGGTGCACAGTGGTGAAGGTTCTTTTAACCATACCAAATGGTAAAGGCACTTTTATAAGAGGGGGCTTAGTGTCGGGAACATTGTCCTATTTTTTTTTTTTAATTTGGCCAAAGTTATTCCATCTTTTTAATCAGAGGATGGACATTTCTCCGTTATCTTACCATCACCATGGTTATTATACCATGTATGACATTTTAATAAAATTTACCATAATCTGTTTTCACGGCAAGTATATTTAGGAGCAGTATATTGTGACAGGATCCACCTGTACACTATCCACTCTGTAAATACATGTCTCAGCTCCTGTCTCGCTCAGTGACCTCCTCTTCCTGTGCGCTGTATATGGCTGCTCATACCTGCAATGAAGATAAGTCCTGGAAAGCATTTTCATGGATGGTCTGGATTTCATTACTGTGTAACATCAGAAGTTCTAGTTTCTTCAGGCCAGTGAAGTCGCTCTCTGTCAGCTTGCTCAGGCTATTGTACCTGTTATCATTCAAGGGATGATAGAGAACAGCAGTCAGCATGTTATGTACATAGAAATCCATGGAAATAAAATAATATTCTGGACTTTACAGGGTGTCTGTCTCCAGGAGTATGAGATCATCTACAGTATAAAGAATACCTCAGAGAGATTTCTTGCCTAGAAAATAACTTAATTTTCTTGGAAATCGTGCATGCTACATCCCATTTTACAAGTGTTTTTTCTTATTTGCTGGATTCTTTCCACCAGTTTTATCGCTTAACAATAACTTCGTCTGGGGCGCTGTGATATTTCTACATACTGAAAAGCAACAGTCAGGAAAATATACATGTACACAAAATGGCTTTATGAATATAGATATGGTCAAATAATGAAGAGAGTTGATGTCTTATTTAGCAATGTTGGAAAGTAGTAACTAATTGGCTACTTTGGATAACCCTTGGGCCACAAATATTACACTACTCAGAAACAAGTTGGGGTGCAACTTCTACCCATAAGAGCCACTGTGTAGTGCCCTACAGGCGATCCATGTCTCGGATCGCGGGGGCACCCATGTCCCGCTGTGCTGCCGCGGTCCCCACTCCCCGAGGTCCATACTCACCTCACCTGGCTCCGGACTCCACGACGATCCCATCCGGGTCCCACACCGGCTTCCTCCGAGGCCGCGCGCTCCCGATGCTAGGGCACGCGTGCCCGGCTCTTCAGGAATTTAGAGGGCCAGCGTCCACCTTATTGGTGCTGGCATCAAGGCTCTGTTATATAGCCTGACGATTCCCAGCATTCCCGGCCGGATCTTCATGTCCTGTTACTGAAGAGAAAGCCCTCTGTGTTCCCAAGCGTTTCCAGATGCCTCTGTGGATTCTGTGATTCCTGTGTTCCCGTGTTCTGTGGTATTCCCCGTGTTCTGTGGTATTCCCGTGTTCTGTGGTGTTCCCGTGTTCTGTGGTGTTTCCGTGTTCAGTGGTGTTTTGTCCTGTTCCCGTGTTCCTGTGTCCTGTGGCGGTCCTGTTATCCTGTGGCGGTCCTGTTATCCTGTGGCGGTCCTGTTATCCTGTGGCAGTCCTGTTATCCTGTGGTAGTCCTGTTATCCTGTGGTGGTCCTGGTATCCTGTGGCGGTCCTGGTATCCTGTGGCGGTCCTGGTATCCTGTGGCGGTCCTGTTATCCTGTGGCGGTCCTGGTATCCAGTGGCGGTCCTGGTATCCTGTGGCGGTCCTGGTATCCAGTGGTGGTCCTGGTGTCGAGGTCCTGCCAGCCATCCGTTGTCCTGCCAGCCATCTGTGGTCCTGCCAGCCATCCGTGGTCCTGCCAGCCATCCGTGGTCCTGCCAGCCATCCATGGTCCCCATGTCCCTACCTTGGCTGCCGCCGCGGGCCTGGTCGCACCCGCGGAGCAACCTGGTAACTCCCCGCCGCATCAAGACCATCCCGTTTTGCGGCGGGCTCTGGCGAAGCCCAGGAGTTAACTTAGACTCCGTTCCCAGGTGCGGCTAAGGTTGATATCTCCTGCGGTTGTCCAGGGAGTCCACTTACTTAGTCCTAGGGGACTAATCCCCATAGACTGTGACACTCCCTCTCCCATGCTATGAAAGGGAGGTCATGTCACGTGAAGGGCGTGAATTCATGCCTCTCATGTGACATCACGTTACTTTCCAGTGCTCTCAGTTTGGGAGAGAGAGGTGCGAGGGTGTCCATAATTAGAAGCTTGCAGTACCGGACATCTCGTCCCCGTGCTCCGTGTTGCTAATTAGAAGTTTCTTTTCTAGGTGACTAGCAGAGGACAGCTCCGGCATCAAGATGAAAAGGAATGGAGGTGAGTATTTGTAGGTGCTTTTGTGTTTTTACAACTGGTACATAGTTAGCCTTATACTACTGTATGTACATTAGACAGGTACTGGAGTATCACTGGCAGACCAATATTATTTCTGCGCTCAAGGGAAAGGGAAATGTGGACATCTGGAGATGATTATCCCCTCTTAGCTTTCCTCTGTTCGCTTACAAATCGATTTCCCTCATAGTGAGACATTTATTTCTTTCTTTCTCCGGAGGAGGTTGTCTTTCATGTTATTAAAGTAGCAGCGGCCCCATAGTGCGCTCATAAACATTCTCTCCCATGTGCATTTGAAATTCTCTTTGCGAGTGGGTAAGAAAATAAATAGCGTGGTTAATCGCTATGGTTCATGATCACGAGAAAAGCATGGTGGCAGCTCGGTGGAGTATGTGCATAGTGGTCTGAGGTTAGGAACAGAGAGCTATGATACATAACGGAGGCCGGGCAGGAAATTCCTGACACCTGTGCTAATGAATTGTTTGTGATTAGTGGTAATAGACTATGTCTGGTGTTATGGGAACAGAAGTAGGGAGCTCTGGCAATGTAACACTGGCCAGTTCACCAAAGGGTAAGCCACTATATATGTGCAATACATTACATTACAGTGGAGTTGCTGCCGATTGGCTCAGTCTATTACTAGACGTGCTTTGGTAGCAGTTTTTTTTAACTCTTTTGGCATTTGCATGGAATCTGCCAAATTAATCAAAAAGTAGAACACACTTGGAGGAATTTTACAACTGAACCACATTCCGATAGCAGAGCAGGGAGCAGACCTACTCAGGGGAAGGAGGAGAGGTGTGTTTTGGGTTGTTAATTTTCAAGAACAAATAGGGGGAGACAAAAAAGGGGCATTATAAAAATGGGGAAAATGTATCCTTCTTTCCTTCTTCAGAAAGTCAGAGCTGAACAGAGACCACAGTAATTGGTTGCTGATTACACAACACTATAGATGTTGTGGTGTAGGATGAAAGATTAAAGGGGTTGTCCACTTTCAGCAAATAATTGATATGGTTTGTGAAAGGAAAAGTTATACAATTTTATAATATACTTTCTGTATCAATTCCTCACCGTTTTCAAAAGCTAAGCTTGCTTTCCTGCAATAGAAAGCTTCTTTATTTACTTCCAGTGCACCTGTGTGACCATGGATAGATTTCTATCCACTGGAAGTAAACATAGAAGCTTTCTATAGCAGGAAAGCAAGCAGAGGTCTAGAAAACTGAGGAATTGATAAGTATATTGGAAAATTGTATAACTTTTCCCTACACAAACCATATCAATTATTTGCTTATTTGTGGACAACCCCTTTAAAGATGTTTGATTGAGGGCAAATGTGTATTTCCTCTTTACCACTATGGGTTCTTGATGCTTTACTATGACAGAGGATCCTAAGGCTCATGAGCTTCTGGCTATTGTTTCATGCCTGAGGCATGGCCTGATGGTCAGATTTTAATAACTATAAAACTACTAGTATTCTTATTATAGTTTTAATTTTGGTTAGGGATTTCTGCCGTGCCATGTTTACATATCCATACATATGGTGGATGTTAGAGCTCATTTGATCTGTTTTGCATGATATGCGACCAATTTATGACCCCCATAGTCTTCTATGACTCCAAGTTACACACGGTGTGTCACTGCATTGTCACCAAGTTACCACGGCTGCTTGTCTACCTATGGAGGGAGTGGTGAAGAGCGCTCCCCCCTCCTCCTTCCAGCCCTATGCTCCCCCGGTGCGGGCAAGCACCTGGCCACCTGAATGTAACCTTAGTATGATGGGGGGGACCTGACTAAAGACCTCCATAGATGGACCCACACTATCAGCACCAAATAATTCATCAATGAATTGATATACTTTAAAGTGACCTGTTTAAGGGAACTAAACACTAGATTATACAGTGATCTGCAGCAAAGTTGAGATTTTTACAATATGTAATTACAGTTTGTGCAGACATTCTCTAGAATATATAGAAACTAGTTACAGATAAAACCAGTCATGACCGCAGTAGGACCCTGATATGTTTTCAGTATAGATAACCATTTCCCAGAGAAGCTTTCTAACTATACAGCTCCCACACTGCACAAACAAGCCAAAGAGATAACATGATGTATCCACCAAACTGTGATAAATGTATAATACTATGGACTCCCACAGACCACATAAAGCTTTTTATACATACCCTTACTCATTACTGGGGGCCAGAGGGTGTCCCAGTAGTGGCACCCACAATATCCCAAAATGTAACTACTGATGGGGAAGGATGCTCATTTAGCACTACTACACCTGTAAATCAGCTTACAATTATGTTTCCACATTGTAAGGGCCATAGATATATGTATCATTTTATTTTGTATACATATGGAAATCCAAATGATAAAGCCCTAATTAAACTAAATTTAATTGGAGATACTTCAGATGTGTATTTGTATATGTTTTGTTTTTGACCAAATGGGACATACCCTAAATTGATGCGTTCCACGTGTGGTTGGATATGTTTAGGGATGACATTGAGATATCTGAAAGTGCAGTGGACTTCTGTCTTGACATAACAGGCGCAGGGTTGGGGACATGCCATGCCATGTGTAGGAAGTAGAGCAAGCCAAAGGAGAATGAAACAGCCGGGTAGACTTGTATGACGTCTTTCTATTGGTTGCATTCTGATGGTTATGCTAGAGCAGCATCACCCTGGGGAGAAAAGAAGGAAAGAAAATCATCATAGGAATACATTAAAACTGGTGAGCCCCAATGCACAATCTGGACCAAACCCCTTAACAATGATTTCTCATCTATAGAACTGGTGTGGTGTTTCATATTGGGAAGCGATACCATATAGGCCTTCTAGCCGGGGTGTGACCGCAATCTCTGCAGCCTCTCAAGCTACATACCGCAGAAAATATGTTCTTCATCAACTGACAAATTCAAATACCCCAAAATCCAAAATGAAGTGCCGGTTTTAACATAAGTAACAAAAAGTCTAAGGGCTCAATCAATATTACTGCAAATCCTGCTTGGAAATTATTAGCAAACTTTGGCTTTTAGCTTCAAGGTTATTGAGGTTATGGCCACTTAAAATGTTTTGGTAGGAAATTTGTTTCTTATGAAAACATTCCCTAAATTAATGTATTGATAATGGAGAGAAGTTATAAGACAAAGTATGAGTAAATAATGCATCTTTTTTTAAACTTTAAAAAAAAATCTTAAAAATTTGGTCATGCAGTTCAAACGTTCAACTCATCACTATTGCTGTAGTTACTGTGCTCTTAGAAATCACATGAAGGACATAAAAAGAGTTTTCCCAGTATTACAAGTACCATCTATAGGCAGAACCATTTATGTGGGGAGTGTTTATACCGCCACTGATTACATGAAGTGGGGTCCAAGCTCCTACCATGTGAATGGAGCAGACATACAACTACTGGCTTTATTCCTATGAGACAGCCAAAGATAGCATGTGACGTGCTTGGCTGTCACTACACTAAGTGTAGCTCCATTCACACATAGGGACAAGGCACAGCTATTTTCATGATTGTTGGGGGTCGCAATGGTGGAATTCTACAACTTGTCCTCTCTCCTGTTCATACTCAGTGGGTGTTCAGTTTGAGGTTTTAGACTCATTGGGGGTCATTTATCTTTATTTTTCTTCCTGCTTTTTCTGTCTTTTTGAGACATTTCTTGGCGCATTGCAATTTTTTGTGCCTTTTTGGGGACATTTTGAAATGTCCGCCTGGCGTTTGTTTTTCGTCAGCAAGACACATTTATCTTCTATCTTCTATGCTCAATGTCACAAATGACATTTATTATTTCAAATTGTCTAAAATTTCAAAAAAATTTTTAAGGAACAAACTCCACACAAAACTATACTTAAGGAAAACTTAGATCATGGAAAGAAATTACTTGCAACATTTGTGCGACATTTGTAACAAATGTCTCAAAAAGAGATCTGAAAAAAAACATTTAACACAAGGGAAAAGTGATCTTCATAAATTACCAAAGAAGCAGACAGAAAAACGACAGGCAAACACTAGCCAAAACCAACAGAGATATGATAAATGACCCCCATTTATTCCCATTGAAGTTGCATTGAGATGAACAGATCTAACAACCCTTGAAACAAGCAGGTGTAGGGCTACAATAGTCAACCATCCAACATCTTTACCTTGATTATGGTGGGCAGCAGTGTTATTGGTTGCACTATTGAGACATAAGTAAAATATGTAACTTTATGTAAATGGCACTTGAATAAATGCTGTGATGAAAATCGAACCAGAGTAACCCCAACACTTGTAGTATTTAAACATGTTTCATCCATTAACAACAATCTGAAATTGTCTGTGCACAGAGCGGGGCCAGAGAACACGTCAGCTTCCTGGTTGCCAAGCAAGCATTCCAAGGAAAACTAACTGTAAGGAGAAGACGGATAACCCTGGCAAGGTAGGGTTCCAAATATGCTGATATCATTTCATTGACTTTCTCCTCCCCTCCTCTGCAGAACGTGGGTTCAAGTCACTATTCTGTCTTGTAAATGAAACCTGAAACCTTTGCGTATATAGAGGTTTACTGATGGAGTTGGGGATGGGATCGGCTGGATGATTGGCAACTGACCACATAGTGTATAGAGGTTTTAGAACAGCAAGGCAAAAGTAATATATTGTCCAAAAAACTATAGGATCTGACTAATTTTGATGACTAGAAGAAGAGGAATATCAATCATATATACACATGGGATCCCTACTATGCAGTCACATTTATCCAGGTTAGGAAAAATTAGCATATTTTGACATATCATCAACCATCACAAACAGGACAAGAGATAAATGTCTAGTTGCGGTGCTCCATCTTCCACAATGACCACAATTCCATCTGACCTGCTCCATAAGGACTTTTTGGGATTGGCCATCCTATACAACCATCCCAAAGGTCCTTTAGAAATCAATAGAGCTGATCAGTTCTCCATTTGTCCCAGTGGTCCCATTGGATTCAGGATCAATTAATTTAATGAGGAAAATCCTTTTAGGTAAATGGAAGTGGTTTTGGTAAGGAGCAGTTTATGCAACAAATCTGTAATATGTGAATATATGCTTAACAGTGCCTTTCTATTATGACCTTCTCTGCTTAAGACCCTTAATCGTGTGGATAGCGAGGGGCTTATACAGTGTTCTGGCATGTTTTCTCTAATGTATGTGCCCATCCCCCTGATACAGTCGGTGAACCGCAACTTATGGCCACGTTCAGACTGTGAATATACAATCAGTATTCTATACCTGCCTTTATAAGCCACAACACAACTGGATGAAAAGGGAGCGTTACAATCTTTGTTATTCAGTAAAACATTACTATATATACACACTATAGTTATGCTCTCACACAACAGTAACAGTAAATACTGTTATTAGAAGGAGCTCTGTGACTATCCAGCAGGGGATAACCCATGTGCATTCCCTTTCAATTCATCAACAAACCACAGATTATCCACCACACTCATAATAATTGCATAACACTAATCTATTAGAATATATTAGGGAATTGTGACTTGGGCTATATCTTCACCTCCAATATATATATGAATTCCCTATTGTAAGTGTTAGTGATGGATAAACTAGTGATTCCAGTGATATCCAGATATAAGTCATTACATGCACATGCATAGAGTGAGATCAGTACCTGGTACTTGGATGTTGCAGGATTCCCTCTTGTGATGAACTGACCCTGGCAGGTAGTTGTCCACCCCAATAAGACAGGTTAATGATGCTGTTATCCCCTCCAGATGTCAGTGAGGTTTCTTTGCTTTTATGGCTCTAAACATCTCCATAATGACCCAGAGACATGTGCAAGGAAGGCTCCTCCAGGCATTGTGTTAAATGCAGCACAGACTTCACTTCTGCCTCTTATTTGTTTCCTTGGGATAAATCTGCATCCAACCTGTGGGATCTTCTGGGTCCTGTCTAGAGCTTGCACAAGTTCTGCTCCTCACTGGTCTCTCTCCATCTGTTCCCTGTAAAGGCAGAAGTTGTCCTTCTATCTCTTCATATAGTTTTGGAATTCCTTTCTTGAGTCATCTGTCTGTGTCTCCTCTCTGCCCCCTGGAGTCTCCCTGTGAGCTGGAGAGAGTGGAGCTGCTGCACAGCATCCCATGCTAGGAGCGCACAGCAGTGTGAGCACAGGGTATGCACAGCATCTGATGTCACTGACACCCGATATGCCCCTGTATTTTTGGTAACACAATGTATGTGCATCCTTCTAAATGTCAGCTCAAGGCGTTACAGTCAATCCAGAATAAAAGTGTTTGTGTATCAGTGAAGGAATAAGTCACCAACAATCATAAGATAAGATAAGATAAGATAAGATAATCCTTTATTAGTCCCACAGTGGGGAAATTCACAGCGTTACAGCAGCAGAGAGGGTACAGAGAGTGAAGTACAAACTATGACAACAATAATATCAGGGATAAATGAACAAAAATAAAAGGGGGATAAAAAGACATAAAAGAGACAAGCAATGATCGGCAGTTTGATGTTTAGTCTGTGGATGGGACCTGCAGGGACTGGTTAGATGGGGGGCGCAGGTTACTTCTGTTTGGGCCTTGTTTGTTGAACAGCCTGATGGCAGCGGGGAGGAATGACTTACGATAACGCTCCCTCTCACACTTGGGGTGAAGCAGTCGGTCACTGAATGTGCTCCCCAATGCCACCACAGTCTCATGCAAGGGATGGGAGCTATTCTCCAGAATAGACTTCAACTTACCCAGTGTCCTCCTCTCAGCTACCACCTGCACTGTGTCAAGAGGACCCCCCAGGACAGAACTGGCTTTCCTAATCAGTTTGTCCAGTCTGCTCTTTTCCCTAGCTGAGATGCTGCTTCCCCAACAGACTATGCCAAAGAAGAAGGCTGGTGCCACTACAGAGTTGAAGAAGGTCTTAAGAAGAGCCCCCCGCACTCCGAATGCCCTCAGCCTCCTCAGCAGGTGTAGCCGGCTCTGACCCCTCCTGTGAAGTGCGTTTATGTTCTCTGCCCACTCCAGTTTATTGTTGAGGAGGACACCCAAGTACTTATAGGACTTCACTGCCTCAATGTCCGTCCCATGGATGACCACCGGTTGAGAAGGAGGACTGTGCTTACGAAAGTCCATCACCATCTCCTTGGTCTTCCCAGCATTAATCCTAAGGTGGTTTCGCTGGCACCAGTCCACAAATTTCCGGATCAGTTCTTTGTACTCCCTGTCGTTCTCACCTGTAATGAGGCCTACTATTGCAGAGTCATCAGAGAACTTCTGGAGGTAGCAGCTACATGAATTGTACCTGAAGTCTGCTGTGTACAATGTGAAGAGGAAGGGAGCCAGAACTGTACCTTGAGGTGCACCTGTACTACTCATCACAGTATCCGACACACAATCCTGGGCTCTCACATATTGAGGTCGGTTTGTGAGGTAGTGTAGGATCCAACTAGAGAGATGGTGGTCCACTCCAGCCAGATCCAGTTTGTCTCTTAGTAGCCCTGGCTGTATGGTATTGAAAGCACTGGAGAAATCAAAGAACATTATTCTCACAGTGTTCCCAGGTTTCTCCAAGTGAGAAAGAGTTCGGTGTAGAAGGTGGATGATGGCATCATCTACACCAATGCCTGGCCGATAAGCAAACTGTAGGGCGTCCATAGATGAGCTCACTAGAGGGCGGAGATGTGTGAGAACCAACCTCTCGAAGACCTTCATCAAATGGGATGTTAATGCCACCGGTCTGTAGCTGTTGAGGTCCGATGGGTGAAGTGTTTTTGGAACTGGTACCACACAAGATGTTTTCCACAGTTGTGGTACCCTTCCCAACTGTGGAAAACATCATCTTGTAGGATTTCGTTTTGTAGGATAATGATAACCCTCCAACTGATCTCCTTTGCAGGTGACCAGTCCTGCTATTCTCCTCTTCATGTTACATTTCCCTTATGTCATGATAAATATTTCGCTTTTTCCAAGGATTTCTCTCCGGATAATGCAAACCATGTCATGGTGTACAGTATCAGCCAAGCTGTGATTTTCCAGATAAATAGCAATGTCCTATAACATATAATCAACTGTTGGCATTTGAAAGACATTGATGCGAAATATGTTGGTGATATAATAATAAAAATGTATTATTATATATAAGAATATAAGAATTGTATGGATTTTTTGGGAAGGTTGGTTAGTTTTGAGGTCACTTGTTACTCCTTCTTTTCCCTTTCTTGTCTGCTAATGACTGGCAGATGGTTACATGAAAGGATATAATGCTGACAAATGAAATTTTCAGGATGTCATAAAGAATGAAAATAGGAAAGAGTGCTTGGGTTTATGAAGTCACTGTGGACAAAAATTGAATTTGTATGTAAGTCGGAACTGTATACTTTATAATTGTAACTCCAGTCAAATTTTTTTGGTCTCTGTGACAAATGGATTTGTCATAAATACCAAGATTAACAATAAAGCTTCATTACAGACACCTTTAATAACTGTTACAGCTGTTACAGTAAATTACAAATTACCAGAGGTCTGTTTGTAACTTGGGGTCGTCTGTACATGATAATTTCCCCATGTGGAAGGCCTATAATGATATATCACGGTGCACAAAAGAAAGCTTTGCGTTTGCTACCTCCAAACATGATACAATTCTTATAAGAGGATGAGTCTTCTCTGCTTAAGTTCTAAATATAAATTTTCTTCTACAGATTTAGGGGCACACTTACTTACAAGTTCACCCGAATTCACTAATAGTGCATTGCCCATCTATAATGCTGAGTGAGGCGATTCACTAAGATCGTGCACCAGAAATCATGAATCTGGTGCTTCCCAGCACTGGTCCGACAGAGTTCACCATCATTTTTGTGGTGCACTTTAACATTGGGCGTGCGACACAATTTGAAAGTTAAATACGGCGCTCAGTCCGAATCAGTCGGATCCTCAGGCGGCACGACACCTAATTTGTGTCGTATGGAGGCCAGGGCAGCTGTGCCACAAAAGGGTCATGTGTCACACAATCCCAGCGCAGACACTTCTTAAATACCTGTAAAAGCCGTTTTAGCCGTGAAGAAGGTGCACGGTCCAACAAAAGTGCAGTGCGTGACCCTTAGTAAATGAGCCCCACTGTGTTGACAGAGTAAAACATTAGGACTGATAAAATAAGAGTTTTGGCCTGCTACTGCAGAGTTCGTGACTTCTTAATGCAATGTTAAAGGGGTAGTCTTATTTAAACTCAAAGCTTTAGAAATCTATACGCTTTTAATTTATGAAATCAGTCTGAATAATTTTGGGGGAACAGACAAGAGTGATGTTGGCATCAGTGGTCTGAATGGGGCAGTGGGTGGATCGTAAGTCTGGTGGGAGTCAAAGATAAATGCCCTAGAATCATAGCCCCCCCAAATGACTTCAGACGGAATTTTAACAATATTTTATAGATTTCTTAATAATAATAATTTCTTAAATAATAGCCCCTGTTTTCAGGTGACTGCTGAGGTCAGTAAGTTATGTGCCCTGGGTCTAGAGGTCATTGCTGGGGTTAGATGCAAACAGCATGATATCTGACAACAGTTAGGAGCCTGCAATGGGCCACCAGTATTGGGACAGATACATTACAAAAATGGAAGTCACCGTGGTTTTCAGATAAAGCAATTAGAAAGCCCTGTAATTTTTAATCAATGTATGTTGGAGCTTGTGAAATGGCACAAAGAGCAGTAATGTCCCAAGCTTTGGTGTGTGGCTATTGAAAAAATAAGAATTTTGAGTTCCTTTCATTTGAAAACCACATGAAATGCAGTATGTCGATTAATAACTGAAAAGCCATCCTAAAATCTTATTGCTAAATTGGTTTAAGTCTGGTCAGAGTCCTATGATCTATAGATGTCCGCCTGTGACCTGTTTATGATGAGCTGTGTTGTGTAGTCACATTCCCAGTAAGGGTGGCAGAGGAAATAGCAGTCACTATCCACCTGGTGGTCTCGGCCCCCCTCAGCACGCCATAAATCACTAACAAGCTGTGTAATGATCTTGAGTGTGATAATGGCTGCTAACTCCTGTAATGACTGGTGTAAAGAATGTGCTAAACCAGCTCAATCCCCGCAGACAGGGAACATCAGCAAATATTCAGAAATACTCTGCAACTCAGAGGGTTAATAAAAGATCAAAATGGATGGAAGTCAAATGGAGATGATAGATAAGCCATAGATGACAGATAAGAGATAGAGTAATGGATAAAAAGGAAAAAGAAAAAGCAGTGTTGATCAAATACACATGCCAAAAACCCTCCAGATACAGAGCAAAAAAAGAGGCAGCACTCCAGTTGAAAACATGGTGTACTGGTTTATTCACAGGTGACCGCCACCATGTTATGGCTCCTGTGGGTCTGGAGTCTTTCTTAAGGTTTGATAAAGGCTCCACACACACACAGGAGCGGAAACATTGTGTGGTCACCGGTGAATAAACCACTACACCATGTTTTTAACTGGTACTTGGAGTCCTGCCACATTTTTTTGCTTTGTAGATAGACAGTTACTGTAAATCTTAGTAAATACTTTTATTAGTACATTTTTCCCAATATGTCATGTCCTGTAGTTTAGCCCATACTTAAAAGTCCTTCACGACGGCATGTGTTCAACCAGATTTTGGGCTTATAACACAGCCGGGTGGAGAAGGGAGGGGGAATGAGTGGTCCTTCCTTCTCCATTGAAAGCCAAGCGGTCGGCTCGGTCATGTTGAGACACTGTGAGCTTACTATACTGTGATCTGGTGCCATAGACCTCTATGGTGGCCATAATCTGGCCACAAATTGTGTAGCGGATTATGGGCCTCCATATGATTGTGTGCATGGGCCTTAAAGAAACAAAACTCATAGAAGTATGACAATGTCAGGTCCACTGCCCTTTTATTGGTTATTGTATTTTATGTTTCTGTCCATCATGATCTGGGTTAAACTGTCCACAATCCATTGTCATAACACACTGACCACAGCTCCAGCATTAATTGATACTTTAGAAATCCTCAAGAAAATATTCTTGGATTCTTCAGCTTCTCGAATTGCTGTATATTTGCCTCCAAGGTTAGAGATTGGTTGTGGGTTGAGATAATGACATCTTACATGTTAATCTAGACATTCTAAAAATGCCCCCACTAACCAAGTTGGTTTGAAAAGAAAGTCTTTATCTTGTCTAGAGGTTTCTTGCAAGCTTTTGCAGGTCCATTTATTGTTATGTGCACTTTAATAGCAGAAGTGACAATTTCCTGTCTGTATGTCTGTCTGCACTTTCAGTGTCTCTTTTTCTGCATCTCTCTCTTCTCCTCTTCCACTCACTGTCAGGGTTCCTCTGGGTTCAGTCCTATCAGCAGATATGGTTTCCAGTATCATCTCTTTACTGATTACACCCAATTACCGTACATATTCCAGCGTATAAGACGACTTTTGAAGACAGAAAAATCTTCTGTCTGGTCTGGGGTCGACTTGACCGCCCGCCGTGTATTCGGGTCGCGCTGCATGGAGAGGGCTCAGATGATGTCACGCCGCCTGCGTCCTGGCACAGATCGTTCGGGGGAAGCAGAGGAAATGGCAGCGGCTGCGTGCAGTCTCGGGTCTCCACACTGCCTGCGGCAGCGTCAGATAACGATCCCCTCCGGACTCACAGGGAGCACCGGAGGAGGCTCAGATCATGCACAGCAGCTGCCTGGGGCTGTAGATGTTGATGGCGGTCCGTGTCAGCCCCGAACTCTTACAGCTGCAGCTCCTCCTGCTCAGGGTACCGGCACCATCGGATCCCCATGATGCTCACACAGAAGCAGCCCGCATCTGGTACAATCTGGAACAGCAGCAGCCCGAGCCACACAGTTATCTTGGGGACACAATAGGAGGAACTGATGTATGTATATAATGTGTCTATATATATATATATATATGTGTGTGTGTGTTTATGGTGTATATATGTGTGTGTTTATGTGTGTGTATTTATGGTGTATATATGTGTGTGTTTATGGTGTATATATGTGTGTGTTTATGGTGTATATATGTGTGTGTTTATGGTGTATATATGTGTGTGTTTATGGTGTGTTTATGTGTGTGTTTATGGTGTGTTTATGTGTGTGTGTGTATATGCTGTATGTGGGTGTATATGCCGTGTGAGTGTGTGTGTATGCTGTCTATAAACTGTGTGTATATGATGCATGGTATGTATATACTGTATGTATGATGTCTATATACTGTATGTATGTGCATACAATACAGTATGTATATGCAGTATGTGTGTATATATTGTGTTTATACTGTATGTGTGTAAATACTGTAAAGTGTTATATATCCAAGTATATTATGTGTATATGCTATATGTGTTTAGAATGTATATGTACTATACAGAATGTATGTATATGATGTGTATATATTGTACGTGTATATAAATGTATGTGTACATATTTTGTGTGTGTATATACTTTATGAGTTTATATTTAATGTATATATGAGTGTATAAATATATCTATGACTACATAAATGTGTGTGTATGAGTTTATACATTTGTGTGAGAGTGTATTAATGTGTGTATGAGTATAGAACTTTATATAAATGTATATAAATGATAAATCTGCTATGGGGCTGCGTGGGAACGTAAATGGAGGTTATATGGGGGGGGGGAGGCAGCATTTTCAAGTTTCGCCTCAGGCAGCAAAAAGGCTAGAATCGGCCCTGCAGACAACAAAAAGGTTTGGTTAAAAGGAAGGGAAGTAAGGGAGCAATGGACAACTGTACAGAAGACCCCAACCACAGCAGGTCAGATGGGACAGTTATCAAAAAAATTGACGCAAGGAATACCAGGTCTTAAGAAACCATTGTCATAAGTATATGTGAGCAAGGATGTTAGATACTCCATGTAAATAATCTGATTGACCATAACCAGCCATTGACCCACTTTTCTGGGTTCCATCCTCCTCTACTTGATTAGAGTAAATGCACTTGCAGCTATAACCAGAAGCAGAACAAGAAGTACTTGTACAGTAAATATTCAGAGGAATGTTACAATGATGGAGAAGAAACAACCGAAAAAAGTCCATTAGAAAGTTGTTTTTTAATTATTGAAACCAGTGACACTGATCACAGTGGTGTGGACCAGGCACATGTAGGACTATGGAGAGTTTTCTAGGCATGTTCTATGCAGATAGGAAATGTAGACAAGATGTGGCATCACCTTTTGTCAGTAGTGGATGGAATGATGTTGTTTTCTATAGAGTTGCAATTTTCTAACGTAAAGTCTTGCCAATAATGTAAATGAGGTGACTGCTGCAATAAAAATCCATGCAGAAGTGTAAGTCTATCGATAAGTTTAGCATCTAGAGTGTAAATTGTTTGCTCAGGGAGGTTGCATGCCTAATAGAAATCCAACCCCTACTGAATTTTCCCACTTCGGTCTTTGCTATGGATATGTGTGCCACTAAGAGCTAAACACAACGGTAGCAAGTCCCCCTGCTAATTCCTCACAAAATGGTAATAGATGCAAATTAAAATAAAAAAAGTAGAACGTTATTGTAGCCCTAAGAAGGGCTGTTGGGTTCTTTGAGAATCACTCCTGCCTAACAGTAAGCTAATAGAACACCCTAACGCTTTCCCTGACCAGCAGCAGCTCTCTCCCTAGCGGCATCCAGAGACAGAATGATCCGAGCAGCGCGGCCAGCGGCTAGTCTATCCCAGGGTCACCTGATCTGGCCAGCCAACCACTGCTATCGACGTGTAAGGGTACCACGTCATGCTGGGTGGAGTGCAGAGTCTCCTGGCTTGTGATTGGCTCTGTTTCTGGCCGCCAAAAAGCAAAACGGCGGGAGCTGCCATTTTCTCGAGCGGGCGAAGTATTCGTCCGAGTAACGAGCAGTTTCGAGTACCCTAATGCTCGACCGAGCATCAAACTCGGACGAGCATGTTCGCTCATCTCTAGACATAATGCGGCACATTTACCAATTACTGCATTTTCGTCGGGTTTCGTTATTTTTTTCAGATTTGCCCTGAATTGCCCTGCTTGCATGCCGGCTTGCATGTGACACAAATCAGGGGGCATGGACAATCTGACTGATTCGGACAAACTGCGCAAATTGTGTCACAAGCCATGCACACACATGCACCGGGAAGAAGATGGTGAACTCCGGTGGACCTCAGTGGGAAGCGACACATGAAGGAAATTGGACGCACGATCTTAGTGATTCGCGGCAGACCCGAATCCTCGTCGGACATTCTGGATCAGCTGCGTCAATGGGACGGGTAAGTAAATGTGCCCAAATGTATTCTCCAATACTCTTATGTGAATGTTTCTCATAGGATAAATATTTATATTTGATTCTATTTGATATTGGTATTTTATACAACTAACATATAATAGTGTGTGGAACATGTGAGCTAAGCTTGTGACAGAGACAATATCCATGGCAGAAGTAGGCTTTTTAATGTGTTACATGTGCTTTTTTTAAAAAGTTTAAATGTTTCTAATTATCTGGATTAATAAACAAGTGAAAAAAATTCACTAGATGTGAAGAAACAATCATTTTCCTATCGAGCAGCTGAAACATCTTTCCTGTTACAGTTTTTAAGAAACTAATTTCACATATTACACCATTATGCTAAAAGCTAACACTGACATGTAACTTCTGTTTCATAAAACTGTAAGATGATGTTGTTGTTGTTTTTTTTTTTACTTTTTATGATGATATTATACTCATATATATACTTAATGACACCTGACTACAGATGGCCCCTAGTTAAAGACGGGCCCCTCTGCCCACTGTGACCTCAGGTGAAGCTCTCTGGATGCTTTACTATAGTCCCAGACTGCAATAATCAGCTGTAAGGTGTCTTTAATGAAGCTTTATTGATAATCCTTGGTTCAATTACAGCTAAAAGTTTTAAAACTCCAATTGTCACTGGGGCAAATTTTTTTTTTTACAATTATAAAATATACAGTTTCGACTTATATACAAATTCAGCTTAAGAGCACACCTACGGAACCTATCTTAGATATAACCCGGGGATTGTCTATATATACATATATATATATATCGCACATGTCAGAACTTGTAAATTGTTCCAAATGGGATCAGATTTCAGGCTTCTGTGCTTGAGAACCAGACCCAGAGCTGCCTGTGATTGACAGCTCCCTTTCAGGATCTTTCCTTGGGAAAGCTGGGTGTGTGTTTGATCTCATTATGGCTGCAGCTGTGGCTTGAGTGATGGACGGCTGAACCAGTCAGTGCTGGTAGTGTCCATTACTCCCTTTATATTCTGGCCAATCCCTTTAGGCTTCTCTTTGCTACATGTAGTGCCATTGCCTTGTTGCTATTCTGTGTATCTGACTTAAAGGGGTATCCCATATGGGCATTCACATTTCATTTAAATTATTTGCCATATGAAAACATTTGTTACATTGGTTGTTATTAAAAAAAAAAAAATCCTGTGATAATTTCTCATAAATGTAGCCATGTTGTCCCTTAGACATGATATAGCTTACTCGGATACGACCACCCCACACTCTGGCAGCAGTGGCCAAACATGCACTATTGAGCCCTGTCTGACTAGCTGGAATCAGGGTTCATTACCACAGGATGTCTATGTTATATGTAGTAACTCCCAGACATTTCATATACAAAAACCTTTTGCTTCTTTGTGCAATCCCTCCAGCAAAAGTGGCCGTATCTGAGAACACAGTCTTGTTTTTAAGGGACCATATCACTACATTTATGAGAAATTATCTTCACACAATTCTGTATAGTATACATACCGGTATGTATAATGGCATAACTTTCCTTGGGTCCCCAGAAATGCTAAATCCTGTGATTTTGTTAAAAATTTGAAAAAAACATCCTGGTTGGGGAACTCTTCTAAATTTCTGCTTGGAATTCTTTGCACAGCATAAGGAGGAGAACATTGACACTTTCAACTGGGAGGATAGGAGCCGTTCATCTTGTTCAGTCTAATTCTGAATTTGTCTGCAATCTGCCTCTTATTAGACATGCTATATTTATGAAGCAAATACACATATCAGATATAAAACTAAAACATTCACTTAAACATCCACTGGTTTATACGAATATTTAAGCAGAGTGCGACAATTTTTATGGAGAAAAAATAGGGTTCTTTGGATAAGCCGTGTGCTTTCATCTTGGGATATAGGGAGCCATCCAGCTTATAATATTCTGACAAAAGTGACACTTACAATGTAGTAAAGACGGTCCTCGCGTTTGATGTGGGTTTAAAAAGCTTTTTTATGGTTCCACATATGGCTTTTTCCCGTTGCATACCAAGCTATTTTAATCATGGAAGTAAGCTTTGTTTGCTCCCCACAGCGTAATATATGCAGGTTTTTCTCTAAAAGACGCCTTTGTACATGCGCCATCAAACTATTTTTCTTTTCTTTAAGTACTTGGTCAGTATAAAGCATAAAGTGGTGACCTTTGGCACTACAGATGTTTCTTGCCATCAATACCAAGAACACTTCCAGCGTTGGTACAACACAAGTAAAATAACCTACATTATGAGCAAGATCACAGGCTCGAGGAATATTCTGTATGGTAGTCATGTTCTGCTTTTCCTGTATTTGTTCTCAGCCATCCAGTTCATTCTAGATAATTCTTATTCTATATGGACTATTCCACCAAAATATTAGAAACCAAATCTAAAACTTTTGATCAATACCAATGAAGGTATGAGGAGTAAAAAGGTGCCCCAGTTACTGTCATAAATTCCCCATAACAGGGGAGGCCCACTGCCCTCTCCTGCCCCAACCCCCTAGGGTTTTTCCAAACTTGCTAAAGATATAATATCACCAATGCAATGCATCTCAACTTGGAATTGATATAATAGTCTGCTACCGAAGGGAGCTGTCCCTTCTTTTGAATGACGGCTTCTACCAAAATTCTGTCTGGAATGCAAGAATGATAAAGAAAATTCTGTCTGGAAGATACTGAAGATCGGTCTATATGGGCAATGTATCTAATTATTAATAGTTGGGTGGTTACTGTACATATAATTCCTTACTGATAACAATCTAACATTTTATAATTCACTACATAGGGTATTTATAATGGGGAAACTACAAATAAATGTAATTCACAATGGGGCACTAAATACATAATCATCGTGGTGGTGGGGGTGGGTGAATAAATATATTTATTATTGTGCATTATTATTCTTTTGCTCCCATAGAGATCAATATTATGGCCATACTGTAGCCAATATAGTCACAGAGCCCCCTAGATCTAGTAACAATGTTTACACATTAGCCACTATGGCTACAGGGGCTGTCATTTTAACTATCAGTTCGGGGGAACCAGAGAGAGCTAATCGAAAACCAATGTTCCCTCACTCAATGGTGGCTCTGCCTGTAGATTGCTAGATCTATAAATTGGTTGATTACTAACCTTCTAGTGTATAAGAAAATGATATATCCTTTACATGGTACACTGGAATTTTCTGGGATGATGTGTGAGACCTCAAAGTTTCAGATGGAAGCCCTGTGTACAGAATGTAAATGTGGGTAAAAATGAAAAATGGGTCAAGGCCTAATCTAAAAACAACCACTATTGCCGCTGCTATTCACCAGCTATACCTTTGTTCCTGTATACATCTATCTTTTGGCATTGTATATGGAGGGCACATTGCAGGGAAGTCGAAAATCAGTAACAGAGTTTATTCAGTTATAAGTTAATTGTGGTATAAGCAGCAGGCAGAGCTATTCTGCCATTATTCCCAAAATTTAGCCTGATATTTTTTAAAGAATTGGAAATGCCAAAAATCTTCGCAGCCAATTCTGAAAGTTCTTAAATGTTTTCATTTAAGAACCACCGATTACAGATGGTATTAAAGTCTGTGTATAATGAATAGTAACTACTCCAAACTTGTCTACTTCAGCACAGATTTATTAGAGGGAATGTCCATCTGGTTGCTATTAATAACGAACTCTAAATGACAATTTGCATACAGTATATAGCTGCCTAGACAAACCTGAAGACTGGTAAATGTGTGCAACACGGTATTCTTGTTTCTTGTAGTGGAGTCTTAGCTGGCACTGACATTACAACGCTGACTGAAGATAGAATGCCATGGAGTGGGACCTGATGTCATGTATTGTGTGTATGTATCTTTTTTTATTCCTATATACATGCGGTCTCCTACTTAAGAACACCCGACTTACAGACAACCCCTAGTTACAAATGGCCCTCTGGATGTCGGTAATTTACTGTACTTTAGCCTTAGGTTACTATAAATAGCTATAAGAGTTATCACATGTGTCTGCATTTAAGATTTATTGTTAATCCTGGTTCTTATGATAACCCAACATTTTTAAAATCCAATTGTCAGAGAGACCAAAAAAATGTTGACTGGGGTTACAATTATGAAGTATACAGTTCTGACTTACATACAAATTCAACTTACGCACAAACCTACGGTACCTATCCTGTACGTAACCCGGGGACTGCCTGTAATAACATACTACAAAATGTTTTCATACATGAGTCTCTATTGCAGTCCAAATAAAGGTAAAGTTATCAGCATCATAAATGGAAACAGTACCAAGATGCATGTGCATAAAAGAGAGGCACAAAACTCTTCACTATAGTTTAAACCTAAATGAGGTAAAGTTCACCCATGTCACTGGCGATGGCACTTGGGTATCGAGGGTAAATCTGTCCCGGACGCCTGTTTCGGCTTAGAATAGCCTTCATCCCCAGACGGGACATGGGTGCCATCGCCAGTGACATGGGTGAGCTTCATTTTCCCATTCATGGGATACAATAAGCATTATATTGCATCAAATAAACCAAGGGCTTGGTGTTAATTTGGGAATTGAGTAACTGGTTAGGCCATCCCAATATACGTAAACATCAGCATATAGGTATTTTGAAGTAAATTTTTGGTTATTCCCTATCTTTGTTCCCAAAATTTGGTATTTAGTTATAGTGTGTATAATGACCATTACATAATCACTTCATTTGTGATTAGCATAATTTTTTTGTTGTATTTATCTCTAATGGGGCAGTGAAAAAAATAACAATGTGACCTTATTTTACTTATTTAGTCTGTTTTCTTTGAATAAAAAAATGAGTCTCCCCTTGTACATGTGCAATATTGTAGGTCACCTTGTCACGGCAGAGAGAAAGGCGCAGCAGCATTGTGTTCCTAAATCTTTAAGTTTCAGTTTATTGTTTTTAAATATCTATTTTATTATAGGGAAGGGTTGAATCTGTATCATTGAATTGTGTAGCTGACACCAATTTACAAGAATACTTAAGATACCACTGAGGTTGTTTATTGCCCAAACCATCTTTGCACATGGGACTGCGGTGCGGTCATCGCTCAGAAATCTTTAGTGGCAGATACTTAAGAATTGACTCTTCATCTTCCAATCTAAATCTCTTCTATCGTCTGATCTCATGACTATACAATGTTAAATGTCCCCCACTCTAGAGGATATATCTATAGAATATAATAGTAAGCATATGCTCTGTGTACTGAAAATTACTTTACTATGGGATGTATGATATGTGCCAAAATCAACAAAGGAAACTAGTCCCTCTGGTGACATTCTGGCCATTTATCAATGAAAGTGTCCTTCCGTTGGTCCAGTCCATATTTAGGACCATTTCCATTCACTGAAACTGAACACCTGCCTAGACCAGTGATGGCGGTCTATGAGTATTCCAGGCATGACATAATAAAATATACTAACACATGTCTGGTTATTTCTAGGAGAAATGTCCCCGCCACCTGTGTCTCTTCTCCTTTGCTCTAAAAATACACAAATTTATGTAACAATAGACACACATGGATTTTTAAACTGTTGTTGCTCAGATTAACCAATCACAGCAGAGTTGTAATAAAAATTGTGCTGTTATTGGTTTCTATAGGCAAAAGGGACGTTTTTTCCCCCATTCAGCCAATCACTGGTCTCAGCTGTGACTTCATGGATTGACTTCAGCAGTGACATGATGTCTATTGAGATGAATTATTACCAGTAAAGGCAGGGTTGGCTCCAGGTATCAGTAGGCCCCTGGGCGACAGAGCCTGAGTTGGCCCCTTTGCAGTGAACTCACGTGGTGACATAAAAAATTCAGAAACTGAAAGAGTCTCCTGTACCCTAAAATATTCCCTAGTTTTTCATACCAAACAGCCGCCACATGTTTATTTATATATAAAGCCCCCTCCCCCCATGGATTTCTTAAGTACATCCTTATGTGGGCCCCCTAGCAGCCCTAGCACTGAGCCGGGTATGCCCAATGCGTGCACCGGCCCTGAGTAGAGGTGATCTGACCGCATATGGCACATCCTGGAATGGAGGGGTCAAGTATTTATTTTTTACTTATTTTAACACTATGTTACATTAAAGCAGTTGAGATGGACAACCCCTTTCAAGATAAATAAAGCTGAAGCTACAATCCACTTCATGTCAGAACAGGAATTTAGTTTGTATGACTTGCATATTTTACATTTGTAATATTAGAAATGAAGAATGTTTTGAGAAATGTGAAAAAAAAATAAGAAAAAGCTGTAAAGTGAGCTGTGATGAAAGTGTATGCGACACATCCTGGTGAGGAGAGCCGGATGGTGACATTGAGGGAGTCTAGTCAGTGAGTTTAGTAAATATTCCCAGTCTGCGGTGAAACAAGAGCCCGCTCTGATTATCCGTACACGGCGAGTACATGGAAAACGCACATTCAGAGATGATGCTTTACCCAGGTTGGGTTTGGATAAAATGTTCCTGACAGAAAATGCTTTTAACAATCTACAGTAAGACCCACCAGTCACGTCTCAAATTCAGCAAAAATGCTGCAAATATGGTTTTGTTTTATCACTTCCAGATCCTATAAGCTGATTATAACGTTATGACCGCCGGCGTATAACACACAGTCTGGGCAGAGCTTCTAGTACAGCAGTCCACCGCGCCAGCAGTAGAAAATGTACTGACTATTACACCGTGTTGTTACATTCTGTCATTTTAATCCTAATCTGTGAAGTAATAAATAGCAATGTCCAGATACAGTCCATGACAGTGTCACTATATTGTTAGTGATAACCTCTAAGAGCTTTTCCCACTATATACACGTGTTTTAATCATATAGTATAGGGAATGATGGGATAGACTGGTGAGACACCCAGTAATGGGCTCATATTGTGCTCATATTCCACCATAGCTCTTCTTTGGGACCTCAATGATGGCTATTTACCAGCTGATTGGAATTGAATGAAGAACTGGTCAAGCAGGTTTGGGTTTACAGACCTGAACATGAACCTCAGTCAGATATTCGGGTCCAGGATAGGAGTTCTGTGTAACACAGTAAAAAAGCCGGTTGGCATCTGAGCAACCAATCAGCTAGCTTTTAGCCCCTAGCAACCAGAGGCATGCCCATACTGTACATAGCTGTGATTGGCCAGGCAGGACATGTGACCCTATTGTTTAAGAGTTAGGGTCACATGTCCCAGCCACATTACAGAGAGAAGACAGAGAGGGAAGGCGGTTGCTGCTGGAGACAGGGACAGACAGGGACTTTGACTGCATGTTTAATCTCAAACTGTCTCGTACCAGAGTCACTGCCTGTCTAATGTCATAGTACAGGCAGTCCCCGAGTTACATACAAGATAGGGTCTGTAAGTTTGTTCTTAAGTTGAATTTGTATGTAAGTCCGAACTGTATATTTTATCATTGTAATCCCAGCCAGAACTTTTTTGGTCTCTGTGACAATTGGATTTTAAAAATGTTGGGTTGTCATAAGAATCAATATTAACAATAAAGCTTCATTACAGACACCTGTGATAACTGTTATAGCTCTTCATTGTAGCCTAGGACTAAAGTACAATAAATTGCCCATATCCAGTGGTCCGTTTGTAACTAGGGGTCGTATGTAAGTCGAGTGTTCTTAAGTAGGGGACCGCCTGTATAATGGGAAAATTATAGAAGTACCGTGTTAGCCAGGAAAAATAAAAAATCTGATGAAAATATGTTTGTGTGAAATATGATACCTTTATTGGTTAACCCGAAAAATTATATTTGTTGCAAGCTTTCAGGGCACACAGGCCCCTTCATCAGGCATGGATACAAATTGTCAGAGTTGGAGATGCATGGATCCACTGGACAATGCGGGAGGTGGTACTAGCCGACACCCGTGGCACCACCACCCCCTTCGGTCTCCCCCTCCTCTTGGGCTGAAGAAATCTCTGCAGAAGATCATGGTCCAGGACCCCTTCCAGTCAACGAAATTATACGATAATTCCGCCAATAGCAACAGAGCTGACCAGTCGTTTTGACAGGCAGAAACAAAATGGCGGAGGTAACATCCCAGAGTCTGGTTAACCCTCTCCACTTGTCCATTGGACTGAGGGTGGTAAGCTGAGGAGAAATCCAACTTTACCTGCAGTTGGCTGCAGAAAGAATGCCAGAAGTGGGAAAAAAACTGAACTCCCCGATCAGAGATGATGTGTAGAGGTAGACCGACTGAACGACTGGGTATTGGCAACAGAAGCAAGAGACCAGCCGGTTTAAGACGGGAAGGCTTATTATGGGCACAGGAGGTGCAGGATCCCACAAAGTTCTGAACATCCTTGACCAAGTCAGGGCAGCAGTAGTAGCGGGAGATGAGGGCCGCGGAACGTTGCACCCCAGGGTGCCCAACCAGGCATGAAAAAGGTCCCCAACAAAATCCTCTTCCACAGAGCAGGTCCGATATATGTTTTGCCATGTGGAAGCCGCCGAAGATCCACCGGAGCGGCAGCAACCAACTGTTCCGGAGAGATGATATACTGAGGAACCGGCTCTTCTCCAACTACATCTGAGGCATCGGAAAGGGCATCTGCCTTGATATTCTTCTCTGCAGGTCGGAAGTGGATCATCAGGTTGAAGCGGGAGAAGAAGAGTGACCAACGGGCTTGCCTAGGTTTAAGACGTTGAGCTGTCTGGAGGTTCGAGAGGTTCTTATGATCTGTGTAAACACAGACTGGATGGCGAGCTCCCTCCAAAAGATATTGCCATTCTTCCAGGGCAAGTTTGATGGCCAAAAGTTCTAAATCCCCTATAGAGAAATTCCTCTGCAGGAGAAAAGGCTTTGGAAAAGAAGCCATACGTGAGCGTTGGGCCCTTAGGCCCCTTCTGGGTGAGCACCGCCCCTGCACCTACAGAAGATGCATCCACCTCCAGTATAAATGGCCTCTCAGTATCGGGTCTAGAGAGAACAGGAGCCGTGGCAAAGGTAGAGTTTAACTTTGTGAAGGCTTCTTAATCCGCCAAAGGCCAGAGGCACGGGTTAGCGCCCTTCTTGGTGAGTGCCACAATGGGGGAGACCAGAGTAGAGAAATGGGGGATAAACTTCCGGTAGTAGTTTGCGAAGCCCAGGAACCTCTGGATGGCTCGCGGATCCGGATGGGGTTGTAGGCCCCATGCAGGTACAGCTTGGAGAAAATCCTGGAAGCACGCAGGATTTCCGTGATCAAAAGCAGGGGATAGTCTTTAACTGTGATCCTGTTAAGTCCACGATAGTCAATTCAAGGACGTATGAAGCCTTCCTTATTGGTAACAAAGAAGAATTCTGCACCCGCAGGAGAGGAGGACTTCCGTATAAAACCTCTTTGCAGGTTCTCCTTAATATACTCCGACATGGCTGTGGTTTTGGGAACAGAGAGCCAGGTTTGTTCCCGGGTACCTCTCCTCCCCGTGGTCGGGTGTACCCTGCAACAAACCTATGGGGCAGTCATAGGGATGATGTGGTGGCAATGTCTCTGCCTGTTTAATGGAAAAAAAGTCGGCAAAGTCCCTGTAACATGTTGGTAGACCCTCCAAAGGCTTAGGAGTCATGGTGGAGGCCAAGACGGGTACTGGAAGAGATGCCACCATACAGCGGGACTTACACTCTGAACCCCAACGCATCATCCAGTTAAAAACTGATGCATGGAGCTTCAGCCATGGAAGACCCAACAGATGCAGGACATGGACCGTGTTAGTACATAAAAGGACAGTCTCTCCTTGTGCAGCACACCGACCTGCAAGAACAGAGGCTTGGTACAATACTGGCCCTTTTCAGAGAGGATTTGTCCAATGACAGGGGAGATGGCCAACAGCTCTTAAAGGTGAACCACTGCAATCCACAAAATTCCCTGCGGAACCGGAGTCCAAGAAAGCAGAGATCTGGATCTGGGTGCCGGTGCCAATGCTGAAAAGCACCGGAATCATTAGGCGTGGAGAAGCTTTGCTTACACCTAGTGACGCTTCTTCCAAGAACCCTAGGTGCTGGCGTTTCCCGGACGCTGGACACGGACTGGACAAGTCTCGATGAAGTGCTCTGGACTGGTACAATAAAGGCAGAGGTTTCCATGACGTCTTCGGATACGTTCCTGGGAAGAGAGTCTGGCTCTGTCCACCTCCTTAGGCTATTCTGCAGAAAGTACGACCGGAGGCTAGAGCGGTCATTGGAAGGCAGGAGCCAGGTGAGGAAGTGGTCGAGGATGGACTTGGGGTTGCTCGAGGCGTAACTCTTCAGCACACTCCCTTAACCGCACGTCAATCCGCGTGGCCAGGGTGATGAAACCACTCAGAGTAGATGCCAGATCACGAGCGACCAGGGCATTCTTAAGGTGAGAGACCAGAGTACCTTTTTGAAAGCTGCGGACAGGGCTGCGTGGTTCCAGGAGAGTTCCGAGGCCAGGGTACGGAACTGGACAGCATATTCTCCCACAGAAGAATTCCCTTGGTGCAGGTTCAACAATGCAGTCTCAGCGGAGGAAGCTTAAGCAGGTTCCTCGAACAAGGACCGGAACTCCGCCAGAAATGCCGTGAGAGTAGCCATGACTGGGTCATCTCTGTCCCAGAGAGGGGTAGCCCAGGCCAGCCTCTTCCCAGAGAGGAGGCTGAGGATAAATGCCACCTTGGATCGCTCTGTGACAAATTGAGATGGCATGAGTTCTATGTGCAGGGAGCACTGGGTTATATAGCCCCTGCACATCTGGGGATCGCCATCATACTTGCCGGTCATAGACAGCTGTAGACTAGGTTTAGTGGCAGGAAGACAAGCTGAGGTAGCAGAAGCCACGGGAGCAGATTCAGGAACCTGTTGCTGTTACTGGGTGTCTAGCAGCTGTTGCAGCATGGAGGTAACTTGTTCCAGCTGTGCGCGTTGAGCAGCGAGCTCCCGGGATTGCTGGATCACAAAGGCTGCATGGTCGGGCCGACTGGGAAGTGGAACCTAGGTGGGATCCATGGGCAGATCTTACTGTCAGAGTTTGGAATAGGTGGATCCACTGGACCAACGCGGGAGGTGGTACTAGCCGACACCTGGGCCCGGAGTCTAAGTGGCACCCACAAAGCAGGTTGGACTTTCTTCGGCAGGATAACCCCAGGTTGTTCCACAGGTGCGACTAGCCTGCGGTGGCAGCCGAGGTCAAGAAACCTTAGAAGGAGACAATGTTGTTGTCAGGTCCAGGCACTAGGTCAGGGCAGGCGGCAGAGATTCAACGTCAAGGTCCAATCCGGGGTCAGCAACGGGAGGACCAAGCAAATTGGATAGGGAACACAGGCACATGGTACACAGGACATGGGAAATCAGGAGCAGGAACACATGGGACCTGGAACGCAGGATACACAGGAACGCTGGAGACACAGAAACACGCAGGAGAATCGCAAGGAAGCTTTTTCTAAGGCTATGAGGCACAAAGATCCGGCAGGGTGTGATGGGAGAGGCAGGTTTAAATAGCCTTCTGGGAAAATGGCTAGCGCCAATTAATGGTGTGCTGGCCCTTTACAACACGGGGATGCGCGCGCATGGAGCGAGGCCTGGACTCGGGAGTGAGGACAGGTGTGTGGCGCTGCGCCTGTGGGGGGCGAGGGGCAGGGGTGGGCCCGTGACCCATATCGTGCCACAAATGAAGCATTTTGGCGCACGCAATCGGATTGTGGCGCATCGGTGCTGGCTTTCATATGACAGAAATCAGGGGGCGTGGTCGTCGGACAACCGGAAGGATTCGGACAAACCGCGGAATTTAAAAGACGTTTCATATTGCAAGATCAAGCACTCACATGCTCCAGGAAGAAGCAGGTGATCTCCAACGTACCTCGGCGCAGCAGCAACACATGCAGGAACTTGGACGCACGATGTTAGTGAATCGTGCCGGACCCGAATCCTCGTCGGATAATGCACCGCAGGATCGCAATGGGACCAGTTAAGTAAATCTGCCCCATCGTGTTTTAGATTTAATCATCCTTCCCCTTGTATCTGCAGATAAAAGCGAGAATGAAGTTTGCACATGGTCCAAGTTGGAATCAATAAGACTCATCTACAAGCCACCATCAGTTGTGGTATCAATGGTGATATTGCTGATTAAAATAAGTCAAAATAAAAAATAAAACTGCCTTCTTTTAATTGAAACGATGCAATTTTTAAACAAATTTTGCTTAAGTCCCAGCTTTGGTCTAAGTCCCAGATAATTCTCACATGTAGTATGAGTTTAGAGTTGGAGCAAACCATTGAAGCCACCATACATTTGTGATCCCTTGGAACTAAAATGATCTTCTGTGCAGTGGTTCCAATGGAAGTGTGCAGTTAAAAAAACATGCATTTTTTATGGATTATGTTGCATAATTGCCATTGATTTCCAAATATTGCCAAGGCAAAATCTCACCCTAATGCTCCCCATAACAGATATCTACTAAGGGCAAGGAGCCTTAGAATAAGGCATTTGCAACATCCTTTTTTTTTTAAAAGTGGATGAGAAGCAAAGATAATAATGAACATGTTACATATTCCTAAATCTCAAAATGAGCACTCTAACAAAACATAAACATGATCATCCCATATGTTAAACCTTGTAACCAAAAAATATCCAAATTCCTGAATCACAGCAAACCTTCCAAGATTCCATACGCCGAAGAATGCCAAATTTTTGTATTTTAATAAGAAGTAGATGAGATTGGTGTCTCCATGATTATGCCAAGTACAAAGTCAAGGTGTCATTTGGATTGTACAGTGGTAAACAGAAGCCAGTAAAATTGTGCAAATACATTTTATTTTGTCAATTTCACCAGGGTTGGAAGTGTTTTTTTCCCCAGCTTTCCAGTACATTGCACTACATTAAACTGCACCACTAGTAAGTACAATTTGTTTTACAGAAACATCTCTGTAAATGGTAAATCAAAAACATTGTGGCATTTGGGTGGAGAGAAGTAAAAAATCAGAAGGCAAAAATGGAAAAACATGGGGTTAAGGTTAAAAGTTACACAATGGCAAATTCCTCCATTATTTAGAGAGTACTAGGGTTTATAAAACCTCAATAACACATTACAGTCTATTAAACATTGCAGAGCCTTCATGAATAGCAGCTGTTTCTGTGGTACAGAAATCCTGACAAAACCCCCTGTTTTTTTAGTGGGACTATGTAATAACAGCAGACCTTAGAACATATCAATGCCTTATGTAATCTTAACTATGTTATTTACAAATATAAATGCAGTTAAACGCATAATATTTAATGAAATAAGGATTTCTGATTCACAATCCAACTAAATATTGTGGGAAATATGGGATTCCATAGTATTTTAAAGGGAACCTGTCACCAGGAGACCCATTTTTAGCACTCCCCCAGCCCCCAAAGAGCATAGTACATACACTGCCAAAGTGTTTTTGTGTTAAAAATTGGTTTTACAGAAAAAAAGATATGTTATACTGTATTGTACCTTTCATTAGCATTTGCTGTATGACTAGGCAGTTGCCTATTGGGAGGGGCTGGAAAGGAGCAGTTCCCCCCACCCTTGGGAAACAGCTCCTCCACGTGACCTTTTCAAATAACTGAAAACACCCATCACTGGGCTTAGCGACGCCCCCTGCTCCTCTACAGCCAATCCTGAGTGAGGGGAGTTATTCATATATTTGAAAAGGTCACATGTTTCCCAAGGGTGGGGGGGATTTGCTCCTTTCCAGCCTCTCCCAATTGGCAACTGCTTAGTCACTCAGCAGATGCTAATGAAAGGTACAATATAGCATATCTTTTTTTCTGTAACACCTATTTTTTATAAAAAACCATTTGGCATTGTATGTACTATGCTCTGTGGGGACTGGGGGAGTGCAAAAATGGGTCTCCTGGTGAAAGGTTCACTTTAACTACAAATCATAAATAAATCCTAATTTTGATTCATAAAAAAACTAAAACTATTGTATTGTAGTTAATGCTTGTTACTTAGCGTAAATTTTATATTTGAGATACATCCCTAATAAATCTCTAATAACTTTCATAATGTATACTCCTTCATGGATTGTATTATCCAACCTGAATGGTCAGAAACTGAAGGTCGCAGTAAAAAAATACACACTTTGCATATATTATTATTCTACTGCATATATAATATATACAGAATAAAACTTTACTAAGAATATTTGTTAGTCCAGTTTATTGCAGTAACAATAGGAACATGGGTTTATACTAGTACAGTATTGCCTATAAAACAGTGATATGGGGTTTATACATAGAAGGCTCCCCTGTGCCTTTACTTTAGATGGTTTAATTATTGCTGAGGAGACGAGAGAAGGTTTGAGTGCGCTGAGTTTGGCGAAATCCTGAACAAATTTTTGGTTACTTAAACTCAGACCTAAACGATTCGTCCTCCGGCAACACTTGTGATCAGTAATGTCATCGGGCAGAGGTTTGGATTAAGACTCAAAGCCAAACCCGATCCTGAACTTTTGGCTGAATTGTGGGTTCTGGGATCTAAACCCACAATGTTTGGCAAGAACCCAAACATTGCAGTTCGGGTCTGATCAAAACTAATTGTACTGCCTCTTGGCTTTGCTCATTAGCATTTCCTACTGCGTATGGTTGCTCCCAAAGGTAGTGCCTGTTAAGTTCACATCCACATACAAAGGTGTAACTGTGAAAACCACCAAATCACTGGAATGGCGCACTTAAGTGTAGCTCAGGGTGAAACAACCACTGTTCATTACAGGCATAGAGATTTTCTACATATAAATAGGAGTATGCTTCATTAGATGCCATATTATAAGTCTATTTAATTCTAAAAGTGATGTCTCTGAGGGACTACAATTCAATAATTATATGCCATACGGATCTGCATACCTATTTATACTGTAGCTATAATGGAAACTAATAGCTAACTATAATCCCAACCTTTATGCTCATTAGAGGAAGACAGACCTTTCTAATGTCTCCAGTCTCCAATACTTTATATTGATCCTATAACATACACTCTATGCACAAATCTGTTGCACGTGTTTTATTTTGCATTTTCGCTTCCCCGCTGAGGTCTGCCGGAGTTCACCATCTTCTTCCCGGTGTATGTGAGTGCATTGTATTGTGACATGCCATCAGTTGTGAATTTTTAATACATTTAATACAAGATATGCTGGCAACCATCCTACAGTAGCTGGTGCTTACCTGTGGAACCCATAGTATCTATACTTGTCCATTTGATATCAACTAGACATGGTTGATTATAGAGTAATACAGTGCTAGTATAATATGAATCAGACATTGTGCCATTTAAAGATTTGTAACTATAGTTTCCAGACCTTATTCTTCCTATTATCTTTATTTGTCCATATAAGTTTATCCAACTCTGGTACTGTCAATACTTCACAAAAATAAATCACAGTTTCTTGCTACAGACATGGTATGACCTCTCATAAAATTATATAGCAATATTGTGCCTATTGTCCTAGTAAAATTTTAGCATAGTGCACATATAATCTGAACCTGACATAACAGCAACTGAACTGCCCACAATATTAAAGCTTATTGTCAATATAATAAACTATGTTTTACCTACCTCCATGTAAAATAGAACCAATGTGTAAATTTGTTAGAACCCTCCCCCCTCACAGCCAATAAATAAGCTATGGATACACTTAATGTATTCCAGAAACTGTGACCAAAACTCCACAATAATTAGGAATGCCCACAAACTTATGAGGTTTGGCAGTCCTAGACGTATTATACAAGAAAGTGAAACAAGAAGGTGTGCAAAAATCGTCAGCTGGATATTAGTATCAAGAATGTTTTTAAAATGTGAATTTTACTTTCATTTAATTTTTGAATCGCGCTTTTTAACTGTTTGTTTTAGGTCAGTTTACTGGAAAACTGAGAATGAAATGAATAAAGCTCAGACTGTGGTTTGTATCTATGTGGGTTCCTGCAATTTATAAAACCACCATTGAACCAAACAAAATATTCTTCATAGTCTACAGACCACAGTTATACAAAATCCCTTATTCCAACACATTCTGTGCCAGTTTCAAAGCATCTTTGGCGCATTTGCTTTATACATTTTCTGTTTTTTCCATTTCATACATACCTGGCAGAGGCAGCTTGTGAATGTGAATCACTTATTTGATTAAGGCTACCCTAAAGAGGAGAAAAGGGGAGGGACCAACGGTGTGAGTGTGACTTGAGAGGGTGCAGAGGGTGTTTTTGAGTCAAACAAATGGACATTTAAATATCCAGAATTATTATATTTTTTTTAATAAAATGTTCTATGCTATTACGCTATTTGTTCAATCAGAGTTCAAAGGTTGTCCAGTTGATTCCCTTTTTATTATTAAAAGATTAAAATCTATCACTCAAAATAAAATTACCCCCCATTAGGTCATGTTCTCAATAAGCTAATTATGCCTCTGTCATAAATCCTTCTGTTCAGGATCCCCATAAAAAAAATCTTAAAATATTCAAATTAGTCTGAAGTGCTTCCGGTGCTATCCGGGAACTGCCTCAGGCTACTCAATCCTCCTTTGAGAGCTTGAGTACTGGAGGAGTACAGTGCAGTGAGGAGTATAAATAATGCTCTGCAGGCGGAGTCAGGGGTTTTGGTAATTCCCCCCCCCCCCCAAAAAAAAATACTTTTATGACTAGCAGGATTTAAAGGGAACCTGTCATCAGCAATTGCCCTATTAAACCACTTTTAGTATATTGTCAATCAGCATAACACCTTCTAGTTTTTGTTTCTTTATTGGTCCATTGTGGTGGCATCATCAAGAAAATCAAGTTTAAAGTGAGATGTAAATTGGTTGTATAAAGTCAAGGAGGTGGAGAGTTTAACACTGAAGTCAAGGTGGGGAACTTTGAAAGCCTCCTCCTCTGTGATTGACATCTTGCATCTGACATCAGGAGATCTGTTTAGTCATGTCTCTTGATGCAGGACATCAATTACAGTGAAGGGGGCTTTCTGGGGAAGAGCTTGACATCAGTGTTAAAATCTCTGCCTCCTTGACTTTATACTTACATCTCACTTCAAAGTTGATTTTCTGGATGATGCCACCACACTGAGTCATGAAAGAAAAAGGACCTGGAAGGTGTTTGGCTGCTTGGCAACATACTGGTAGTGGTTTAATAGGTAAATTTCTGATGACAGGTTCCCTTTAAGGCCAAGGCATAATTGACTTATTGAGAACACATCCTACAAGAACAGTATTTTACTTTAGGAGGTAGATTTTTTGTAATAAGTATGTTTATACAATATGCAAATGAGCCTGTGGTGCTCTGCTGACCACCTTTATGCTTGCCCCAGGGCTGTACGAGCAGCGTTCTGAGAGCCGGTGATGTCACTGCCTCTATTCAAATCTCATGCTGGGCAGATAAATAGCAGCGCAGGGAATGTAAAAATCGTGTGTGAAAATAACATTCCCTGCGCTGTTGGATTCCTGCCTAGCGCTAGATGTGAATAGAGCCAGTGACGTCACCGGCTCTCAGAACGCTGACGCGGCTCTGGGGAAAACATAAATTATATTACGGTGGAACCTGATGGTGCTCTGCAAAGCACCACAGGCTCACCTGCATTATTTATAAACATTTTTTACAGAAATGCGGCAATGCAAAGAAATAAGAAATAAACTTTTGGACACGGGGACGGGAAGGGGAGCTAAGTAAAAGTCACCTACCATCAGATAATCCTTTAAATTGTGATCTTCTAGTCTAAAACTGTCTTGCCCATATATTGGTTAAACCTACAGTATGAGCACAATGTAAACATATTTGAGTTGTTAGTGTAAATTTTTAGCACATTTTGGAAAATGCTAACCGGGTCCTCCCACACTCCAAAACATACTGTTAGGTTGTTTAGATTGTGAGTCCCATGGGGACAGGGACCAATTTGACATGCTTTGTGTAGCGCTGCATAATCAGTGTGCGCTATATAAATAAAGAATTGTTATTATTATTATTATTATTATTATTATGTGTTACAGGACATATAGTATATCAGGTTTCTCAGTAGAACTGTCCAGCTCCATTAACTTTTTCATTGTTAGAATTTTATTTATTTTATTCATTTTTTTTTACATAGATTAAGCATTTTGCATTGACTATAAACTTGTTTAATTATTTAAATTATCACCCTAATGATTCATGAGGGGGGACTGGGGAAGGGTCTATAGTATAAACCATCAATCTGTTGTAATATTCAGTGACAAGTCTGGTTCTAAAAGTCCCTTGGACAACAATATTTTCTTATCAATAAAGGGTCTAATGTCTGGGAACCAAGATACAATTTTAGACCCTTTTCTGACTTTATTGTTAAGAAATTTATGACAAGTCTCCATCCCTGCTAGGTCTAGGTCAGACCTTTCTGGGTCAAACTAGTTAATAAAAACACTTTGTAAGATGGAAGTTTCACACAGTTGAAATAAAGTCTAATTTAATGTCCATGTTATGGCCGCTCGACCTACTCAACCTACTCAACAAATCATGTAGCTACAAAACCCTAAGACTCCTGTGGTTAGTAGACGCAATAATATAGACTCCAAAAGTCATAGTATTTATTTGTAAGGGTTTAGATCCTCATACTTTAGGGATGTATTTGTATTTATGATAAGAAGTGGAGTAAAATTATTAAACCATCAACAATATTATGTAAAGTTTCTTGTCTGTGATGCTATGCAGTAGCTATTATTTTAGGGTTATTGATGCGCTATTTCCTGTTTTGCAGTTATATCCTGTTATTCTGTGAAAATAAACTGAACACCTGGATGCAATAACCAGCATTGCTTATTGAATTAGTTAGAAACAGGAAAACATGTTCTATGATTTATGGCTTTACAGCTACCAATCTGTCAGATCAAAAGATATGTATATGGTATTTTACTGTTATTTACTAAAATATGTAAAACGAGTGAATACCATTTAACAATATCATCACTTAAATGTAAAATACAGAGTAGATAAAAGACATGAAATTGAAACATGTCCATGATTAGAGCATGGAATATAATTTTTTGTACAAATTACATGCATATTTATATGGATCTCATACTTTATTGCATTGAAATGAAAATGGAAATTTATGATAAATGATAGCATAACTAAGGTAAGTGATAACAGTGCTCACTATGTGTTAATATATTAACTTGAGTTCTTGCCAAACACATATGGATAAAGTTGGCTAACAAGATTTTACTAATTATTTGCAATATGTACTGCATATAAAGTTGTTTCTGAAGCTCTGAAAACCTACATTCAAAGAGATGGGGAAGTTAGAAGCTCCAGAGATAACTCATGGACACTGAAGCAGTTATTAGCATACAGAGTGAGGGTTTTCTTTCATAATATTCACACAACAATTTATGAATAAGTAAAACTTGAAAAAGATCTTTTCAGGTCACAAACAATGATCGGATTAGTTTATTGGAGTAACAGGTTTGCTTGACAGGTTTTTATCCTCAGAGACATTTGGCACATTGATCAAAATGAAAGCAATATACGATGGAATACATTTTGGATGTTCTACAATATCGAGTGCCTGGGTTTTACTTTCTTTTTGATCATTACCTATATAAGCCACAGCAGACGCAGTTTTTCCCCTTTCCCCTCGCACCAACCTCACTTAGAAATAGAAACATTGGATCCAGTCTATGGCCTCAGATGAGCTGACCTCAACGAGGTAGCTGTGGCCAATACTGGAAGCTGCAGCTTTGTCCTGGGTGTTAGTTCTATGTGTAGCACTGAAGGTGTACTACACACTAACTCTCTTTCTCTCAGTGTGTCTGGTGGAAGATGTGCTCTCTAGGAGAGCTGGGTTCCAAGAGGTACTCATGTGTTAGGAGCTATATTCCAAGACCCCTTGCCCCTTCCTGTCCAGGGGTTTTGTTAAACCTTGGTCAGGTGGTGGTTCACTCTCCAATCACACTCCAGTTCACATGAAGGAATACAATTGGACAATAACTTTAGTAAACTTAACCCTTGCCTGCACAGGCAGTATCTAAAGCTGCTAATTACCTTAATTGACTGCATTTCCCTAAAGGTGAGTCGATCAGACTCCCCTAGAGGGGTCCTATAGGTAGAGGGCCTTATTCACAAGCACTCCCTTGCCTATACATCAGCAGGGGGTTGCAATAGCTTTAGTTGGGGCTTGAGGCTTGATATATATGTTCTAAATTGTAGGTATTGGTTGTATGCATTTACCTTGCCCTCTCTTTACACAGCAGCCAAAGAATGGGAGTGTCTTATTTAAACAATAGCCTACAGTACAATTTGGTTTCTTTTGGAGAGGATTTGGTACTTTTGGTTTAGTTTGAAGCTTATATTATACATTTTCATGGAATGGAGATGGAGATTTTGTCTTTCAGCATATGTTTTTAAAAAATTAGTCTATCTATATCCAGTGTTTTTGTTATTGCATATCGAAATGGACAGTAATTATTTTCAAAAGCATTTTGAATAGTTTAAACACAGTGAGGACATTTACCAGGGTTTCCACACCTGAAAACTGGCGAATAAGCCCTGAAATAGTTGTAATGCTGTCGCGCGACGGACAACCTAGACCATATAAACGTTCACTTTGCCTGGATTTTGCACAAAACTTTGCCAACTAGCAGCTGCCGTAGTTTTTGTCGCCCTGCATGATGACGCATGATATATCTCCCCCAGTATTTCCATTTGTTTTTAACCTATAAGACACCAAAAACTTATAAACAAATTTTGTACAAAGTGGAGAAGACAAGGATTTATTTTTGCATAGCTATACATTTTGACATACTCATACTTACTTTCATTCCTTTCATTTCTAGAGTCCTAATACCTAGACATACATGTATATAGAATAAAAATGCATCTTGGGGAGCGGACAGGTTTTCTAATTTATATGTCCCTTCAGTCTTTATCAATCCAGAATTCTCCAGATGGCTATGACAAAAGAGGCTTTAGTGATATATAGACAGGAGGTCTGTGAAATTTACAATTCTGGCCAAAATCCCATACACAAGGATGTTGGCTGTTTTACAGTGTAAGCTAGAGAGAGTTGTTATATCTCCGAGCCAAGAAGCACACAGTGTGACTTGGCCCTTAGTTACACCCAATAAAAATAGTATTTCATGTTTCATCTGACTGCTCATGTTGAATATGCCGCATGTTTTAATGATGTAAAGTAGCTCTGTTTTTTACCAATGCAGAAGTAAGTTTTCTCCTGTTATTTGATCATGGGTAATGGCGTGGACCAGTAGTGAGGCTCTGAGGCCACAGACAATTAATAGCACTTCATATACTTACACACTGGAAATACATTACCCTTCTAAGTGATATCTTGTGTTACCCAATGTTATGGTCTCCACTACTGATCCAATTTAGCAAAAATAGTGCTGGAGCTTAGCTACTCGATATATAATGGGAAACTATGCCTTTCCATTGTATCCTGTCTATAGGAATACCCTTGCCCCTACAATAACACTCACTATGTATTCTTAGAACTCACATATTACAAAAACCTTATTTTCTTTTCCTGGTGCTCCACAATAATGTAGAAGATGGATAATAGGTTGACTGTAGGTAAAGATTAGGGGCAGTTAAAAAAAAACCCAATAAGTAGTACTAAAAGTTTTATCTTAACTTTAAACAAGTAATTCTCCACCATATTAACACCTAAACTAGATGTCTTACACCTGGGACCCCTATTCAATTTAACTTCAATGAACTTCATTGTTTGGGGTTGTAAAGCATACTATAATTCATGACCAGGACTGTAATTCGACTCAGATACAATTGTAATGTCTTAGTACCACCCAGTGGCATAACTAGATGCTGATGGGCCCCAGTGCAAAGTCTGTGCCAGGCCCGACTATAATGCATGGTTTATAGTAATAGTCTTTTCATATGGGAAAGTGACACCATAAGGGCCACCTAAACCTCTTGGGTCCGGGTGCAATCGCAACCCATGCACTGGTGATTTTTAAATGTAATATTTCGCTAATATTGTTATGCTAATAAACATGTGATAACATGATTTAGGCTGGCCTAGACCCCCTCCTGCTAGGCTATCCATCAAAGCTTTCTAGAAAGGGATAGGCAATTTTTAATAAAAGCCATGGGCCTATGCCATGCTCTTGAGTTACTGCTATTAGATCCATATACTGAAAATAAGGAATATTATCTGCAGAGATTCTTCCATTTTTGATTGGTGCAAAAGGTACATTCCAAAAAAATTTCCAGTGTTCCTACTGCCCATCTGGCAGTTTGGCTGTAGTACATGGTAGAGACGAGTCCACGCATGAGGCTAATGGACATATGATTTTTGTGGGTAAAACTGTATTGCTGAACCCCCATTGTTTCTGGAAATTCATGACCAGGACTGTAATTTAGCTCAGATACAATTGTATCGTCTTAGTACCACCTTTAGCTGCTGTACTGTAACCTAAGTCAGGTGGCTGAGGGTAGTAGTCCATTATATGCCGCTCTCACACTAGTTTTTTATTTATTTATTTTTGTAGCAAGAATATGAAGCAATAGCTAGCCCACAATGCCCCTCTACCTTTTACTGGGCCCCAGACTGTGGCCACCCAGACTCTGCAACAAGATAGCGGAAGGCCATAATAAAAAATAATTTAAGAGTGAGATTATATGATCAATTATTTCTTTGTCCTCACAAGCCTCTGGATGTATAATAAACACAGCATTCTTTATCATTTATAAGACTGTATCTGGAAGACAACCAACAACAAACATTTCTAAAAGATAACAAATCGCTTGGGAAGTCACATAAACTAAGGAGTAGACATGCTGGAAAGCAAGAAAACTATGAGCAAGAAAATGTAAAAGACTGATTGCATTCTGAAACTAAAGAATCTGTGTACATTGACACTTTGGGAATGAAATAATAGTGTTAACCTGTGCTACAATTACCCCGAGTCGGGCACAGGCGAGCAGTGCTCCTTAGAGATTCATCACACACTACTACACATGACATCATCCGCTAGTGTATGTACGCTGCACGCTGCATATGGAAAACATACCATCCATCTTTCTATGACACTGATTTAGTTGTTTGCTTGTAAAACTATTACTTCATGCTAATTAGAGGAATTTTTGCAATAGAATCAGTTCTCCAAATGAGAATAATGTAAAAATATATGTGTAGAATGTAAACATGAAGTCATCTTATGAAGGCAACATAACATACCAAATCATAACATGCTAAACACCTAGAAATCTATGAGTGATTATGCATAATAACCGACAACTGCACATATTGTAAGACCTCACAAAACATTTCAAAGTTTCATAATATGTTCTGCCTGCAGGCCAGGAATTCTACCAGCGGACATCTACCTTTTATATAGAATTTAAGGTTGGTTCCTATTAACCTACTAAATCCTATTATTTACCTAATATGCTAATATGTGGAGTAGCCACTCTGGGCAGTGGGAGCACCTCTGTGATCTCTCCTACCTGCGCTCCTCACACTGCTACCACTGTTACCGGCACTATCAGGGCTCTGCTGTATGCATTGGCACTGAAGCCGGAACTTCTACGCATGCGCACAGCTTTAATGGAGTCGTGAACAGTGGGAACAGTGTGAGGAGCATGCAGAGGACACACAGGTCAGTTGAGGGTACTGGGACGTGGAGTAGCCTTTGCTCTGACTACCCGGAGAGACTACTTCACAGACCATACTGCATACTAGGTAAATAAAGTTAAGATTAGTTTATAGGATTAGGTAAAGATAGATTAGGGCTTAGTAGGTTTATAGGAACTTGATAGGTAGATTCCTGATGATAGATTTCCTTTAAAGAGTCCTATCATTAACATCAAATGGTTTGTGCTATATAACAGGTATGGAATTGGACCTTCATATAAATTCGAAGTACCAATGGGGTTCCAATGGCAGTCAGGCAATGTCATCACAATGACTTCAGGGTATGTCATTTATTTTTTTAAAACACGTTTTTATTTTGGTTCGCATGAGTCCATTCACAATTAACCCTTTCAAGATCCGTGACGTAATAGCACGTCACAGGTCGACTGCGGGTACGGGCTGAGACCTCTCCATAGCCGGTAAGTCTTTGCTGTGTATCGCAGCAAAGACTTACCGGTAACACCCGGCGACATCAAAGGCCCTTAAAGGAATCTACCATAAAAATCAAGCATAATAACTAGGGGCACTTACTCATAGATCCAGGCACTGTGACTGTGGTGATCTTCTTACATGTGTTATCCATGGCCTCCTTCCTTCTAAAATCAACTTTTTAATTATGCTAAAGAGCGTGAAGGGCTCTGGAGGGGTTGTTACCAGAGACTCTACTTGCTGAAGCATCGCAGGCTGTTACACTGGGCGGAGCATTTCCCACCTTCAACTGTGAAACTTCCTCTGCTGGTGAGATATTAAATCAGGCAGAGGGAGGGGGAAGTGCCTCGAGAGCAGTGGAGAAGGGTGAGATAGCAAACAGTCTTTGTAGCTACAGCACAATGGGGCTCTTCCAGAGCCCTTATGGTCCATTACCATAATTGGAAAAGTTGATATTCGAGAAAGGAGGCCATGGCTAACAAATATAAGAAGACTACCACATTTACAGTGCCTGGATCTATGAGTAAGTGCCAATGGTTTATCATTCCTGATTTCGATGGTAGATTTCTGTAAGGCCCTTTGATGTCGCCTCAGGAATAATAAAGAGGGATTCAGGAGAACAAAGAAGGAATTTGTAACTATACAACTTTACCCGCAACAACTGTTCTCACATCAGGCCGCTAGAGCACTGGAGAAGGAGAAGCAGCAGGTTTGCTTGTACTCATTACACTTTGATGACAATTACGACACTTGGCTGATAGTATTTGCTCTTCAGCACCACCTACTAGAGCCACATTTATTGTCCTGAGCCAATTACATGCCTTACATGTATAATGTAACACTCATGGTCCGACAAGGTTTAGTAAGAAGGTGAAAACCTCCTGTAGCCCAACAAATATAATAAATAGAAAAGCTCTTTAACAATACATGGCTTTGTAGAACAAGGACAGTCAAAGATGCCCCCTCTTTTAGAAATCTCACTTAGGCGCTCTCTAGCATGTGAACCATTGTTTTTCACAAAAAAAAACAAATCACATACATTCCCTGCCTCCCCATGCGCACACATTGGGGTAGATTCATGGATCTGCTAGAATTCTGTATTAATTTGTGCCAAAAATCCCATTGTACTACAATAATGAATCATTTCAGACTTATGGGGCAACAAAATTATCCTCTTCAAAGGGGTATTTGCCGAAGTTGTGAAAAAGTGCATTTTGCTAAGGAGTCTGAAGGGCTCTAGGTGACTTTAACTGTAGCTTCTGTATCTCTGGCTGTAGATTCATAGGCTGTTATACTATGTCACACAGTGAGAGAAGGGAAGAGTGCCTGCTCTTGTGTCAACACTTAGAAAACACTGGCTTGTGTTTTTTTAAAATTTCTGACATGTTGTATGGGTTTTGTAATGAGGATTGTTTATAAACAGGACATTTTTGTTGAAAAAACTAAGTAAATGGAATCAGAACAGAATCAGATTAAACCAAACTGTCAACAAAAAAAGTTGTCTATAAAATGTTCTGCATTATTTTAGATTTTTTTTCAAACTCCAGAGTTTCCTGTTTTTTATGAAAGCAGGGGGCCCGCCTTCAGTTTAGGCCCCTGGGGCAGCAGCTATGTGTGTTTAGATGGTAGTTATTCTATACACACAACATGGCCTGTGCTCACTATTACCTATCATTCTCAGTATATTACAACTCTGCAACTGCCTATTTAAACATTTTAAGAGTATGAGTCAATATCCGACCTCTTGTGTCACTGACATATACTGTTCCGAGCATATACTGCTACTCTCTAAATGTAACCCTAAACATCAGGCCTATGTCTAATCATGCCCCATGTGTTTCAGCTTAGGCTGTAAATTTCTATCTGTGACTTAATATAATGTTCATCACTCGTTACTGATTCTGAAAGCTGCGACACAGTGTGGAATTCACTACTGTGGAAACCACTGATGCGTTTCACCATAAACCATTGATTTTACAGGGAAGACATTGTATGGAACGTCTTCTTTGAGAACATAAATATCAGACTATTAAAAGTGTTCTGTCTTCACTATAGACTTTCAAAACTTTGTTAAACATTAGTGTGACCTCCTGACACTTGCAAAAAACCCATGACGACTTTCAATAACTGCAGAGTTCTCATTCAGAAGCTTGGAGATCCCAATTCAGGTTATGCCCTTTCCTTTAACTTGATTTACGTCCTTAAACTTTTCTTCATCCTCTCTGTCTGACTTTTATTAGGCAGAAATGTTTCAGTAAGAACAATTTTGTGACTGAATTAGTCTATCTAGATGTATTTCGGACGTAGTAAATTAAAGTAAGTTTCTTGTCGCTGACTCAAGTCAACTTTCTAGAAAGTTTAATTAAAATGTGTGACTCTTGCTGCAGGCATGAAGGAGGCTGGAGCCCCAGATTCTAGTGGAGATACACGCTGACAGAGGAATGTAGCTCCCGGCTATGGAATAGTAGAATCAGCTGCTGTAAAATATGCAACTTAAACTACTCCAGGCCAAACAAGAGGATGAATGTTGCCCATGTGGTGTCTTATTTGTGTTTTGTCACTATAATTAAGCATTTGATGCATAAACCTATTGGAATTGTTTGATGAGTTCATAATTTATCTTTCTTATAATCCTTCTGTATAATGGCATTGGGCTGTGCAAGGAGACTAGTGCAAAGCATGATGGGTTTTGCTTAATAGAAACCAAAATGAGAAGCTAAAACTAGATTGATCAGAAAAAAATCTAATTTATAGAGCAACCAAAATTTTTATACAGCCCATGTGCCATTGCCATCTTAATCTTCCCCAACCCTGACAAATAATGTTTTGGTTGGCAGTCAAAGGTGGCACCCTAGGTGATTTCCTACCCTCACCTACCCCTTGTCCCACTCCTGCTTGTATGGATATTTATTAGGCACAGGTTGATGCATCCATAAACATACAAACCTATAATACATAATGTTAATTGTCCTATAAAGTTAACTCACCTTAAGAGGTTTGTCCATGAGAGAAGATTCTCAAATTTCAATCCACAAGTGATATTTACACAATAAAGATAATTTTTAACCCCTTACTTTACAATTTTTTTGCCTATCACTCCCTAGGCAGGTCAGTGTAAAATACCAGAGTGTGGGCAGGGACTCTCCAAGCAGACACATTGGGGCAGATTTACTTACCCGGCCCATTCGCAATCCAGCGGCGCGTTCTCTGTGGTGGATTCGGGTCCGGACGGGATTTATTAAGGTAGTTCTTCCGACGTCCACCAGGTGGCGCTGCTGCGCTGAAGAGCATCGGAATGCACTGGAATACACCGAGCCGGGCTGCGTGAAGGTAAGTGCAATTTTCGCAACACATTTTTTTAAAAAAATGCGGCGTTTTTTCCGAATCCGTCGGGTTTTCGTTTGGCCATGCCCCCGATTTCCGTTGCATGCATGCCGGGGCGATGCGCCACAATCTGATCGTGTGCTCCAAAATCCCGGGGCAATTCAGGGAAAATCGCCGTAAATTGGAAATATTCGGATAACACAATGGGAAATCGCGAATCGGGCCCTTAGTAAATGACCCCCATTATGATCCCTCTAGTACTGTGAGATGCTGTGTGCTAACAATGTGCTTAAATTACCAGGGGAATTACTTTCAATTGAGACAGATCAGAGATGAGAGATGATGAGATCTATGAGATATAAAACACAATTACATTTTCAGCTCTGCTATCACAGCCATAACATACACTATGAGCTCCACTGTGCCTCCCTCCCCCTCCCCTGGATAAAAACCTTATCTGTCTATAGCTTTACTCTCATTACGCTGCTGTGGTGGAAGGAAGTCTCTGTGTGAGCTTGCCTTAGAATGCAATTGTGAAGGCTGGAGTCAGGAGAAGAATGTGTCCTGCCCAAGTCTAGACTTCTGATATAGGGTCAGATCCAGCCACAACTAAAATTGTGTACTGATAGAGACAGGTTGGAATTATAGCTGTAAAATGCTGTATTTTTGCCAATAACAGTAAATTATAGAATATGTTATTTTGATATCCTGAGTATATTTAAGAATTCTGTCTTTGTGGGAATACCCTTTTAACTAATAATAACAAAAAGAGGCCCCAGAACCACCTATATTATGGAGTCGCATGGATTCTTACATCGGTTATTTCCAGAAAATACAAGACAGGAACATCTTATCACCACATGCTGAACCTCACTTTGACCCACCCCTGTCTAGATCCTCATTTGGTTTTAATGTTTAAAAGGTCTGTGCCTGCATCAATCTCTATGTTAGAAGCAATTGCTAGAAATAAGTCAAGAGTTTTGCCATGATAAAACAACGGTGAGTTGTTTAAATAGGCAGGGAAGGCTACTAGATACAAAATTTCCTACTTAGATGTATAAGTAAGCGACTAGTGATACAGATTAACATTAACAATCAGGAGACTATATGGTGCAATGTATGGTAATGATATATAGTACAAGTTACAAATAAAAATTAGGGATTCCTAAAATGCTGACTAGGTAAAGCTTTTGGGAATTTTAAATGAATTCCAAGTGTCCTATAAATGCCTGAATTTATAAAAGTAGAAGCGCCTTGCAGAGAACCAGAAATGACAAAGATTGTGTAAGAGCTGAATTTTATCCAACTGAAAAATTATGTCCAAATGTGCATGAAGTAATAAAAGTATTAGAGAATCCACAAAAAGCTACTCAATAGATTTATGTTGATGGTCTAAAATGCAGACAGAATGTTATTGATCATGTAAATGTGGTTATATTTAACATTATATATGTTATATTTTATATTATCTGGAAATCTGCCGGTTAAAAGATTTGTCCTGTGAGTGGATCTTCAATTATCTAAGTATATATATATATATATATATATATATATATATATTGTGGGGAATTGCTCTGGTAGTTGACAGGTAGCAGTGCAAGAAGCAGTGACACACGCAGGTTTAAAAGTCCAACTTAAGTGTTTATTCACACTTGCAAAACAGAACACAAATTCAGCCTTGGCTTAGGCACATGCAAAAACATTATAAAAGTAATTCCTGCCCGGCTAGGCGCTGTCTAATAATGAGGACCCTAGCTATCCGGGTACCAGGCTGCCTGGCACACGCTCTTGGCCAGCAGCAAGACAGGAGACCCTCAGTTACCTTTTGCTGTGAGAATGCAATCTCACTTTCAGCTCTCCAGGTAGGGCCTCTCCTACTGCTTCTGGCCTGCAGACTAAATCAGGCCCTAACGAGGCCTGTGACCTGCACCTGTGGGCTATACAAAAGCCCAGGACCGAAGCCCGGGTGGAGTAGGAGTCCCACTACCAGCCTACCCCTACTCCATAATAAGCAGGTCCAGTACGGACATTACAAATGTGTCTGTGTTAGCTAGGCCAACACAGACAAAACAGACTATTCCTGCTTATCATGTCTGCATTAACCCTTGGGTTACTGCAGACAAACCCAGGGCTTTTACCACCAGCATTTCATCTGCCTGTAGGACAGATAGCGGTTTTCCCACACAACACCTCTCACTTTCTCACATACCCTCCCCCTCAGTTCAGACCCACCGGGGCGAACTCCTGACATTAAGCAATGCGTTCGGGACAAGGCATCCGCATTGCCCTGTAGCTTCCCGGCTCTGTGCTCCACCATGAAACTGAAATTTTGGAGGGACAAGAACCACCTAGTGACCCTGGCATTCTTCTCCTTAGTTCTACTCATCCACGTGAGAGGAGAGTGGTCAGTTATGAGACGGAACTGTCGTCCCAGCAAGTAGTACCGTAGGGACTCTAATGCCCACTTTATCGCCAGACATTCCTTCTCTACGATACTGTAATTTTTTTCAGCTGGCGTGAGCTTCCTGCTCAGGTAAGTAATGGGGTGTTCCTCGCCATTCACCTCCTGAGACAGGACAGCTCCCAGTCCTACATCTGACGCATCCGTCTGCACAATAAACTCTCTCTTGAAGTTTGGCGCAATGAGGACGGGAGATCCACACAACGCAGACTTCAAGGCCTGAAAAGCACCTTCTGCTTGTTCATTCCACCGCACCATGACCGGCCTTTTACCCTTCAGCAGGTCTGTCAGGGGAGCGGACATGGTGGCAAAGTTTGGTATAAACCGTCTGTAGTACCCTACAATGCCCAGGAATGCCCTGACTTGCTTTGTGCTCACTGGTTGAGGCCAACCCTGTATAGCGTCAATCTTGTTGACCTGAGGTTTAATTATACCTCGACCGATCACGTACCCCAAATAGTGTGTCTCCTCCATTCCCAGCGCACACTTCTTGGGGTTTGCAGTCAGGCCCGCTGCCCTTAGAGAGTTCACTACGACCTGTACCTTGGCCAAGTGACTCGCCCAGTCTTGGCTGTAGATGATAATGTCATCTAGATAGGCGGAGACGTATCTCCTATGTGGCTTTAACACTATGTCCATTAACCGTTGAAAGGTAGCGGGGGCCCCATGAAGCCCAAACGGTAATACAACATAGTGAAAAAGGCCCTCAGGGGTGATAAAGGCTGTCTTTTCTTTAGCCCTATCTGTCAGGGGTACCTGCCAATATCCTTTAGTTAGATCCAGGGTGGTGAAGTACCGAGCACCCCCTAGTCTCTCAATAAGCTCGTCCACCCGGGGCATGGGATAGGCATCAAACTTAGACACCTCATTCAATTTTCTAAAATGTTTCAGTAAGAACAATTTTGTGACTGAATTAGTCTATCTAGAAGTATTTCGGATGTAGTAAATTAAAGTAAGTTTCTTGTCGCTGACTCAAGTCAACTTTCTAGAAAGTTTAATTAAAATGTGTTACTCTTGCTGCAGGCATGAAGGAGGCTGGAGCCCCAGATTCTAGTGGAGATACACGCTGACAGTGGAATGTAGCTCCCGGCTATGGAATAGTAGAATCAGCTGCTGTAAAATATGCAACTTAAACTACTCCAGGCCAAACTAGAGGATGAATGTTGCCCATGTGGTGTCTTATTTGTGTTTTGTCACTATAATAAAGCATTTGACGCATGAACCTATTGGGATTGTTTGATGAGTTCATAATTTATCTTTCTTATAATCCTTCTGTATAATGGTATTGGGCTGTGCAAGGAGACTAGTGCAAAGCATGATGGGTTTTGCTTAATAGAAACCAAAATGAGAAGCTAAAACTAGATCAGAAAAAAAATCTGATTTATAGAGCAACCAAAATTTTTATACAGCCCAGGTGCCATCGCCATCTTAATCTGCCCCAACCCTGACAAATAATGTTTTGTTTGGGAGTCAAAAGTGGTTGTCCCACACTTGCTTGTATGGATATTTATTAGGCACAGGTTGATGCAAAAAATAATAGTGCCACATCCATAAACATACAAACCTATAATACTTAATGTTACTTGTCATATAAAGTTAACTCCCTTTAAGGGGTTTGTCCATGAAAGAAAATTCTCAAATTTCAATCCTCTAGTGATGTTTATTTGGCTGAATGAGAGGCTTTTGACTAGGGTCGGGAAGTAAGAGTTCTCCTTATGGAGACTTTGCCAATTAAGGCTGCCTTGCAGGCGTCTGAAGACTTATAGCCATTGACGCTACACTGGGGGATTATGGGAAAATATGCAAATGAGTTTGCAAATACGTTTTCTAGAATGGGAAAAAGAAAACCACGCCTCTTTTGCTACCTTGTAAACCTTTTGCAGCCTCTTAACACCAAGCATGACTTTAAGGACATGATGACATTATGCTAATGGACTAATGACACACTGCAGGATTAAAACCAAACCAGCATATCTTCTTTCAAAAGAAAGATTCCCAACCATAGACAGCGCTATTTTGATGTGGTTGCATCTCTTCAGTACAGAGTTAAGGGGCTGCCTTTCAAGGTTTTCCTTTCCCCATCCTGGAAAACTTATTTGCATATTTTCCCAGAATTTCCTAGTAGAGTTTTAATGGCTATGGGCCTTAATTGACAAAGTCTTTGTAAGGAGAAAACTTATCTTCTGACCCAAGTCAAAAGCCTCTCATTCAGCAAAACCAGTCCCTAGCATTTTCCTGTCCAGGCTTAGCGCTGTCGAATACACTTGGACAGCCTAGCTATCGGGTACCAGGCTGCCTGGCACATCACGACTGGCTTGGCCACTAAACAGGAGAGGGACCACCTCAGGTTACCTTGCTGTGAGAATGCAATCTCACTTTCAGCTCTCCAGGTAAGGACCCCTGCTCGCGTATCTCTAAGTGCTTCGTGGCCACTGGCAAGACTAAATAACAGGCTCTCTAACTGGATGGGCCTGTTGACACCTGCCACCCTCATGCGGCCTAATACAAAAGCCACAGAACTCAGGAAGCCGTCGGTGGTGGTAGGCAGTCACCCCTACGCTAGCTGACCCCTACTGTTCACATATTAGTAGGCCCAGTACTCGGCCCATGGTACATCTGTTGTGCTGAGTGTTTAAGACTAACCAAACCCAGACAATACACTGACTTGACTACCTGCACTTATCAAGTCCTGCTTAACCCTATGCAGTTACTCGCAGACAAACCCAGGGCTTTTACAACCAAATAAGCAAATCTTCATCCTGCCTGTAGAGTACAAGATGTGGCGGCATTATGTTCCCACACACAACACATCCATACTCACTTTCATCTCACAATATAATATATATATACATATATATATATTATATATATATATATGAGTTATATAATTGTTATTTTTTAGCGTGCAGACCTTATTGTGGCTAACTTTAAAGGTGCTTGTCTTGCAGGCGTGTGTGAAGTACTGTATCTGCAGTCACTTGATTGCTCCATGGGTGTATCTTTGGGAAATATGCCATGAGTTAGGCATGCCCCTTACACAACAAGCAGGACTTTGCAGAAAGTCCTACTCAGACATTCGATTATGGTTTTATACTAAATACCAATTGGCCGAATAGTACTTTAGTCTCCCTAAGGAACGAATCCCATCTTAATCACAATGCACCACCTGTTTTTGAGTGGTTGTCTTCAGGACAGTAGGGACCTGAGTTGGCTGTGAATGAGAGGCTTTTGGCGCTAGGGGTCGGGAAAGTAAGAGTTCATCCCTATATGGAGACTTTGGAACCCATTCAGCTTCCAGTGGCAGGTCGGTCTTGAAGACTTATAGCCATTGACGCTTACTACTCAGGGGATAGGCTATACGCGGAAAAATATGGCACAATGATTGCTGGGGCACTAATACTTTTCATAGAAATTGGTGGGAAAAAAGAAAAGCCAAGCTCTGTTGGTGGCGATACCCTTTGTAAACCTCTATCAAGTGCACGGCCTACATTGACGCAACCAGCATGACTTCAGGACATGATGAATTATTGCTATGTGCCTATATGCGACACACTGGCAGATGCACTCTTACAAAGACCAAGACCGAAGGCTATCTGTTCTATTCTAAAGACGAAAATGTGTGCCCAACCATAGGGTACAGCGTCATTTTGATGTGTGCGGCTGCATCTCTTCGAAAGGTACAGAGTTTATATGTGTGCTCGCGCTTTTCAAGGTTGTTTCCTTTCTGCCAGTCCTGGTAAAACTTATTTGTTTGACTATCTTTTTCTCACAGAAGTTCCTCAGTAGAGTTTTTATCCATGGCTATTTGTGCCTTCAGTTGACAAAGTCTTTGTAAGGAACAACTTCTCCTACCTCAATCTGACCCAAGTCAAAAGCCTCTCATTCAGCAAAACCAGTCCCTAGCACTGTTTGAAGTGATGTAACCACTTTAAAACATTGCTGTGTACAGTTGGGAATCTGTTCCTTCTGGAATAGATATACTGGTTTGGTATTATCTTGCTTATTGTTAAGGGAGCTGCTTCACTAGGTATCAAAAGAGTTTTGTATATTTTCCCAGAAATGTTGTTGTACTGTCACAATTGCTTTCTGAGTTAGCATACAGTTAGAATAACATTATATTATGTGTTATACTTGTGATGTGCCATAGAGGGGGGTGGAGTGGTGATTGAACAAAGGTTAAGGAAGTCAGCACCCCACTTCCTGTCTAGAAGAACTCGCTGCATCTTACCATTATGGGGTTGATGATCTACAAGGCCTCACAACATTGAGTGTTTTCCATTGTGGCCAACAGCGCTCCTGGTTGGTTACCTTTTTTCGCAATTTACCTGCAATTTTATAGAAGTTTTGGCTAAGTTTACATCTGCACTGAAGAAATCTATAGGAACCTGCAGCCAAGCTTCGCGCAAAAAAGCATTTAAAGTCCTGATTATTCCATGTGGTAAAATAACAGAAACCATAAATTAAATCCAAGAGACCCGTTATAGTCATTGGGATATTTTGAGCACCATTGGTGTTTGGTAAAGTTTTTGTCATGTTCTGCTCCTATAACAGAGCCGAATAGTGGAAGACTCAGTTCTAGTGTGAACCTAGCCTGAAACTCTGGTAACTACATCTACAACTACATCTACAATAATACTCAAAAAGCCCTTTTCTTCAGAATAAAATGTATGTATGAGGGGACTAGTGAGTCATGTGTGTCTGCGAAAATGTAAAATGGCGGAAATCTCAATTAAATAATTATATTTGTAACAAGTATGAGAAGAATAAATATATCATAATCCAAGCATTGCGTGTTTGTATTGTATATTCAATGCTATGTAATCTATGCCATATTTGTGTTATGTATATCACGTAATCTGTGATTGAGTAAGCAATGAGCTCAACTTCCTTACTTTCAACAATGACTTTCTAGTATTCATTATTTTGGATATGATATAAATTACTTGCACAATGAGTAATCTAAAGGCAGCGAATCCCTAAGATCATAGGACGGAAAGATTTGCAGTTTTTATCTTTAGGTTTACCCCAGTTTTTTTCAAAGCTATTAGAGAGCAACACTCCCAAGAAATAAACAATATTCCTGACTTGTAACTACTGTACAATATTACATTTTAGTAAATGTGACTTCCTTAATGGTGGCTGTTTATCTGCTCCCTTCTAGTGCGCCACTGTGCCTGGTGACCACACATATGATGTGGTGTCAGTTTAAGTCTGATTGCTGGTCTCAAGATTCAGCTAAGGCTACATTCATACTAACGTGTGCCCATCGTGCAGTAGCATAGCGGCACACGTCAGCGCACACGAGAAGAGGAAAAGGTGAGCGCTGCTCGCTCTGCCCCTTTCCATAGAAAATAGTAACTGCATGGCTGTGGATTGAGCCAAAGATAGAGCAAGCTCTATCTTTTTGCAGCTACTTCTTGGAATAGTGAGCACTTGTTGCGCTCACCGTCCCAAGCCTGTGCTCAATAGCCATCTATGGGGGACATATGTGCAAGCTTTTAGGCCATACCTACATTTCCCTGATGTTCGTGTGAATGAGCCCTAAGGTAATAAGAGATAGAAAGTTAAAAAAATTCAGTACTTTCAAGATCGCAGATAATGTCCATAAGCTTTATTCCATAAAATCACAGTACAAATCCATATACAAAGGCAGAAAACAGTGATTGCTGTTTTCCGCCTTTCCATATGGATTTGTACTGTGATATTGGGGGACATTTACTTACCCGGCCGCTGGAGATCCCTAAAAGTGAATTGTCCGACTCCAATGCAGTGGGCCGCTATTCACTAAGATCGTGCGCCCGATATCCTGCATCTGTCGCTTTCCGTAGTTCACCTTCTTCTTCCCGGTGTATGTAAGTGTATGTAAGTGTATGTATTAAATCCAGCGCTCAGTCCGAATCAGTCCGACGACCCCTGATTTCTGTCGCTTGATCACTGCGGCAAAATCTGATCGCGTGCGACATAATCCCCTGATATATACCATGAAAAGCATGAACAGTCCGACGAAATGCGATCCATGGACCCTTAGTAAATAAGACCCAATATGATGGAATGAGGCTTATGAAGATTATCTGCTATCTTGCAACTTGCTAGATTTTTTCCTTTCTATCTTGGATCCTGATTGCCTTTGACTTGTCTAACCACCTCAAGCAGAAGGAACAATTGGAGTGGTGATGGCTCGTATTTTTCATTTTGGACAAGGATGATAATAGAGTAGATAAATCACAGATCCGGTTGTTTGTGTATATGTAGCATAAATACCATTGGGAATACACCTCTAAGCCTTTTTGCAATACTATGGTTTCAAGGAAACCATACACTTGTAAGTGAGCAGGTTTCGGATGGCAATATCGGGCACCAGCTCAGGGTGAGCTGGTGCGGAGTATATAGTTAGTGTTTAAACCGCCCGGTATAGCGGTTTTGCTAAAAACACTTTTTAAAGGGGAGAGGAACGCTGAGGGGCCTAGAGTGTAGCAGACAAGGAGGCTCAGGCAGTCGAATAGAAACGCGCAGCGGTGCCGTGTCACGCTGGAGGCTGCAGAAGAGTGGATGCAGAGCGCTGACCATGATACGGTGAATGAGAGCGGCACGTACCGCCAGCGCGTACTCGGACTGCGCCGGGCTACAACGTTTAAAAAGTGTTTTAAACCCGCGATACCGCGGTTCGTTAAAAACAACTAATAAAAAAGTCCGGCACCAGTCAACCTGAGGCTGGTGCCCGATATTGCCATGGAAGAGCATAGCCATACTGCTGAGTCGGTATCGGTTGTCCTTAAGGGGCTTTTCCGACTTTTTGATACTGATGATAGTCGTCCAATAGAATAGATCAATGGGAATGCGGGGAGCCTGGTACTCAGGGTCCCCAAGATCAGTTTATTCTTGCTGCCTCCAGCTGTGCAATCATCACAGAGAATGGAGAAACTCTGCAGATTTTTTCCCTAATTTGAGCCAATTGGCATCAACCTTGTAGGGATTTTTTGTCTTCCCCTGGTTCAACACTACAACTTTTAGGTTGGACTTCAAGAACCTGTGTCTTATTTCCCAATATTATCTACTATGAAACTACAAACACTGAATTTAATGAAAGATACTGTAGGGTCATAAATATTGATAATAATAATTCTATATTTATATAGCGCCTACATATTCTGCAGCGCTGCACAGAGCTTGCCAAATCGGTCCCTGTCCCCAATGGGGCTTACAATCTAATCAACCTACCAGTATGTTTTTGGAGTGTGGAAGGAAAATGGAGGACCCAGAGGAAACCCACACAAACATACAGAGAAGATACAAACTCTTTACAGATGATGACCTGGATGGGACTTGACCCCAGCGCTGCAAGGCCGTAGTGCTAACCACCAAGCCACTGTGCTGCTCAAGAATCTGAATAACCTCTCTGTTTTAATTTATTATTTCCCCTCTCTTTTATTTTAGCACTCTGGCAGCTAGCAGGATTGTTTATAGACCATTTATAAAGTTTTTACAATGTGTATTTTCATAATTCACTGTTCCTGAGATCTTGGCTCAAGGACAAAAGTGCAATAAGCTTACAAATAGAAAAGTTCAGCACTTTCGCTGTTTAAACAAATGGCAATAATTTAGGGGTCCCACAGCAGCCATTTAGTGCAGGATAATGAGCTCATGATTATATTTTGCTCACAGTTTAATGAATCTGAAATCCTGTATTTATACAAAATACATGTTACGTCATTCTCTGCTGAAATGTAAATTCCTTTGCTGAATTCAGCCATACTTTCATTACAAGATAAGGCTAGAACTCTAGAATGGTTGGAAATAATATATTATTAGGTTACTGGACCCCCCACCCCATTGTAGATCCAATGCACCTATGTAAGAAATTCTGAAATGGTTAATTTTGGGGAGTCACATTTTTCTTAAAAAATTCTGACTACTATGGAGAGATTTACTGTGCATATGGATTAAAATTGCTAGTAATTGATTAAATAGGAGCTGTAAACGATAAGGTCGGTTTCACTCGAGCTGGTTTGATGAGACTTGCTGGTGTGGAACTGGTCTATGTCTGTACGTAGGGGGTTCTTCCTAGGTCAAGTAAGGTCATGAGACAAATATGGTTTATGTCCGCATAAATACATTTTGTAATACTATAGCTGAAAAAAAAAATAATTATGGATCGTTAGTAGAACTTTGTGGATTTATTGAACGTTTTCCTCCTTCTCTATAACAACCGGTTACTTTCTTGACATATGAACGCCCAAAACACTAAAAATTCACTAGCTATTTTACAACAGGAGAAGTAATATTACACTTTCACTAATAAAAAAGATGTGTAGGATAATTGGATATGGCAATGCGTCATATATGACATACATTGTCTGTGTATGTATGATATATTGCACAATAATATGCCAGTTCAGGACATTTGTCCTGAAGAATTAAATAATACATTTATGGTTATAGTATAGTTTCCTCTTGAAAAATTAAATTAAAACTAACATGATACCATACAGAACTACTAGTCAGCATCAATGGGGAATACCTCTCTACTTCTTGGAAAGCTCAGAAAATACAGTAGTTCACTGGTCCTGAAAATTTTAGCAGCATATACAATGGATACACCAGATCCAAATGAAACATGCAGTAATATCAAAGCATTTATAAGACCTCACAGTAGTCGTATGACTCTTCCAGCAGTCACTCCACTGGTAACCTATTACTGTACTGTATGTCTGCTATGCCTCCTACTGCTAATAAGTTCATGGAAAAAATGGTAGATGTGCGCCAAACCACTGACTTTATTTTGACTACAAGACCCACTGCAGAACGGGAAAGCTAAGAGGCAGCAGATTTTAGGCCATAAAAGTAATCTCATTAATCCCATGCCTCTTGTCTCATTATTATCATATGTGTTGGCTTGAGCTTCTGCCTTTTCCAAAAGACTTTCATATAATTTTTATTGTATTATTTTGCAGAGCTTGAAATAAAAATAAATCACTCTGGTTGTTTCCATTTGTTAAATACTCATATTTAAAGTCATGTATGTAGGAAATGTAACCCCTGTAATGCAATTGGCTAAAGGGAACCAATGAAATCTACTTTTCCTAAAGACTGTCACAGACTGCCAGAATTGACAGAAACTGGCGTAGAAACACTGATAAATCTCCCCCTACATATACACTGTGCCCCAACACAGAGACTATTTATACACTGTCCCCCAACACAGAGACTATTTATACACTGTCCCGCAACACAGACACATTGGGGCAGATTTACTTACCCGGTCCATTCACGATCCAGCGGCCCGTTCTCTGCGGTGGATTCGGGTCCGGCTGGGATCCATTAAGGCAGTTCCTCCGACGTTGCGCTGAAGAGCATCGGAATGCACTCAAGTTCACCGGCCTATTCCTAGTGAAGGTAAGTGCAAGCTCTGCGACACATTTTTTTTTTAATGCGGCGGTTTTTCCGAATCCGTCGGGTTTTCGTTCGGCCACGCTCCCAGATTTCCGTCGGGTGCATGCCAGCGCCGATGCGCCACAATCCGATCGCGTGCGCCAAATTCCTGGGGCAATTCAGGGGAAATCGGCGCAAATCGGAAATATTCGGGTGACACGTCGGGAAAACGCGAATCGGGCCCTTAGTAAATGACCCCATTTACTAAGGGCTTTGCACCAGTCTTCTGGCGGACTTTGCATGATCTTTTACGTGTAAACTGCTTGTACAGGTATTTAAGAAATCTCTAGCTGCTAGCTGCGCTAGGCTCAATGCAACACAAATTAAGGGGTGTCCCGGCGCTCAGTTGGGCCACGTGCCAGATTTAACATGCAAAGTCTGTATCACGACCAATGTTAAAGGTGCACCACTAAAAATTTGTGAACTCTGTCGGCCAAGTGCAGGGAAGCGACAGATTCATGATTTCTGGCGCACGATCTTAATGATTCTGGAGCAACCAGCATCATATAGGGGAAGAGTTTCCCACATTCCTAGTAAATATGCCCCTATATATACACTGTGCCCCAACATAGACACTATTTATACTCTGCACAACAACACAAACACTATATATACTGTGCCTCAACAAAGACTATATATACACTGTTCCCCAACACACACACTACATATACACTGTGCCTCAACATTGAATGTATCTATATTGTGCTACAACACAGACAGTATATGCATACAGTACCAAACAAAAACACTATATATACACTGTTCCCCAAAACAGACACTATTTATACTCTGTCCCCCAAAACGGACACTATATACTTACTGTACCCAACACAGACACTATATATACATTGTGCCCACACTGACACTATATACACACTATGCCCCAACATGGACACTACGAGGCACATTTACTTACCCGTCCCTTTGACGCCGCCGATCCGGAATGTCCAACGAGGATTCGTGTCTGCTGCGATTCACTAAGATCGTGCGTCCAATTTCCTGCATGTGTTGCTTCCCCCAGTGAGGTCCGTCGGAGTTCACCTTCTTCTTCCCGGTGCATGTGAGTGCTGATCTTGCAACACAATTTGCGTTTTTAAATTCCATGGTTTGTCTGAATCAGTCGGGTTGTCCGACGTCCACACCCTCCCCGATTTGTGTCACATGCAAGCTGGTGCCGATGCGCCATAATCCGATCGCATGCGCCAAAAACCCGGGGCAATTCAGCGCAAATCTGAAAAAAATTGTGAATCCCCACGAAAATGCGGTGTTCAGACCCTTAGTAAATGTGCCCCTATGGGACAAATTTACAAAGGGTCGCGCACTGCACTTTTGTGGAACTGTGCACATTCTTCATGGTTAAAACAGGTTGCAGAGGTATTTAAGAAGTGTGTGCATTGCGATTGTGGCGCACACGACTCTTTTGCGGTGCAGCTGCGCTGGCTTCCATGCAACCCAAATTAGGGGGCGTGCTGTCGGACAGTCTGACTGATTCGGACTGAGCGGCATATTTAACTTTCAAATTTAACTTTAGACAATTTGAAATGATAAAGGCAATTTGCAACATTTAGCACATGTGGAAAAGAAGATAAATGGACATTTAAAAATTTCATCAAAAAGGGCGCAAAAATTACATTGCGCCAAAAAATGTCCCAAAAAAGAAAGAAAAACCAGGAAGAAAAATAAAGATAAAACACCCACAATTCAACTTATGGTAAATAAAGCACAATACTTTTCACTTTGAATCCCAAAGTGCTGCTGTTTTTTGGATTTTCTATTTGGATGGATTGTGTCATTAAACTGTGTAGCGCATTCATTATCAATACCATCGGCGTCTTAAAGAAGCAGATGCTATTGATTTTAATTCAATATGGAGTAGGTGGAGGACAAAGGCTGGGGCCTCCACCTGCCCCACATTGTCAGCGCTCCCTGCAGTCACTCGTCCCGCCCGGTAGTAGAAATGGCCCTGACATAAACAGCCATTTATGTACAAAATGTCTGGCCATAGCTTCTACTAGGACCTACATCCATTCTCTGTTGTCCAGGTTCTGCTTTAACTGCAAAAGAGCTTATCTTTGCGAAAATTTTAAACTATCTTTTTTGCAAGGATAGATCTGAATTTGATTGGCTCTCACAGTATATTTCACTGCAGTATTTTTCGTAAGATGAACACAAAGTCCTGTTTTAGTTAGGGATCTGACCTGCTGTTTTACATGTAATGTGCCTGTGAGATTTTACACCACTGACATCTGAAGTCCTTAGAAATGATGTCCTATATTAGTTCGTAGTAAATCCTGTTAGTGACACTAAGCGTTTTCCTCGTGCAGTAAACAATAGTGAATGTCATATCCATGGGGATAGATAATTGACATTTACGGGCTCTGATATAATTTAAGAACTTCCTGTAAGCAATATCTAAGTACATGAGTTCCTAATATTGTTGTGTACTTTAAAGGGGTATTGCAGGAATCGGCATAATTCATATACAAGTGGGCTCTCAAAATATAAGCTAATGTGTAATTAGTTGTTATTTAAAATGTTGCTCCCCTTAGCAGAAAATGCGGCTGACATACATTGTAATGAAGAATTAAAATGCTACTGGCCCTTTAATCAGTCTGTTAATTTCCTCCGTGCGGTCCATGCAGGACAGAAGATGGCTGCTGGTCACATGTCCACATCACATGTCCTGCACCTGCACCTGCCTGGGCAGGGTCATGTGATCACCACTACGTTAGGCTGTAGTCGGTTGGTTGCACTGCATCCAGTATGGTCAGTGTTGCGGTGATGGCAGTTACACATCATTACTATGGTAACAGAGCAAGAAAACCTGTTAGATCATCACTGTTAACAGAGCATAAGTGGTAGGAGGAGTTACTGAGAACTAAAGGATCATGGAACTTGTAGTTATCAGTGGCGGCCATCTTAGTGATAACTCCACCTACTTTAGAGAGGCCTGTTGTGATAATAGCAGTTACACATCATTACTATGGTAACAGAGCAAGAAAACCTGTTGGATCATCACTGGGAGCAGAGCATGAGAGGGAGGAGGAGTTACTGAGAACTAAAGGATCATGGAACTTGTAGTTATCAGTGGCGGCCATCTTAGTGATAACTCCACCTACTTTAGAGAGGCCATAAATTTTGTAAATCATAAAATCAAATTATTTAAGCTCCGTTTTGTGACTAATGACATTGAGTATTGTTGTATTAATTTATTTATATCATCATGGGTTTTTGTGTCAGACGTTCATATTCCCGGAATACTCCTTTAAACATACTTTCCCTTTGGAAAAAGCAAAACAACTACTGGCAGTTAATTCACTAGTTGCTGCAGCCATAATGGAAAACAAAGGAGCCCAAAAGTCCCTAATGACTACAATGGGACTTTTATTAGTGGCAGATATTGTACTAAAAGAAAAAGTAATTCTTGCAATCTTAGAGCCAAAGGACATGATTAATGTGGTAAACTGCATAACGATACAGTTCCAGCCTGTCTGCAGATGAAACAATCCTCTCTACTGGTGTTCTGTTGTGTGTTCCATCTTATAACCAATGTCTCGAAATCTCCAAACCGCTAAATCAAAGCCGTCAATATGGTGGATAATTTGTTGAAATGAGTAGCCAGTCCTCAATCCTTTGATACATCTAAGGCAACAGGCAAATTTCACCTAAGTAAAATTTTAGAGGCTAATCTAGCTGTCTACAATTTCTCACCAGCAGGTGTAGTACCCAAAAGTAGCCTCTTAGAGTGCAATTTTATGGCAATACCCATTGTCTAATCTGATCACATCTTTAATATTTTAAATATCTGCCTCAGACATAAAATAACAAGATACATGCTACTTACCTAACAATGTAACAGAGCTGATGTTCCTGGGGCTCCCCCTGTAGCCCATACTTACAAGGAAGCAGTGTTGACTTTGTATACCACTGGATAAGCAATGATGGCACATGGTTTCCTGGGTCCAACACTGGATGTAGCTGTGATGCCAAGAAATGCAGCACACATATTATATACATCATGTGCTGGATCCGCAAAAGGTATATGGGTTTTGTTGTTATTATTTGTAAGCAGATTTTCTTTCATACCTGGACAATCCCTTTAATGACGAAGAATGGAAAGGAGTGCAGGTAAAATTGTTCCTCCTAAATCTGTTTTGCTAAACATACTTCTGATAGTGTGGCTGCATGTATATACCTCAATCTTTCAGTGCCACGCTTCCATAAAAATGAGTCCCGGACCAATTCAAAATATGCAATACTGTAGTACTGTATGTTTGAGACCTATGTGGGGTATGTGTCCTATGTACAAGTGCCATAGCCTACAGGATGTCTTTTGTGTATAAGGTGTGTGTTGTTTTTACAGCATTCATCTTCCAGAGCTGTCAATTGTCATTGCTGACCAAAAAAAAAAAACGAATTGGGACAATTTTACTAAGTCGTGTGCCAGTTTTCTGTCGGACTTTACACATTCTTTTTAGAGCAAACGTCTTGCACAGTGTCAGGATCAGTGGATCCTCTGGACCACCGCGGGAGATGGAACTAGCCGACACTCGGGACCGGAGCCCAAGCGGCACCTGGTTTTCACCAGAGCCCGCCGCAAAGCGGGTTGGACTTGCTGCGGCAGGATACCACTAGGTCGTTCCACAGGTGCGACCATCCTCGTGGTTGCAAGCCTAGGTCGAGGTACCTAGCGATGGACAGTCTCGTAGATCAGGTCCGGCAGGTTGTCATGGGAGGCGGCATGAATGCACTTCAAGTCCAGATCCCAAGGTCACAATGGGAGTCCAGGCATGTGGGAGCGGGAACACAGGCACACAGGTAACACAGCAACACGAGGAACTCGGTTAACACAGTTCACTCAGGAGCGGGAACACACAGGTACCGTGCAAGCGCAGGTAATACACAGGAACACAGGAATACTCCGCTTGGAAGCTTTTTCTGAGGCTATAGGCACAAAGATCCAAGGTTACAGGAAGAGGCAGGCTTATGAATAATTGGGCAATATAACCAGCGGCAATACTGGCGCGCTGGCCCTTTAAATTGGGAGAAGGGCGCGCGCCCGCCCTAACAGTCGGGGCCTCGCGCACACGAGGGAGCGAGCCAGGAGCCAGGAGGACGGGTGAGATGCGCTGGCGGTGCGCTGGCAGGGGCAGGGCGGCGCGGGTGAGCCCCCGACCCGCAATGTGACACACAGGCAGTCCCTGGTTACGTACAAGATAGGTTCTGTAGGCTTGTTCTTAGATTGAATTTGTATGTAAGTCAAAACTGCTATATTTTGCAAGTGTAACGATCATTATAACTAGAGAGCGAACATGCTCGTCCGAGCTTGATGCTCGGTCGAGCATTAGCGTACTCGAAATGCTCGTTGCTCGGACTAATACTCTCGCCCGCTCGAGAAAAGTGGCAGCTCCCCCGCCGTTTTTGCTTTTTGGCCCAACCAGAGCCATCACAAGCCAGGAGACTCTGCACTCCACCCAGCATGACGTGGTACCCTTACACGTCGATAGCAGTGGTTGGCTGGCATATCAGGTGACCCTGGTATAACTAGCCGTGCCCTGCCGCACTGCCGGATCATCTGTGTCTGGATGCCGCTAGGGAGGAGAGCTGCTGCTGGTCAGGAAAGCGTAGGGTGTTCTATTAGCTTACTGTTAGGCAGTTGATTCTCCAAGAACCCAACAGCCCTTTTTAGGGCTACAATAACGTTATACTTTTTTTTTTTTTATTTGCACTAGTACCTATTTGTGAGGAATTTGCAGGGGCGCTGCTACCGTTGTGTTTAGCTCTTAGTGACACACATATCCACCTCACACCAAGTGGGAAAATTTATTAGGGGTTGGATTTCATTAGGCACAGTCTGCCATTTACTTTTTATTTTACTTTTATTTTTTTAATAACTCAGTATCCGTCTCATCTTGCATAGTAGTGTGCTTTCATACTTGGCTAGAAAATAGCATAGGAGAATCAAACGGCTTACTTACGCCTACAGTAGCGTTATATATATTTGATTTCTGGTTGATCGCTGGTGTGTACTTGCTGCAGGTGCTCTACTAGCAAATTGTGAGCAATTGTAGTGAGACTTGCGACCGCTGTGTTTTCGCTTAGTGACGCACATATCCATTGCAAAACCGAAGTGGGAAAATTTATTAGGGGTTGGATTTCAATTAGGCACAGTCTGCTTCCATTTCCCTTTTTTATTTTACGTTTTTATTTTTTAATAAATCTCAGTGTCATCTCATCTTGCAAGTAGTGTGCTTTCATACTTGGCTAGAAATAGCCAATGAGAATCCAAACGGCTTACTTCTCCCTACAGTAGCGTATATATATTTGATTTCTGGTTGATCTGCTGGTGGCTGTACTTGCTGCAGTGCACTCTAGCAAATTGGTAGCAAATTTGTAGTGAGACTTGCGACCGGCTGTGTTTCGCCTTATTGACGCACATATCCATTGCAAAAACCAAAGTGGGACAATTTATTAGGGGGTTGGATTTTCAATTAGGCACAGGCCTGCCATTTCCTTTTTATTTTACGTTATTTGTTTAATAGCTCAGCGTCATCTTTGTCATCTGGCATGTAAGTGTGCTTTCCAACTTGGCTAGAAAATAGCCATAGCAATAGGATAGCATCGTTTTTGGTTTTAAAAACTTAAAAAACACAAAAAAAAACAAAAAAAAACACCAAAAAAGAAAAAAAAATTAAAGTTTATAACTCTCATTTTAAAAATGTTTTACCCGGGGCTAGGGTAGAGGACGAGGGCGTGGGACGTGGGCGTCCAACTACTGCAGGGGTCAGAGGCCGTGGTCCTGGGCGGGGTGAGACACCACCTGCTATGATGAGCAGGGGAACTCGCCGCAGAGCTACACCCCTCGTTCATGTCTGTAGTTACTGGGGACTCATGGATAGATTACTGTTGAGAGCCGAACTTGCGACAGGTGATGTCGTGATTGCCCAATGCTTATCGAGCATTTGTCCCACCAGTCAGTCTTCCACGCAGTCCACCCATGTCACCAAAATCGGCACTCCTCCAGCTCCTGCACCTCACCTCTCCTCCCCCCATCTCGGGCCCCCTCCAGGATTTGGTATTTAACCGGCATACTCTGAGAACTGTTTTCTGGAACCCTTCCACAGTCCACAACCACTTGTCCGGTTCTTGCTGACAATTTTCCGATGCCCAGGTTTTTCCACCATTCGCAGTGCTGTGGGTGATGATACCATTCTTGACGTAGTGAAAGTGTCCTAAAGAGGTGTCCCATAGGAGACCTTGTTCGACAGTGGGGAAGTTGTTGTCAGGCAGAGTCAGGGAGAACTGAGGTATCGGGTATGATGAGTTGACAGACACAGCTGGGTTGAAGAGAAGCGAGGGGGGGAGGGAGAGGAGGAGTGGAGGAGGATAGGAGTGGGTGGAGGGGAGAGAAGGAGTAAGGGGGGAGTTGGCACGGGTGTGTAACATGAACAGATGGAGGCCTCGACCAGACAGTTGAAGAGGCCAGTGGTGGGGCAACGATGCAGGCCAGAGTGTGCTCAGCGCAAATTTCAACTAGGGAAGCTCCCGTGGCGAGGGATGCGGCGAGGGCTCATTTTCAAAGGTTGGAGTTTTTAAAGAAACACAGTGATGACCGACGGACTGTGGTGTGCAACATTTGCCAACCAGGATCAGCAGGGGTTCCACCACTACTAGCTTAACTACCACCAGATTGCGCAGTCATATGAATGCTAAACCCCCACTCATGGCAACAAGCCCGTTCACCTCCGGCGTGCCACCACTCTCCTTCCCCTGTGTCGCTTATCTCGGCCCCCTGCCCAGGACCCTGCCACAAACCCCCCTCGCGCCTCCACATCCTCCAAAGCATCCACCAGCGTTCAGCTCTCCATACCCCAGACTCTGGAGCGGAAACGCAATATAAGTGCAACCCACCCGCACGCCCAGCCCTTAATGTCCCCTCTCCAGATTGCTTAGCCTGGAGATGCTGCCCTATAGGCTAGTGAGACGAGCCTTTCGCAACCTCATGGCGGGCGGCCGCCCCTCGGTATTCGGTCCCCAGCCGCCACTACTTTTTCCCCCGATGTCCGTCCCAGCCCTGCACCAGCACGTGTCAGACAACATCAATCGTGCCCTGAACCCAACGCCGTTCTGACACAGGTCCACCTGACCGACAGACACGTGGACGAGTGCTGCCGGCAGGCCCATATATATCGCTGACTGCAACATTGGGTTAACTTGGGTGGAGGCGTGGACCGAGGTTACCCGCGGCTGGTCATATACTGCCCGACGCCGAGCATTGCGGCCTACCGTCGGTCCAGGTGTTTCAGGCCTACTATGCCTCCTCTCCTCCACCCACCCCTCCTCCACCTCCTACTCCTCCTGAATTACCATCCGTGGCATGGCGCCATCAGTCGTTAGCTCTAGGCACAGCAGCAGTGCCGTTCCTAAGCGACACACCGTGCTCAAACTGCTGAGCCTAGGCTATAAAAGCACACCGCCCAATCATTACAGGGCATCACGGCAGACTGATCTGTGGCTGGCCCCCGCTGACCTGAAGCCAGGCATGTTGTGTGTGACAACTGCCGTAACCTGGTGGCGGACTCTGCAACTCGGCAGACTGACAATGTGCCATGCCTGCCCTGTGTTAAATCTGATAGTTCACGTTTCCCTCAAGGACATACCCCAATCTGTCTGATTGACTCACGAAGGTGCGCCGATCGTGCGCATTTTCGGAAGTCCAGCCCAAGTGGCTGGCCACCTCAGGCAGCGCCGCCTCCAATGCCCACTTCACCGACGTTGTGGCGACGTGCCCACGAGGTGAATTCAACACTGACCATGTTATCCAGAGTTTACCAGCAGCGCCGAGCGATTGTAGCCTGCCAGATGTCAACTTCCACCAAAACTGGTAGTCAGTCGTCAGCTTCCTCAAGTCTCAATGAGAAGTGGACGTGGATGTCTGATCTCGTCAGGTGCTGATAACTTTGAGGAGTCAACACAGAGATGGTCAGTGGCGATGGCCGCCATCATCAGCCTCACCATCCCGCTGCTTGGCCTGTTTGAAACTCTCTCTGATCAGCATGAAGTCGGAAGTCTTTGCGCTCGTCACAAGAGGGGGAAGAATATTCCCTTGTTGATACCAAAGCACCCTTAGGTTTCTTTCTCTCAGCGGCATATCGGAGAGGTGGAGTGGAGGAGGATGAGGAGGAAGAGGAGGAGAATGTTGGCGAGACACAAGAGGGGACCATTTTGAGTCCTTCACTGTTCAGCGTGTATGTGCCAAAGAAGAGGAGTTGGAGGAGTTGGAGAGGAGGAAATGGAACAGTCAGGCCATGAGGGGATTGAATTCTTACGGTTGGTACTCTGGCCATATGGCAATTTCATGCTAGGCTGCCTATCCGCGTGACCCTCGCGTTCAAAAATTTATTCAGCACCGATTACTGGTGTTCACTCTCCTGGAACCCACTAACGCAAAATCTTTCCACTCTCATCCCTGGAGAGGAAAGAGTGTAGAATGCATGAATACCATCAGTGCCCGGTTCACAAGCCTGAAACAGTATTTCCCTTCTGACAGCGTCGACGGCAGAGTGCGTAGTTCTGCGGACAAGTAGCGAGGGAGATAACGGAGCAGGCAGCTGTTCCAGCACTGGCAAGGGTAACGCTTTACAAGGCTTTTGCCAGCTTTATGTCACCCCAGCAGACACTGTCACCTGTCCCCAGTCTCGGCAGAGTAGGGCTGATCTTTACAGAAAGATGGTAGGAGAGTACGTAGCTGACCATACCATCGTCCAATAATGATCACACAGCTCCTACAACTACTGGGGTTTCAAAGCTGGACATGTGGCACACAACTGGGGCTGTACTCTTGGAGGTTCTTGCCTGCCCTGCCGCTACGTCTCTTGTCCGAGGCGGGTTTTCAGGTGCAGCTGTGGCATCATCACCGATAACCGGTACACGACACCCTCGGACTGACAGCGCTGACAGGCTGACCGTATTAATGATAAAGCCGGGATTTCTCATAATTTCCCAATCTCCAACCAGGTAAGGAAGCTCAACCTGAATAATTTTTCCACTCCTCCTCCTCCTCATTTTCCTCCTTCTCCTCCTCTTTGTACAGTAAGCGAGGAAACTGCTATTTTTTGACAGGGCCACTGGCTCTAGCTATAGTACTTTATGCATTTATTTTTCTGAGGGCCACCTACCGGTCCTCTGTTTTAAAACATTTTGGGAGTGCCACATACAGGCACTCAATCTTTCATATTTCTGGAGGGCCACCTACCCGGTCCTCTGTTTTAAAACAATTTTTGGAGTGCCCCACATACGGCACTCAATCTATTCATTTTCTGGAGGGCCACCTACCTGCTCCTCTGGGTTTGAAAACTTTTTTGGACTGCCACTACAGCGAACTCAATCTATTCATTTTACTGGAGGGCCACCTACTGCTCCTCTGGTTTGAAAAGTTTTTTGGACTGCCACATACAGGCACTCATCTATTCAATTTTCTGGAGGCACACCTACCCGCTCCTCTGGTTTAAAACTTTTTTGGACTGCCACTACAGGCCTCAATCTATTTCATTTTCTGGAGGCCACCTACCTGCCTCCTCTGGTTTGAAACTTTTTGGACTGCCACATACAGGCACTATCCAATTAAATTGTCTCCATAGCAGCCTCCACACGTTGTCTCCATTGCTACCTCCAAAAGTCGTCCATATAGCTGCCTCCATACATTGTCCCCTTATCAACGAGGTGTGTCAGGCACAATTTGGGTTGTTTCATGGATTCCACATCAAGTTGTTAACTTTTCGCCACCCTGCTGTGTTATCCACAAAATACTGGCAACTTTATCATTTACCAATATATTTCAGCGCTTCTTGCATCTCGTTTACATTCCCCTCACCCGGCATATCCTAAACTTATAAGAACGCTACTACACTTGATCTATACAAAAGGTTCTTAGAAGTGCTGTTTGGGGAGTAGCCCTAGAGACAGGGGCTTGGATTGGCGAAAGCCTCGCCTGCAGCGGAGCGCCAGCTCCATGCGCTCATGGCGCTTCTTGCGCATCTGTTTACATTCCCCTCACCCCCATACCCCCAACTTATAAGAACGCTACTACACTTAACTTGGTTGCAGGCTGGACCGAGTCTGACCTGGGGCTGGTCATATAACTGCCACCAGAGAATTCGGGGCCTACCTCGGTCCAGGTCTCAAAGGTCTAGTATACCTTCCTCCTCCTCCCCCCCTCTCTCCACCTCCTCCGAATTACATCCGTGGGCATGCCCATCAGTCGGTAGCTCTAGGCACAGCAGCAGTGCCGTCGCTAAGCGACAGCAGGCGGTGCTCAACTGCTGACTAGGCGATAAAGCAACCGCCCAAGAGGCTATTACAGGCATTCCACATCAAACTTGTTAAACTTTGTCGCCACCCTCTGTGTAATCCACAAAATAATACTTGCAAACCTTTATCAGGTACCGATATTATTTGAGCGCTTCTTGCTCACCTCCTTTGGTCCTCTCCTCTGCCACCCATTGTTTGACCTGAGTCCATTTAGATATGTCGCCATGCCACTCTCTAGCTGCCGCTGCCTCTGCATGCCGTCCCCTATAGTGTCAGGGTCAATTATTGGATATTTTACATGCTATCTAGCTTCATTCTGTCACTCTGTCATGGCCATGCTGTTGCCCATAGTTTTGGCATAATGGTGCGATTAACAGCCTCAGAGGCATCCATGCATGCTGCCCCGTCTGTTTCCTTCCATTTCCGTGGTGTTTTCCATCCTTTTCTGAGGTTCCAGGTGTTTGGCCAAGCTTCCCTGTGCAAGCCTTGGTCCCCTTGAAAAAGCTCGAGTCTCCCATTGACTTCAATGGGGCTCGTTATTCGAGACGAGCACTCGAGCATCGGGAAAAGTTCGTCTCGAATAACGAGTACCCGAGCATTTTAGTGCTCGCTCATCTCTAGTAATAACCAAAAATTTGTAAATCAGAAAAAATTTAACCGAAAAGCATAATTTAACTTCAAATCTTTATTTAATTCACCAAATATGATTAAAATGTAGCCATTGGCAAAGAGAACCAACAAGATTAAAATGGTGTGTGTTATAATCCATATTCTCAATTAGCCCAAAGTATAAATATAGTACAAAATATATTCTAACAGGACATACCTAATCACTCAAAGTATAGTTGTCAAATATTAATTACACAAGAATTTATACATAGAAAAACAATGGGATAAGACATACCACTTAATAGGACACCACACCAGCCAACGTTCAGACAAAGTATATTTTTCGTCCCTGTGAATAGAGTTTTCATACTTTTTGGCACTTTTTCGGCACAAGTATTAACAATAAAACTTCATTACAGACTTTTTTTAATCATTGAAGTCTGTGGCTAAAGTCAAGTAAATTACCAGCATCCAGAGAACATCACCAGGGGTCAAAGTGGCCAGAGAGGTCAGTTTGAGAGCTCATCTGTAAGTCGGGGACTGTCAGACGTTCTGTCCTGGGAGGATGTTTCCTATTTTAATGTCTTCAGGAATCGGTGGAGCTCACAGCTTGGAAATATCCATGACCTTATCTGCCAACTCTATAAAGCTTTTATGTTATACTGAACGAACCAGTTATGTGGAATCAGGTGAGTGATTCTGTACGGTAGTGATATAGTGGTGTAACCACCGTATGTTTTTTCAATTTACATGTAGAAAAGAAATATTAGGCTAGATGTTGGAAAAACATTGTAATGGCGTTCGTGTAATGTTCCTTGTTCAGCTGTTTTCAAGATGTAAGTCATAGCATATAATGATTTCCAGTACGTTTGTTTGCAGTAAAATAGAATAATGGAATCTCTCAGATTCCATTTTTATCTGTATGACATGCAATTCTCTGTTTATATTTATTCACATAAAATATAATCGAGCTGTGATTTTTGGAACTTGGTGGAATTGGCTAATGGATTGGATGCTTCCCTCCTATTTCTAAGCATTTGAGCCTGGTTCCTGGGCGCGATAACAGAACCCCTCCAGGTTTTGGTTCCAGCACATGAGCAACGCCACCCGCCAAACTTCAGCCACCCCCACTACTCCTTCTGGAAGTCCTTCTCTTGTTGATGTCACACCTCCCATTTTCAGATCCTGCGCTTGTGCATTTTACCTATGACTCCAGTGTTCAGTCATGGCCATAAGTTTTGAGAATGACACAAATATTATATATTCACATGATCTGTTGCCCTCTGGTTTTTATGTGTGTATGTCAGATGTTTTTATCACATACAGAAATACAAGTGCAATCATATTATGAGTAACAAAAGCTTTATTGACAGTTAGAATGAGTTAATGCAGCAAGTCAGTATTTGCAGTGTTGATCCTTCTTCTTCAGGACCTCTGCAATTCTCCCTGGCAGCTCTCAATCACCTTCTGGACCAAATCCTGACTGATAGCCATCCATTCTTGCGCAATCAATGCTTGGATTTTGTCACAATTTGTTGGTTTTTGTTTCTCCGCCCGTCTCTTGATGTTTGACCTCAAGTTCTTATTAGGATTAAGATCTGGGGAGTTTCCAGGCCATGGACCCAAAATCTCAATGTTTTGTTCCCTGTAATGCTCATTTTATTAAAGCTTTATAAGCAGCAGTATTAAACTTATACAATCTCATTGTAAAATAACATTTTTATTAAAATTATGTGAAGAAATGTGTAGTAGTACAACATGACCTTGGGCATCTAGGTAGTGGTTTCTCATTTATTTCGTTTAAGCAATGAAGAACTACTTTGGGACCAATAGGAAGCAATTTATCTAAACATTTAGATAGTTCAGTTTTCTAAATTTATGAACCGGGCATAAGAGAGCTTTATGGTCTGAATTTTAATGGAAACAGTGAACATTGTAGTTTTATCTAAAGTATTAAGTCTTGGCAAAAGGTTTCCTTCATTGTGCTCTTAATATGCTTTCTTGGACTGATTTTATTATAATTGATTATTATATTATAATTAATTATTTATTATATTTAATTCCATTAATATTTATTACATTAATAAAAGTGCTATTTGCTATAGTAATTTGCTTTACATTTGCACATTTGTTTACACTTTGCCAGTCCATGTTTACAGACAGCCTTATTTTGTGGCAGCTGATTGGAGTCCATGTGACTTTATTTCAGTCAGTGGAGAGATATAACACACATTGGGTGTGTTTTTTAAGTGTGTTTTAGTGTATATCAATAACATTTTGTTTTTTATACTTAGAATATGGTAGTGGTTTTTTGACACCAGCTCTGTTTTGATATATTGAGATTACATGAATTCTGGTGTTTGCCCATATATAAAGCACTCACTAATATAACGTAAATAAAAATGGTTTACCATGATATGCTAATTCGCAAAGTGACTGCCCCTTTTTATATTAGTTTGAAACTCTTTATTTTAATTTTTGAATATACATTTCATTGTTACCTGCAGTATGGTGATTTGGACATTTGGGCACTATTTTCTGAAATGTTGTTTATATTAAGGAATAATCCTTTTTATATTTGGATAGGACATTTTTGGACATGGCAATACCTAACATTATTTTTATATGTGTTCTAGGGAAAGAGGGTGATTTTTTTTTGCATTTAGTTTTAATTTTTTAATTTTTTAATTTACTATTTTAGGACTTCTATGGTACTTTAACCTTAGAGGAATTGTTATTACTACTGTAGTGCAGTATATGGTATCTTTACTGCTGATCTCTTATAGCCTGCCAGTATCAGTATCCATAACAGGTCTACAAGTCTCTATGAAACGGTGGGCTGTCATTGAAACCAATTGACACCCTTCAATGACGTTACGAGGGGGCCCATCGGCCATCCCACATGTTGGCGCCCACCGGTAATGGTGCAGTGGGTGAGTTCAACTATGCACTTAACAGGTTAACTGCCGTCATTTGTGTCAGGACCGACTGTGGCATTTAGAAGCCGGTGTCAGCTCTCTCCATACACCGCCAGAGCGGCCAGTCATGGCCATAAGTTTTGAGAATGACACAAATATTATATTTTCACATGATCTGTTGCCCTCTGTTTTTTATGTGTGTTTGTCAGATGTTTTTATCACATTCAGAAATACAAGTGCAATCATATTATTAGTAACAAAAGCTTTTATTGACAGTTAGAATGAGTTAATGCAGCAAATCAATATTTGCAGTGTTGACACTTCTTCTTCAGGACCTCTGCAATTCTCCCTGGCAGCTCTCAATCAACTTCTGGCCCAAATCCTGACTGATAGCAGTCCATTCTCGCACAATCAATGCTTGCATTTTGTCACAATTTGTTGTTTTTTGTTTGTCCACCCGTCTCTTGATGATTAACCACAAGTTCTCAATGGGATTAAGATCTGGGGAGTTTCCAGACCATGGACTCAAAATCTCTATGTTTTGTTGCCTGAGCCATTTAGTTATGACCTTTGCAATATGGCAAGGTGCTCCATCATGCTGGAAAAGGCATTGTTGATCACCAAACTGTTCTTGGACGGTTGGGAGAAGTTGCTCTTGGAGGACATTCTGGTACCATTCTTTATTCATGGATGTGTTTTTAGGCAAGACTGAGAGAGCCGATTCCCTTGGCTGAGAAGCAGCCCCACACATGAATGGTTGCTGGATGCTTTACCGTTGGCATGAGACAAGACTGGTAGTATCGCTCACCTTGTCTTCTCCGAACAAGCTGTTTTCCAGATGTTCCAAACAACCGGAATGGGGATTCATCAGAGAAAATGACTTTACCCCAGTCTTCAGGAGTCCACTCCCTGTACCTTTTGCAGAATATTAGTCTGTCCCTGATTTTTTTTTCTGGAGAGAAGTGGCTCCTTTGCTGCCCTCCTTGACACCAGGCCTATCTCCAAGAGTCTTCACCTCACAGTGCATGCAGATGCACTCTCACTTGCCTGCTGCCATTCCTGAGCAAGCTCTGCACTGCTGGTAGCCCGATCCCGAAGCTGAAACACTTTTAACACCTTAACGCTGAAGCCACTTTTCACCTTCCTGACACGGCCCATTTTTTCAAATCTGCCCTGTGTCACTATAAATGGTTATAACTTTGAAACGCTTTAACATATCCAAGTGATTTTAAAACTGTTTTCTCGTGACACATTGTACTTCATGTTAGTTGAAAAATTTTGGTGGTATGTTTTGCATTTATTTGTGAGAAAATCAAATATTTGGTGAAAATTTGGAAAAAATTCTTGATTTTTGAACTTCAAAATGTTCCACTTTTTCCACTTATAGTTATAACAGCAAAAAAACTTAATAACTAACATTCACCGAATGTCTACTTTATGTGGACATGGTTTTTTATGCATACTCTTATTTTTGTAAGATGTTATGGGGCTTTGAACGTTAGGTGCGATTTTTCACATTTTCATAAAAAACACAAAATCCTGCTATTGAGGGACCTGCTCAGGTTTAAAGTCACTTTGAGAGGCCTAAATAAAAGTAAAACCCCATATTACCCAAATTACCCCATTATAGAAACTACACCCCTCAACGTACGTAAAACAACTTTTATGAAGTTTGTTAACCCTTTAATTGTTTTACAGGGGTTAAAACAAAATCTGATACTATTTTGAAAGTACATTTTTTTTGGCTAAATTAATGTATTTTTCAAAAAATGTACAAATTCTCAGTGGATAAAATACCAAAACTCTCCACAAAATTTGATACCCAATCCCTCCCGCATATAACAATACCCCATATGTGGTGGTAACCTGCTGTATGGGCACACGCCAGGGCATCGAAGGGAAGCTGCGCCATTCAGAGCAGATTATGCATTGTCACATTATAATTGGCAATTTGGACATATAAGGGCTTATTTTTTGCGACATGAGATGCACTTTACAAATACTTAATTTTAGTGGGTCATTAGCTTATTGATGAGATTTTATTAACTCTTGAATGTATGGGTGAAAAGAAAATTGTCAATTTTGGTTTCCTTTCTTTTTGTATTTTTTGGGGGTCGTACACAGTACACTAAAAATACAAAAAATACGGTGATACCTCATTTATATAGTTTTTCATTTATTTTTACGATGTTCCAAACAATCAGAAAGGGGATTCATCAGAGAAATGACTTTACCCCAGTCCTCAGCAGTCCACTCCCTGTACCTTTTGCAGAATATCAGTTTGTCCCTGATGTTTTTTCTGGAGAGAAGTGGCTTCTTTGCTGCCATCCTTGATACCAGCACTCACACCTGCCTGCTGCCATTCCTGAGCAAGCTCTGCACTGCTGGGAACCCCATCCCCATACTGAAACACTTTTAAGAGACGGTACTGGCACTTGCTGGTCCTTCTTGGACGCCCTGGAGCCTTTTTAGCAACAATGGAACCTCTCTCCTTGAATTCCTTGATGATGCGATAGATTGTTGACTGAGGTGCAATCTTTCTAGCTGCGATACTCTTACCTGTTAGGCCAGTTTTGTGCAGTGCAATGATGACTGCACATGTTTCTTTAGAGATAACCATGGTTAATGGAAGAGAAACAATGATGCCAAGCACCAGCCACCTTTTAAATTGTCCAGTGGTGTGATTCTTACTTAATCATGACAGATTGATCTCCAGCCCTGTCCTCATCAACACCCACACCTGTGTTACTGGAGCAATCGCTGAAACGATGGTAGCTGCTATTTTAAGGCAGGCCTGCAATGAAGTTGAAATGTGTTTTGGGGGGAAAAGTTCATTTTCTAGGCAAATATTGGCAAATATAGGCAATTAATGGCTGTTAAGCTGATCACTCTTTATAACATTCTGGAGTATATGCAAATTGCCATTATACAACCTGATGCAGTAGACTATGTAAAAATTAACATTTGTATCATTCTCAAAACTTATGGCCATGACTGTAATGCTACAATGATGCCCCTGGAGAAGATAAGGAGAGGAGCAACGTTGAGTATATCGGTGGGCATAGCAGGAGTGCCGTGAGGGGCATGTAGTATACGTTGGAGCCAAAGCTGAAGCACTTTAGACTGATTTTAAATAGATTTTTCAGTGGGATCCCAAACAGGAACATACTGAATAGAAGGCCAGTAAGACTAATCTTAGTTTGGGGTTTTGTATTAAAGATTCCCTTTAAGTCTTAAACAATTTGAAAAGTGGATACCATGGACCCTTTTTTAGGGTATATAGGAAAATAGAACAACAAACACTGAAATATATATAAAAAAAGAGCTAAACATTTGTGGATATTGTGAAAAACCGCTCTGTAAAATTTTCTTGTGAATAAAGTAGGTGGTAGCCTTCAGGTGTATTCAGTCCATGAAATGAATGGACCCTGAATCTCAGCATCATAGTCCACTATGGTGTTAGGAGTCCCTTCCTCGCAGCTAGACTGCTGCCATGTACTGAAGGCATGATTGCAGGATAGACTAGTATAATAGAGGACTATGCTGCTATAAATGAAGGCCTCATGGGTCAAACTGCAGGGAAGGCATGGAGACTCCAGTCTGGCAAGACACTGTGGAGAATCTTGCCTCCTACTAGCCTCATGCTGGTTTTGGAGAACATGAATTTTCCAAGCATTTGACAAGTCCAAATTCCCATTGTGGTTTAAAAATTATTGCAATGTTTTCTTCACTGGCAGACTGTGGGAATGCTCCAATACCATGGAATGTTTTTAGCTGGATGTCAAATAAATTGTGATCAGGATGTATTAAGTTCATTTATCAAATGTTTTGCCATGGTTATAGTTAGGTTATTGGCAAAACTTATTGTATTGGTGAGACATATGATGTTCCAAAGTGAATATTAAAGGGAACATACCAGCTCCAAAATAACATAAAAATAAAGTAAGACCAGCATTGTATAGACCATTTTAAAAGTTTTACATATATACCTTATTGTTTCCCAGCAATCAATCATTTTGGAGAAACCATTGGGGCACATGTATCATAAGTTTGGGTTTGTCCTTCTGTTTTTTGGGGGGCTTTTCTGCTGGTCCGATGTATCTTAGCAGTTCTTCCTTATTGATACATGTGGAGTTTCATGTTAAGTGAATTTACGGCTTTTCAAAACAAAAGTCACAAAAAGTCTCCAAGAGTCATCAGCTCTAAACTAATTTCTACGCCTGGTAAGTTTCCCCATACCATGAACAAGACACTTCTTACAGAACTGTTACTGTATCTGTATTCATGTGTCCTTATGTACTACTGTGCATGCATCTTGATGCCATGGTATGAATAACCTGCGGGCCTCACATTGACACCTTCAGCACCCCTGCAGCCACACTCATTGACACATGATTATCAAAGCAGGTTCTGTATTAAATTGAACAGAGTAAGAATAAAGCCATAATAAGATCCTTCAACAGCAGCTCGTCTGTATGGAGATGATTTACTTCACAGAGCTAAAACAAACTGAAAAAAAACGACAAAAAGAAACATGTTACACCAATGTTAGATTTTACATTGACTCCCTATAGACCCAAGGTTACTCAAACATGGAGCCTCATTTATGAGATGAATACTGTGGCAGAGCATAAAAAATATTACCACTGATTTAAATCTAAAGTTTTGCACAGCATGTGACAGGGGGTACAAAAGAAGTGTCACATATTTGTAAAAATTCCCATGTCTTTTTTCTCCCAGGATAGATTTCTGACAAAACCAATGACTAAAATATGACAAAAAAAGATTGTCCTTTACATCACAAAAGCAAAAACAAATGAGTTGGATTGGTCCTCGGCACTGTGATCGCCCTTGTTAACAACATTCCCGATGAATTTTTTGTACAGCAGTGCTCCCTCACTAATTTATCTCCAGCACCAGTATCTGCCCCCATAGCAGCCCACTTTTTTATTGATATAGAGTTCAGTAGTCCCACTTACCTAGTACTTCACCTTTTAAGGACATGGGACGGTAATACCCGCCATCTGGACGTACATTTTCATCCCACACTGCTGTCACTGTAACACCTGTCAGTGGTGACAGCAGTGCCGGAGCTCGGCTGCATGAGGCGCCCAAGCCCTTGTTCACACCAGCACAGGGTTTGGGTGGGTGGCATTCATCTCCATGGCAACCAATGGACAAGGACCCCTGAACTGCCTTCAGTAGCACAATGTGCGTATCAGCCTATGCATCTGCATAGGCTGACTACTCTAAAACACTTCTATACATTGGAATGTCCCAGAGTGGGACAGAAAAAAAATGCAACCCACGGGCATCTGTTGTAACAGCTTGGTACGTGATATTAGCAATCCCGTCTGCAGTCATCATGCGGGCCCGGTTGAAGGGTTGGGGTTGACGATAGTCTCCATGGCAGCCCTGGGTTCCGATGAAGCACCCCTAGACTGTCTTCAACTGTTGAGTGACAGATCCTGTTTTCGACAGGATCCGCCACTATAAAAAAAAGTGAGAAACATTTTTACAAATAAAAGAATAAAATAAAAATATGACAAAAGTCCCCTAAATGCCACATATATTATAAAACTCCCACATGTAATAAAAATAGTAAAAATCACCACACATATAAGATGTTGCCACTCGAGATCACCCTAATAATACTGGCCCTCAGAACATAAATAACATGATATATATGCTACAGTGTATAAAACATAATATAAAAGGAAAAATCAGAAGAGATTTTTTTTTGCATTCCCACTAAAAAAGTTAATAAAATGTAATACTTAGTATATGCTAAGTATTAGTGCTAGTGCTTGATCAATTCCCCCCAATATATTCATAATTGTAAAAGGTGAGAACAACAGCATTTGACTAGGGAGACAGAAAATGGTAGGTATCTGCCGAGGCTTTCAGTGATTCAGCTATGGGTCCATGGGACAACGAATTCTTATTTTCTTTTAATTTTACTGTATAAATGTATACAGAAGACATCACCATGGTACAGCCCTGTAAATCTGTTCATATCATCAGCTTTTCATTTCTGTCAACATTCCTACAGTCACCAGGTTTATAGATGTTTACATTAGGAAGCACTATGGTGGCCCTCTGGGAGCAAGTACAGTAGATCTACAGGTTAAATTACCCAAGGATATTTATGTAGACAATTTGTATATTTTTGAAAGATTTCACATAATCCACTTTCCCAGTAGAGGTTTATTTATAATAGAATAAAACTGAGCCCCTCCAGGGAATGGGGATGTGGGGAGAATACAATGAAGCATTTATATTAAGTGGAGCAGAATGGATGAAATGTAATTAACTTTATGTCTGGCTTCAAATCATGATGTGATTTCTTAGATGGGTAATTTAGAATTTTAGAAAAATTTATTTTCAAGTCTATTATGTCTTGAGAAATGTTTTTAAAAAAAATTATATTATCAAGAATTTCTAAATGAATTAACTATGATGATCTGGACCGGTCTTCTTATACAGCATGAAAACAGCAAAAGTACTGTGTGCCGGGGTGACGAAGAGAGGATTTTGCTGGTAGCAAAGTGTCTGGGCTTCTCTCCACTGTGTGTAAAGCGCTGAGCTCTTGGGTGAGGGGATACAATGAGCTGAGTGGTGCTGTTAACTTTGGGATGGCTGGGCCTTGTGGTGCACCACAGCCTTGGTGCTGCACCAATGTTTTTGTCGGTCGATGGTGTGGATCTATAGTCCCTCCGGGGCCAACACCTGATACTGCTATCCAGTGAGATGGCCCTTGATGATAGTGAGGTGAAGATGGACCAGACAACAGGGAGATAAGGAGGAGGCAGTGTAACAATAACTCTTTTACTGATAACTTACAGGCACTAGAACAGACAGACATGTATCTGGCCAAAGCTGGTCTCAACCAACTGAACAACCACTCCTCCCCCTCCAGTTACAAGTGGGTTTTGTGGGTGTGGCATTAGCATGTCCCGCCCACCTTCCAGCAGGTTCTAGGAAAAACTGAAAACTAAAGCAGTTCCCATCACAGACTGTGGGTGTCACTGTTTCCAGTTTATGTGTGTATTGTGGTTTCAATGTAACTCATTCTCTGCCTACCAATCACAATGAGGAATACAATGAGGAATAAATAATACAATTCACATAAAATTACATTAAAATACCACTTGTACACAGATGTCATCCCAGGCCGAGCTGCTGGCATTGCACTCTGATACACTACACGAGTGCAAAAAGCTTATTGTGCTTGAATGGATCCATTGCAATGAAAAACATAAACCCGGATATAAGAAAACTGGTGCCATCTGCCTTTGTGCAGTTTACTTCACTAATGTGCAGTTTGCGCCACATTATTTAATACCGGCGCAGGCCCTTAGTTAATCCAGTCTGTTTTCACAATGTGACACAGATGCACCTTTTTATTCTTGGTGCACTTACTTTCATGTTATTGCGGCACAACTGTGTAAAATCGCAGTAATAAATGTGGTGCAAACTAGGAACACAGACCATCACAACCCTTTAAGTGCACAGTTTTCAAAAGTGTCAGACTAATGCAACGTGACACAAAAGTGAAGCAAACATGTAATAAATGCATGTATAAGCTCCAAAGATACTTTTTTTAGTGCAAAATTCTGACATGTTGAGGCTAAGGCTTAATATTCATTCCAACGTTTCAGTTGAGATGCAATGAAGCCTCCATACAAAGAATACAGTGCACAAAGAGATGCCATACAGCACCACGCCAAATCCCAATGTGTCCTAAATTGAAAACTTACATACAATTTAACTAGAAATCTTGTCTTCAGCCATCAGAACTTTAAGAGGAAATGAAACCTGACTAAACTTCAAACATGAGGAAGTAATGGATAATCCGTATGATCCTTTTTTGTAGACAACGGATTGTACAACCATGAAATTACTAATGGACAAGCACCGTGATCTGCAGAAATCATTAGGTTTTGTCTGGTTAAGGGAAACAGGTGGTGCGGTAAGCATGCTGTGGTACTGGTGGTCTATTTAGGAATACACATAAATATGAGTTTATTAGTGGAACGGTAGTGTTAGCACGTAATGAAATTTGATATATCACTCCCATGGTGACAACTGATTACATGAAAGTCTTTAATGTTCTTGATGTCTGCTTGGAAGATGCCACACAAAGAATGACTACCTCTAAATAAGGCTAAATGATTACCCATACTGTCAAAGCAGAACCGTAAAACATGGTAAATTATTTCCTGAAATCAATCTGATGGTTTAATGACCTGTTTGAAATTGAGGTTGAGTTTTAATGTACAGTATATTTGATGTTACCTGATGGAGGATAGTGTATTCATCAAAATTGAGGGCAAGTGTACTCTAGTATATTTTATATACCTGTTGTCTGTGTTCCCTGTTACCTGTGTATTTTGCCAAAAAAGAAGAAAACTATCTTAAAACGCCTTGGTTTAATATTTGTAGTATTTATCCACATTTGGGTTTGACAATAATTTTTCATTAAAGCGTGACTGTAACGTTACCATAATAAATCCACTAGCAGAATTCCCAGGATGCCAGGGGTATTTCTGACATCCCCAACATGAATGCCCTGACATAACATCACCGTAGCAGCCACTGCATACAACAATACCTATATGATGCTGATGGCTTGAGCCTAAGGCCCATAACCAAACCAAGAGCGGTGCACTAGAAGGAGAAAGGTCTTACTTTATTTTTTTATTTTACTGACTTGCCTGCCAGTGCCTAGAAATTCCCAGATCCTGAACTCCCACAATATAGGGAATTTAACTATGTACCAGTAGGGTGGACCCCTATCACTTTAATTGGTGGGCCTCAGGCTCCTCCATCCATCACTAGCCACAGCCATTCAGATGTTTTTCATATACTGTAAGCTCCTGCAAGCAGCATCCTTATACAATTCTTCCATATGACCATATTCTTATTATGTAACAATATATCTGTAATAATATTATTAATCTGTTATTTTGTTTGTACTCCATAAACTTTTAAAAATGAAAACAATATTATTAGGTTTGGGTAGCAATTTAAATGGCCTTTATTGGCAAAGTCTCCATAAGGAGTGTTCTTACTTTGTAAATCTAATCACAAATCTCTCACTTAGCTAAACCAGTTGCCTGTGCAACACACCTGCCAACACATGATGCAATTGCAGCTGATACTGCCTGGAAAGGCAACAGTTAAATTGGTGTAATTAATTATCCAATGATGTTGCCGTATTTTTAGCTGGAGTTTGATTGGAGAGGTGCTACCACCTGAACAGGGGGAGTATAAAAACCTCTGCTCGGTAAGAGCACATGGTCTGTCTCTGGAGTCAGTTAGAGTGAAGAGAGAGACAGTGTGTGCAGCACACCTTCAGTGCTGCCACAGATACCAATACCAGGAACTTCTAGTGCCTCAGGCCTATTACCTGACACACAGGGCAAGTCAGGAGACTCTAGCCCAGAGCTTTAGCTTCCACAATTTGGACACAGCTCCTCAACTATCCCAACCTGTATCTGCTATCAGGCTGGTGTACTATTCCTGCGGACCACTCTCCATGACCACTCCAGTAATCCGAAACACGCTGTTAACCATTTTTGGCCCGTTGCCTGCTGTCTGCTGTTCAATAAAAAACTGTAAGTGTATTTGCACAATGTTGCCTTCGTCTGATCCCTGAATGCGGCTGCTTAATACCACGGGATCAACACTACAGCGTTCCCATGGCCGCAATAGCCACCCACTCCGGTATTCTGGGCCCCTCCAGGCACCCAAGAAAAGGCTAGGACCTGGTGGGGGATGTTGCACCTGCAATATACTGACGAGATGCAAACACAAGAAACCGTGCTGTCTACAGTTGGGAATCTGTTCCTTTTTGAAAAGATATAGTGGTTGGGCCTTCATTGTGTCATTGGGCCTCTTGAAAGTCATGCTTGGTGTTAAGGGGGCTGCTTCACAAAGTAACTAAAAGGCAATGGGAGCAATTTATCTTATCTCTGTTTTGGCTACTTTTTGCCTGTCTTTTTTTCTTCTGCTACTTTGGTAATTCATCAATCTCACTTTTTCCTTGTGCTAAACAGGTTTCTTTTCAAATCTCTTTTTGAGACATTTGTCTCTTCTTTCCATTTCTAAATTTTCCTTTAACCCCTTATCACCGACACTAGTTTTCAGCTCAATGACCAGACTTGATTTTTCAAATCTGACATGTCTCACGATAATGGTTAAACTTGGGAACGCTTAACATATCCAGGTGATTTTGAGAATGTTTTCTCGTGACACATTGTACTATGTAGTTAAAAATTTAAGTGAAGTTTTGCGTTTTCGCTCTGAAAAAAAGTGAAAATTTGGCAAAAGTTGAAAAATTCTTCATCTTTCCAAGTTTGAATGTTCTGGTTCCAGACGGAAGTTAAAACTACCCAAAAGTTTGATAATTAACATTTACAGAATATCTGCTTCATATGTTGGGATGAATTTTTATGCTTCCGGTCATTTTTCTAGGATGTTATGAGGTGCAGAACTTTAGGTGCGATTTTTCTTTTTCATGAAAATTGCCAAATTCACATTTTGGAGGACAACTCAGCTTTCAAGTGACTTTGAGAGGCCTAATATAATAAACCCCCATAATGACACCCACTTAGAAAGTTCACCCCTCAACGTATGTAAAACACCTTCTATTAAGTCCATTAACCCTGTTAAGTGTGTTTCAATGGGTTAAAAATATGGACCGCGATTTAGAAACTAGAATTTTTTTGGAATACATTCATTTGGCCAAACTGACATTTTCAAATAAATTAAATGATGAAACGCACTGGCACGCTTGATGCCCAATTCCTCCTGAGTGTACTGATACCCCATATGTGGTGTAGTAATTCCTGTATGGGTGCACGGCCGAGATATAGAATGAATGGAGGCGCCATTCACAGCAGATTTGTATTGTCACATTGTACAACCTTTTGGATTGTTAGCATTTTTTTCCCCCCGCTCCCGTAACGTAAAATAATATTGTTATCTTTATTCTCTGGTCACTACGATTGCGTGATACCTCATTTATATAGTTTTCTTTATTTTTGCTCAATTTTCCTGAGCAAAACCAATATTGGAGAAAATCGCATTGTTTTTACTATTGACAGCTTTCAGGGCCATAACTCTCTATTTTTCTGTTGTCAGATCTGGTTGAGGGCTTATTTTTTGCGAAAACAGTTGTTCTTTAGTCAGTCGTATCATATTAGGTAACGTAACCTTTTTTGATCACTTTTAGAACTTTTTTGTGATGGGTTTGATGAAAATTGTATAGTATGGAAGTTTTTCGATGTTTTTTTTACTGTGTACACGAGCGGGTTCATATTGATTTAGATTTATTGTACAGATTAATACGAATGCGGTGATACCAATATGTACGTGTTTTTGTGTTTATTTACTTTATTGCATTTTATGTGTTACTGGGAGATTATGGGACTTATATTTATTTATTATTTAATTATTATAAAAAAGTATTTATTTTTTTTTTTTTACTTTTTTACATTTTCTACTTCTGGCTTGAATAAGCGATCATCGCATCGCTTATTCAAGCCTTTACACTGCAATACACTTGTATGCCAGTGATAGTGAAGTACTGAGCATGCTGAGCATGCTCAGTTACATACAGCCGGGTCTGCCAGCGAAGGCAGGACCTTGTGAGAAGAGGAGCAGACGCCCCGGGTCACTCGTCGGAAACCCGGGGCAGGCGGCAGGAGGGATCGGATCCCCCGTAAGCACACGGGGGTCCGATCACGGGGACACACTTGAACGCGCGGTCATGCTTGACCGCGGCGTGCAAGGTGGTTAAACAACCCGGGATCGGAGTTTTTTCCGATCCCGGGTGTTAGTGCCGGGTCTGGGCGTGATATCACAGCCACGACACCGGCACCAGCGAGACCCGGTGTCCCGAAAATCTCTCCTGATGCGCCGCCGTAGAAAGGCGTACGCGTCAGAAGAAGTACCCTAATGACCGCCCGTAAAAACCCGATGGGCGGTCATTAAGGGGTTTAAATATGATTTAGTCTGTAGGATATACCGGAAAATATTTGCTCAGTCAATCATCAGCTGAGGAGGATCAGCGCTGTGGCCAGTGATGAGCAATGTGTCAACGTGAACAAGGAGGCAGAATGCAGCAAGGAGACCTCTAGGGTAGAAGTTATATTACCGTATCATGTTTCCAAGCCAAATTTAATGACCAGGAACAGAATTAAAGGGATATTCCCATTTCAGCAAATTAATTTTATTGTTTGTATTATAAAAAGTGATACGATTTTCCAATATACTTTCTGTATCAATTCCTCACTGTTTTCTAGATCTCTGCTTGCTGTCAATCTGTAGAAAGCTTCTATGTTACCTCCAGTGGACAGAAATCTGACCATGGTATTACAGGTGCGCGGCTTGTTATAACCCACAGATCTGATTTATCTCTATAATACTAACGAGCAGTGCACCTGTGTGACCATGGTCAGATTTGTATCCACTGGAAGTAAACATAGAAGCTTTCTATAGAATGACAGCAAGCAGAGATGTAGAAAACCATAAGGAATTGATACAGAAAGTATATGGTAAAATTGTATAACTTTTTATGATTAAAACATTAATTTGCTGATATGGGAATACCCCTTTAATTCTCCTCTTATCTGTTGAGAAAAGGAAAGCTATCAAATGGTAATAATTAACCCCTTCCCGATTTGACGTAATAGTACTGCATCGCGGGAGGTGCGTTCCGCAAAATGCAGTAATATACGTCAAGCTTCTGGCGCTGGCTCCTGAACGGAGCGGCGCCAGAAGCTGTGGTGTCGGTATATATTATAGCTGACACCCGCCTCTAAACACCCTCGATCGGAGATTCCTCCGATCGCGGTTTAACACCCTAACACGCCGCGTCCGCGCTGACCGCGGTGTGTTAGAGGCATTTAAAGCCATTATAGCTGAATCGGACCCCCCCCCCCCCCCCGCGGCGTGTAACGCGGGGGGCTCGCGATCGCCATGCCAGCTGGACTGCGAGATCTTGATCGGAAGCCGGTCCGTGCCTTCTGGCAGGACCGGTTGTAAGACACTGGGCATGCGCAGCATGCTCAGTGTCTTACATTACACAGTGCAATACATCTGTATTGCACTGTGTAACTGTTAAAAAAGCTTGAACAAGTGATCAGAAGATCACTTGTTCAAGCTTAGATGTCAATTACTTTAAAAAGGAAAAAATAAATAATAAAGGTTTTTTACAATAAAATAAATAATAAAAGAAAGTGAAAGTCCCCCCAAAACACCCACAGTTACCCTTTACAACAATTGGTATCGCCGCGTCCGTAACAATCTGTTACATAAGATCCTAATCATAATTGGACCCGCTCGTGAACGTGGTAAAAAAAAACCCCAAAAAACTTGCCAACATAAACTTTTATCAAATTGCTTTACAAAAATGTTCTAAAAAGTGATCCGAAAAAGTTACAAGCACCAAAATGTACCAATAAAAAATAGAGCAACTTGTCACGCAAAAATAAGCATACAACCACTCCGTAAACCAAAAAATACTATAATTATGTATAAAAGGCAATACTAAACACAATGCAATTTTTCTATTCTAGTTTTCCTCAATAAATTGGACAAATAAATAAAACATATAAATGAGGTATCACCGTAATTGTAGTGATCCAAGATAAAGATAATATATTATTGTTATGCTACAGTGAACACCCCCCCCCAAAAAATGCTAAAAATCCAAAACAGAGAATGATGATTTTATTTCCTCCACACGTAAAAGTAATTAAAATGCTTCAATAAGCTAAAAACCCACTAAATTAGTTTTTTTTTTACAGTGCATCTCGTCTCGCAAAAAATAAGCCCTTATTGTCCTATTGCTTAAAAAATAAAAAAGATTGTATAGCCTATTCCCAACGAGCGTTGTGTTATAGAACGGGTGCGGCGGGTAGTGATTTCCAACACCGGTCAGGGGTAAGACGGCGGCTGTCATGATCAGGGTAAGACGCGGCGTTCACTGATCAAGTATAGACGGCGGGCTGTTCCTGACAGCCATCCATCCTGCCCCATGGAACCAGAAGGGTTACGTTCCCCCCACACACCCCGTTTAGTACGCTGCTATTGGGCTCATCAATTCAACGAGCCAATATAGCAGCGAATTTACTTATGACGTGCATCATACGTCACCATGTCTGTAGACACGGTGAGATCGGGGCAGGGTGGCGGCTGTTCCTGACAGCCACCAATGGCCTTGCGGCCAGAGGGGTTTTTGTTGCCCCCTCTGTCCAGTTTGCCGCTATTGGCTGGGTCGATTTGGTCCAGCCAAAACAGCAATATTCGTCACAATGGGCATCGCTAGGCTGAATAAGAGAAACACTTGGCGATAACTTTCCCTACTAAACAAGAAGAGAAAAAGCGTGGCCGGGCACATTGTTCAGATGATGCTGTACAACTCTTACGGCTGTTCCAATGTGCAGGTCCTGCCGTTTCATTTCTCCCGTTTTCAAGAGGAAGAATTAGGAACTAAATATTGGGACAAGAAGGACGGGGCCCAGTACCTCTGGTTTAGTGTCCTGTGTTTGCCAGGGCAGCATTTTCCGGTGAATTCTGCTGCTTCTAATGGTAGACTTATAAAGATCGTTCCAAAAGAGTAGTTAGGATGACCTACATCTAGATGGCCAAAATGGAGACCATATACTAAGGATGACACTATATACTAAGGATGGACCTATAACTAAGGATGGACCACTATATATAAGGATGGACACTAAACTAAGGAGGACCACTATATACTAAGAGACCTGCGACAACTCCGAGAGTGACCAAAGTTTAGTTGGTCCCCTGGTATATTCTACCTCCTTATCACTAGACATTCACAATTCACGCCCAACCTGTTGTTAAGAGTAATTTCGGTAAATGAATAATTGTAACAACTGTTATGTCCCGTTGCTCCCTCATACCCCTCGCACTTATCTCATAAGGGGCACCACATAACGGGCACTGAACTTTCCAGCATGAAATAATTGAAATTTCCATCTGGATCCATCTTGCACATCATATGTTGGAAACCACCTAATGTTCAAAATGCTTCATCTTCACCACGTGTATTACACTACACCCACATATTACCCTTGCTATCTTCCCCAAGGGGTGTACATTCAACAATTAGGGTCACTTTCGGGTTTCCTCTGTTTTGGTACCCATACGGCTCTCCAAATGTATCCGACACATGTGAAGGATTTCTTGCAAATTTGGCCTCTAAAAGACAAAAATCCTCTTTTCCTCTACTGTGCGCCCATAAGCATTTTATATGCAATGTGGGGTACTTCTACACTCGGGAGAAATAGTTTTACACTTTTTTGGGGTTATTAATATATATCCCTTGTGGCTTACATAAATTAGGGGTAAAGTGACATTTATCAGGAAAATTTTCACCTTTTTAATGATTAGGGCCTAATTGGATCATTACCTGTAGGGCAATACATCTATTACACATTGCAAAATTCTCTAAGGGGTGTGCTTCAAGATTAGGGTCACTTTTCGGATTCTTCTCTGTTTATACCACTAGGGTCTCCAAATGCATGTCAAACATTCTGTCAAATTTGGGCTTCTAAAAGGCAAACATTCCCTGTTCCTTTACTGTGCGCCCATACAACATTTTAGAGACATGTGGGTACTTGCTACACTCGAGAGAAATAGGTTACACATTTGGGGGGGTTATGACATTTTTTTTCCCTTGTGGCTATAAAAATTAGGAGGGTAAAATGACCTTTAGGAAAATGTTCTCTTTTATGCTATTAAGTCTAATTAAATCAAACACCTTACGGACAAATACACATATTAACCTTGCTAAATCTTAAGGGGTGTGCTTTCCAAAATGTGACACTGTTGGGTTCCCGCTCTGTTTGGTACCACTACGGCTCTAAATGCATCCTGACCAATGAAGGAGTCTGTCAAAATTTGGCTTTAAAAGGCCAACCCCCTTTTCCTTCTGAGCTTCACTGCGTACCATACAACATTTTATTTGCATGTGTGGGGCAATTTTATACTCGGGAGAAATGTAGTACACATTTTGGGTGTGTTTCATCTTTAATGCCTTATGGGATACAAAAATTAGCCGTAAAGTGACTTTTTTGGGAAATGTTCACTTTTTTCCTTTTAGGGACCTAATTGAAGCAAACACCTGGTAGGGGTAAATACACATATCACACCTTGCTGATTCTCAAAGGGTTGCACTTTCCAAAATGTGTGACACTTGTGGGTTCCCCTCTTTTGGTACCACTAGGCTCTCAATGCATCCTGACACATGTAAAGGATGATTGTCAAATCTGGTTCTAAAAGGCCAAGCCCCCTTTCCCTTTCTGGAGCCCTACTGTGCACCCATACAACACTTATATGCAAAAAGTGGTGGCAGTGCTGTGCTTAGGAGAAATAGTTTTACACATTGATGGGGTTGTTTCATCTTTTATCCCTTGTGGCTTACAAAATTTGGGTAAAAGTGACTTTTTTGAGAAAATTTTCACCTTTTTTCCCTTTTGGGGCCTAATTGAATCAAACCGTTGGGGAAAATACACAATTACACGTTGCAATCTCCAAAGGGGTGTACTTTCCAAAATGGTGTCTCATGTTGGGGCTTTCTTGTGTTGGTACCATATGGCTCTCCAAATGCATCCTGACACATGAAAACTTTTCAGCCATATTTGCCCTGCAAAAACGAAACAACGCTCTTTCCATTCCAAGTGCCCTCCCCCCCGTACAGCAGGTACAGTGACAAATGGGTATTGGCAACTCAGGAGGAATTGCCCTAACATCTGTAAATGCATTTCCTTTTTAACCCATTGTGAAGGTTGAAATTTAGTGTTCAATGAATCTATAGTAAGATAAAAATTACATTTCTCTAATTTCACTTTCATATTCTTTCACCCTCATGAAACGCTCAAGGGTTAACAAAATCCCAAAGGTTGTTTGAATATTTTGAGGGGTGTAGTTTCTAAATGGTGTAATTTGTGGGGGTTTCGCATGTAGGCCGTATAAGTCACTTCTAACTAAATTGACCCTCCAAAAGTAGTTTTGATGATTTTCGTTGAAAATCTGAAAATTGCACCTAAAGTTATACTCCTAACACATCCTAAATAAGGAAAAGATGTTTGAAAAATGATGCCAAGTTAAAGCAGAACATATGGAAAATGTTAGTTATCAAGTTATTTAGTGAATGAACCACTTTTCAAAATAGTGAAAATTTTGAATTTGGAAAACTGTGTTTTTCAAATTTTGCCAAATTTCCATTTTTCTAAATAAATACTAAATATATTTATAAATTCTCAACCAGCATGAAGTACAATGTGTCACGAAAAAAACAATCTCAAAATCAACTGGATATGTTAAGAGTTCTAAAGTTATAAACATTAAAAGACACAGTCAGATTTTAAAAAAGGGCCGTGTAGGAAGGGAAAGTGGCTCAGCGTTAAAGGGGTTAAAGAATAATATTTACATATTCCTGTGTAATGACACTTGCACATCAAGTTGGAAAGCAAACTTCTGTGCTGATAACGGAAATCTTAGTTTTATAACAATCGTTTATAAGTTTTTAAAACAGATGAAGTAAATGGAGTGTTAAAAAAGGACAAACTAATTTTACAAAAACTAGAAGTTTAAAGTTGTGACCACTTTTCGTGACGGGTTCATGTTACAGTTTTTGTATAGACAAGCAATCGTCCCAGTTGGACGTGTGTTCCCAATTGGTCATAACAATATAACTTTTAATAATTTCTAATTTAAAAAAGTGAGGTTAATAGTGTACACGCGATGAGAGGGTGAGGGTACATTCCGCACATCAGGTTAAAAGTACAGTCAGATGAGTAGTTAGAGCTTATTTTAATCAGTGTCAAGTAAGATCCTATGAGTTTTTTTTCTTTCGTGTGTATTGTACTACAGTTTGTATTTTTGACCTTCTCACTATGATCGTTAATGAGAGAAACTAAAGAGGGAGGCATCCCCTACCCCTGTTGTAAACCTCCATAGGGTATGTGTGGGGGTACATAAGTCCTCCCTATTTAGGGCAAGATTTCACCCGTACTGGGATCATACTCTCTGTAATATAGTTTCTCTCTTCTATCCCTATTTAGGGGTAGTAATGGATGTTTTTAGATTCTGTACTCAATGAGTTACTCTGTAGGTTTTACAACTCTATAGAATTCAGTCTTGCTAGTAATCCTCGTTTTTGGCTCCAACTCTACTGAGCTGATCTAAAATCTAACGGTATAGCCCCCCCCTACATTGTTTCCCTGCACTAGAGCAGCGTCTCAGGGGTGCACGGGGCTTTATAGCCCCGGCACCCCTGAGGGATCGCGAGCTCTATATAGCCCCGGCACCCGGAGTACGCTGCTCTATGCAGTGAAACATTCGGGGGGCGTATACCGTTAGGAATTTTAGATCAGCCGATAGAGTTGTGGACCAAAAAAGAGGATACTAGCATGCTGAATTCTATCGAGTGTAAAACCTACAGAGTACCTTTGAGTACAGAATCTATAAAACATCCATTAATACCCCTAAATAGGATACGAGAGCGAATATTATTAAATATGAGAGTATGATCCCAGTAACGGGTGAATCTGCCTCCCTAAATAGGGAGGACTTATGTCCCCCACAATACTCCCCTATGTAGGTTTACTACACGGGATAGGGGTGAATGGCCTCTCCCTCTGAGTCTCTCTCACTAATCAGCTCATAGGAAAGTCACAATACAATTGTAGTCTCAATACACACGAAAGAAAAAAAACAACTCATAGGACTTACTTGACACTGAGAAAATAAGGCTCTAACTACTCATCTGAATGTTAATTATTACACCTGATGTGTGGAAACTGTACCCTCACCCTCTATGCGCTGGTCACTATTAACTTCAGTTGTTAAATTGATAATTATTAAAGTATTATTTTAGTGGACAATTGGGAACACACGTCCAACCTGACGTTGCTTGTCTTATACAAACAAAGACAAATACAAAGCCGCAAAACCACCAGAAATATAAATACTGGAACAACTGTGAACATTTTTTACTATACAGGATTACAATTATCACATAAAAATACAAGGATTTCAAAAGAAAATAGAGAGACAAGGAAATATAAAAATTCCAACTGACAAAGTAGTATTTTTGAAAAAAACAAAATAAAAATTGAAGATTTTTACAGTGTAATTGACACATACTGTGCCTGTATTCCCACAAACATACACAACACCATATGACAAAATTATGAATCAGAGCCATTTACTCAACGCCAAGGACATAGACAAATTCTGCTTATTGGATTAACTGGTAGCTTAGGACCAAAATGGTTATGTACCCCAAGTATACATTTATACTGATACCAAAACACATTTGGCCATATTGCATTCAAATTAAAATATATTGTACAGAATGAACATAATAGGGAACAAAAAAAAAAAACCAAAAACAAAGGCAAAACAGTGCTTCGGGAATTTTTAGAGCAGAGCAGATATGTAGCACTGCATTTAATTTTATTTTGATAATAGTTACTTTGGTTGCCGGCTACCCCAGTTCTCCAGTGTGCATAACACAATAAGTGTACCTTTCACTCGAAACAAAAACACATAATGGGGACCGTATCTAGAACCAGTGGAAGGGCAATTGTCAGCCAGGATATAGTCGCAATCCATTCATTTGGCCAGCCCTTGTATTTTATACAGTATAGTAGGTAACGGTCGTGACATACGTGCATCGTGTTAAAATTCACTTATTATCTGAAGGATCATGCGCACAGAAATACAGGACTGTGTGAATGCATACTTATGTAGTAAATAGTGTAGAAAAAACATTCGAAAACGTCAATGGGTAAACACAGTAGCGGTCATGTACTATGCAAAATGGGCCAGAATTTCATTGCCAAACAAAAACTTTCAGTTCATTGCAAGGAAGTGTTTTAAACCCTTAAGGATGCAGCCATTTGTAGCTAGGCTACAGTCCACATTTTTTGATTCTGACTTGCGTGCTTGTATGTGTATAATTTTGAACGTTGTTACTTATGAAAGCGATTACTTAGGTAGTGTTTTTTTCCCACTGTTTGTACTACTACTTATTTTTTAGGTGGTAATTTTGCGTTTATTTACAAAAAAAAGAAAACAATTTATCCTTTTTGAAAATTTGCACTTTGTAAATTCAAATCATTCGTTGTTTTCAGGTATAAATATTACCCACCTAACAGAATTTCTGAATCACTTTCACATATGTCTACATTTATTTCGTTTCCATCATTTTTGGAATTTTCTGGATAATTTATTTGATGTCACGAGGCTTACAAATAGAATTATCGATCTTCCCGTATTTTCAGAATTACTATTTTGGGGAAAAATACTGTTTTGAATAAACTTACATATTTAGGCATTAAAACCCCCTATATAATAAACCATTTTCAATCTGCACCAAACAGATATCAGCAAACAGTTTTTAGGAAGATTGTTAACCCCTTGAGATCTTCAAAGTAATTGAATCAAACTGGAGGTGAAATTTAGAATGGTCAAATTTGTCAGGTATATGCATTAGCCCTAAAATTTACACATTTCCAAAAGAAAAACAAGAAACCCCACATATAATTGTATGCATTTCCCGATTAGCAGAGACCCCCACGTGTGGATGTTATTTTTTTATGGGGGCACATGAGGCGCGAGGGAAGGAGCGATCGCTGAGCGCTGACAGGATTTTAGTTTCCCCTCATTGGGCCCATTTTGCAGGCTATAAAATTTTTGCTTTTCGTTATTTCGGCAATGTCCTGGATTTTTACTTTTTTTGTGTGGTCACCGTTATGGGCCTAATAATCATCTTATATTATTCATGGCTATCAATAGATTACGTTGATACAAGACTGAATATTTTTTCTTATGTTTTACTAAATTTGTCAAAAAAAACTCATTTTTGCATCGTCATCTTCCAAGTGGCATAACATTTTTACTTGTTTGGCTACAGAGCTGGTTGATGGTTTGTTTTTTGTGGGACATGTTGTACTTTGCAACAGTATTATTCTGGAGTACATATGTTTTTTTGATCACTTTTTATTGCATTTTTTGTGGGATTCAATAGGTAAAAATCATAATTTTTGCCGGGTTTTTACTTTTTTTTTATGACGTTCATCGTACCGGTCCAATTATTATTTAATTTTATTCTACAGATAGTTATGGACGCAGTGATACTATATATGTGGGGTTTGTTTTATGATTTTAATTTTATTCTACGGATAGTTATGGACACAGTGATACTATATATGTGGGGTTTGTTTTATGATTTTGACTTTTTTGAGCGTTATATGGCTCGTTATATGTTTTGTGGCTTATGGGCATTTTTATCGATTTATAAACTTATTTTTTATTGAATAACATTTTTTTTTACTTTTTTACTAGTTCCACCATGGGACATGAACAAGAAATTTCTCCTTTCTATGTATTTTTTATCAAAGTGTTGGCTTATTTTTTTTCCAATGGAAAAGTCAATGCTTTTTATTATGAAAATTTTATCAAAACCTTTGGTGCCCAACGGATACAAAAAAAAAATCAACATTTATTTTTGCAGGTTGGGTTGGTTTTACAACATTGGATGGTTACACGGGTGACATTTTAATGCTTTTCTGATGTGTTGTTGAGACATTTCAAATCTGCCCATCTGCTTTTCTTTACAGTAACAATTCCTCTTCTGTATGCTCGTGTTGTCTTGTATATTCCAGCTTCCTTCTTTCAGAATTATGGCCTGAGTCTATGATCTCCAGGAGCAAGTCTACAATTCTACAGCTAGGAACCTCACTAATCCATCATCAGCTTTGTCCCCATTAATTGGTGTACTGTATATTTGAGAAACATGTTTCTGAAAGGATTTTTTATTTATCTGGAGAAAAGAAATCCTTGGAAGCTGAGAGTGTAATGTATACCTTAGAGTCAGAATTATTACTTAGTAAGTAAACTTCTGGCATTGGACCATAGAAAAGTATTTTTTTGCTCTTCAGTGCATTTCTTTCCAATACAGTTGTGCAATATACTAGTATACATTTTTAGAAAAACATTTTTAATATAATTTGGACAATTCAGTAAATACTACATTATGTAGCGAGGCTTTGGAAGTTCTAAGTTTTAACTTGGGGGCTTAAAAGCAAGATCACGGTGATACCTGACACCCAGCAATGATCAAAGTCCATGACAAAACTGAAAATGTTTTGTTTATAACCCCTTAGAACGCTGAGCACTTTTTCCTTCTGACACGGACCATTTTTTAAATCTGACATGTTGTCATTTAAGTGGTTTAATTTGGAACGCTTTAACAATCCAGTTATGATTGAGATTGTTTTTTTTCGTGACACATTGTACTTCATGCTGGTGAATTTAATAATATATATTAGTATTTATTTATGAATAATGGAAATTTGGCAAAATTTTTTGAAAAAACCAATGTAGTTTCCAATTCAAAATTTTCTACTTTTGGAAAGGTTGGTCATATCACTAAATAACTTGATCAACTAACATTTTCCATATTCTGCTTTAACTTGGCATCATTTTTCAAACATCTTTTCCTTTTTTTGGATGTTGGAAGGCTTATACACTTTAGGTGCAATTTTTCAGATTTTCACGAAAATCATCAAAACTACTTTGGAGGGTCAATTTAGTTGAAGTAGACTTTATAAGGCCCACATGACCAAAACCCCCACCCACAAATGACACCATTTTAGAACTACACACCCCCTCAAAATATTCAAAACAACCTTTGGGATTTTGTTAACCTTTGAGCGTTGTCATAGCGTGAAAGATAATGAAAGTGAAATAGAGAAATGTAATTTTATCTTACTATAGATTCATTGAACACAAAAATTTACAACCTTCACAATGGGTTAAAAAGGAAATGCATTCTTACAATGTTTAGGGCAATTCCTCCTGAGTAATGCCAATACCCATTTTGTGTCACTGTACCCTGCTGTACGGACCAGGGGGGCACTTGGAATGGAAGAGCGTTGTTTCGTTTTTTTGCAGGGCAAATATGGCTGAAAAGTTTTACATGTGTCAGGATGCATTTGGAGAGCCATAGTGGTACCAAAACAAGAGGAAGCCCCAACAGAGACACCATTTGGAAAGTACAACACACAACCCCTTGGAGAGTTTACAACGTGTAATTTGTGTATTTATCCCCAACCGGTGTTTATTCAATAGGCCCCAAAAGGGAAAAAAGGTGAAAATTTTCTCAAAAAAGTCACTTTTATCCTTTACCCCAAATTTTGTAAGCCACAAGGATAAAGATGAAACAACCCATAAGTGTGAAAACTATTCTCCTAAGCACAGAACTGCACCACTTTTGCATATAAAGTGTTGTATGGGTGCACAGTAGGGCTCAGAAGGAAGAGGGGGCTTTGCGTCCTTTTAGAGCCAGATGGACAATCATCCTTTACATGTGTCAGGATGCATTGGAGAGCTCAGTGGTACAAATAAAGGGGACCCCAACAAGTGGTCACATTTGAAAGTGCCCCTTTGGAGAATTCAGCAAGGTGTAATAGTGTATTCCTACCCCTACAGGTGTTTCTTCAATTAGGTCCCTAAAAGAAAAAAGGTGAACATTTTCCCAAAAAATCACTTTAACGGCTAATTTTTGTATCCCATAAGGCATTAAAGAGGAAACAACCCCAAAAATGTGTACTAGCATTCTCCCGAGTATAAAATTGCCCCACACATGCAAATAAAATGTTGTATGGTACGCAGTGAAGCCGAAGGAAAGAGGGGCGTTGGCCTTTTAGAAGCCAAATTTGCACAGACATCCTTAACATGTGTCAGGATGCATTAGAGAGCCGTAGTGGTACCAAAACAGAGCGGTAACCCCAACAAGTGTCACCATTTTAGAAAGCACAACCCCTTAAAATTTAGCAAGGTGTAATATGTGTATTGTCCGTAAAGGTGTTGATTTAGGCGACTTAAATAGATAAAGGTGAACCATTTCTTATAAGGTCATTTTACTCCTAATTTATATAGCCACAAGGGATAAAAAAATGTAATAACCCCTCAAAATGTTAAACCTATTTCTCTCAGGTGTAGAAGTAACCCCCATCTTGTATATAAAATGTTGTTATGGGCGCACAGTAAAGGAAATGAATGTTGTTTGCCTTTTAGACAGCCAAATTTGACAGAAATGTTTGACATGCATTTGGAGAACCCTAGTGGTTTAAAACAGATAAGACCGAAAGGTGTCCCTAATCTTGAATGCACTACCCTTAGAGAATTTTGCAATTGTAAGTATATTATTATGCCCCTACAGGTAATGATCCAATTAGGCCCAGAATCATTAAAAGGGTGAAAATTTTCTATAATGATCCACTTTACACCAATTCCCCTATGGTAAGCCAACAAGGGAATATAATTAATAACCAACCCCGAAAAAGGTGTAACACTTATTTCTCCCGAAGTGTAGAAGTACCCAACATTTTGCATAGAAATACTTCGGGCGCACAGTAGAGGAAAAGAAGGATGTTTGTCTTTTTAAGCGCCAAATTTGTAAGAAACCTTCACATGTGTCAGGATCATTTGGAGAGCACGATAGTGGTACACAAAACAGAGGAAACACCGAATAGGATCACCCTAAGTGTTGAATAGCACCCCCTTGGGGGGATAGCAAGGTGTAATATGTGGTGTAGTGTAATACACGGGTGAAATGAGCATTTTGAACATATAGGTGGTTTCAAATATGATGTCGAATGGTCTTCAAGATGGAAATTGCAATTTCCTGGAAAGTTTCAGTGCCCGTTATGTGGCGCCCCTATGAAATAATAGGGGTATGGGGAGCAACGACATCAGTTGTTTACAATTATTCATTTTACCGAATTAATTCACAATAGGTTGGGCGTAATTGTGAATGTCTAGTGTATAAGGAGGTAGAATACCAGGGGGACCAACGAAACTTTTGTCACTCGGAGTTGTCGCAGGTCTCTTAGTAGTTGTAAGTGTCCATCCTAACTCTCTTTTGGAAAGACTCTTATTTGAGTCCTCTACCACTTGAACAGCAACGAATCACCGATCACCGGGAAAATGCTGCATCCGGCAAAACAAGGACCATCTAAACAGAGGTGCTGAGGCCCCGTCCTTCTGTCCCAATTTATTGTTCCTAATATTTCCTCTTGAAAACGGAGAAATGATACGGCAGTGACCTGCAATTGAGACAGCCGTAGAGTTATTGTACAGCATCAGACTGTACAATTGTGCACGGCCAGCGCTTTTGTACGCAATTCTTCGGTTATTTTATAGGAAATATTCCAACCAATGTAGTTCTCCTCTTATTCACCCTAGCGATGCCCATTGTGAACTGATTCTGCTGCTTTGGCTGGACCAAATCGACCAGCAAATATCGCAAACATGGACGAGGGGGGCAACAAACCCTCTGGACCGCAAGGCAAAATTGGTGGCTGTCAGGAAGCACCGCCACCCTGCCCGATCACCGTGCCTACAGACAGGTACCGGTATTACTGACGACAAGTAAATTCCTGCTATCGGCTCGTTGAATTGATGAGCCAGTAGCGCGATAAAACTGGGTGTTGGGGGGGGACGTAACCCTTTCGGGTCCATGGGGCAGTGATGGATGGCTGTCAGGAACAACCGCCTCTTACCCCGATCAGTGAACACCCGCCGTCTTACCCTGACCGGTGTTGAATTCACTACCCGCCGCACCGTTCTATCACAAACGCTCGTGTTGAGATAGGCTATCACATCTTTTTTATTTTTTAAGCAATTTAGACAATAATGGGCTATTTTTTTGCGAGACGAGATGCACTGTAAAAAAACGTAATTTAGTGGGTTTTTAGCTTATTGAATTTTATTACGTCTTACGTGTGGAGGAAATAAAATCATCAATTCTGTGTTTGGATTTTTAAGCATTTTTTGGGGGGGTTGTTCACTGTAGCATAACAATAATATATATCTTATTCTCGGCGATCACCTACGATTACGGATACCCATTTATTAGTTTTATTTTTATTTGTCCAATTTTTGGAAGAAAACAGAAATAGAAAAAATGCATTTGTTTTAGTATTGCCATTTTTTATAGTGGAATATATGTAGTATTTTTTGGTTTATGGAGCTGTTGTAAGCTTATGTTTTTGCGTGACAAGTTTGCTCTTTTTATTGGTATCATTTTGGCTTGTAACTTTTTCGGATCACTTTTTAGAACATTTTGTAAAGCAATTGTGATAAAAGTTAGATTTTTGGCAAGTTTTTGGTTGTTTTTTTTTACACACGTTCACGCGCGGGTCCAATTTGATTAGGATTTATGGTACAGATTGTTTACGGACGCGGCGATACCAAATAAGTGGGGTTTTTTCGTGATTTAGTGTTTTTTATACTTTATTACTTGTGTAAAGGGAAATGTGTGTTTGTGGGGGTTGGGGGGACTTTCACTTTCTTTAATTATTTATTTCTTACTGTAAAAAAACCTTTTTTATTTTATTTTTTTCCCTTTTCTTACGTTACTTCTGACATCTAAGCTTGAACAGTGATCTTCTGATCACTTGTTCAACGTTTTACAGGTTACACAGTGCAAACAGATGTATTGCACTGTGTATTTAAGACCTGAGCTGCACATTGCTGCATCTGCCCAGTGTCTTACAGCCGGTCCTGCCAGAGGCAGGACCCGGCACCGAGAGGGATATCGCGCAGCCCCGGCCACCGGCAGTCCCGGTCCTATTGGATCGGAGCTGCGGACCCGCCCCGGTTAAGCGCCGCGGTGGGGGTCCGATTCAACTTTATATGCTTTAAATGCCTCTACACAACCGCGGCAGTCGCGCGACCGCCGTGTTGGGTTAACACCCACGCTTCGGAGAAATCTCCGATGACAGCGGTGTTAGAGGCGGTGTCAGCTATAAATACTAGCCACACCCGCAGCTTCTGCCCCGCTCCGCTTAGGAGCCGGGCCAGAAGCTTGCACGTAATAGTACATGCATTTGCGGGAACGCACCTCCCGCGATGACGTACTATTACGTCAATGTGCGGAAAGGGGTTAAAGTATCTTTGTTTTATTTCTCTCTTGGATTCAGACAACAAAGAGGGACATAAAAAAGGTCAAAACTGTTATACATACCATAAATTCAGTGCATTAAGAATATAATGTGAATACAATAAGGACCTCACATATTGAGGAGCAGATGTTCTACAAAAACAGGTTTTAATTTCTTTTACATATCCTTGTGACAAATTGCAAATATGTAGATAAATTCTCTGGGTGGTGTAGTTTCCAAAATAAGATCATTTATAGGGTGGGGTCACTGTTCTCGTAGCTCAGGAACTTTCCAAATATATAATGGCACCTGAAAACAACATAATCATAACGGTAATCAAAATCTTCCCTCTAAAAGCCTCCTTCTACTCTGCATTCTGCTGTGCGCCCCTAAAGTAGTTTACATTGACATGTGGAATGCAAAACGAAATCTGATATGTGTTTTCTCATCTTATCATGCATGAATGTGTAAATTTTAGGACTAAATAATCAATTTATTGTCAAAATTTAAAAAATTTCAAATAGAACCTCCATTTTGTTTTAATTCTTGTGAGATGCTTAAAGGGTTAACACACTTAACAAAGGCTGTTTTGAATAGCTTGAGTGGTGCAGTTTAAAAAAAAGAGGATGATTTATGGGGAGTTCCTAAAAAATAGAACTTTGAAAACCCTCATGAAGATGAATTGTCCTCTAAAAATATATATCTGAAATTTACTTGCACATTTGGAAAATCGTTGTTCTAACGTCCTGGTAAAATAAATTAACCTATAAATAATTATGTCAGCATAAAGCAGACATATAGTTAATGTTAGTCAGCAACCAATTTGGACAGTTAGACTAACTGTATGATGAATATAACATTTAGAAATCAGAAAAATAGGAACATTTTTAAAATTTTCCCCAAATTTCCATTTTTTTACTAATAAGTGTAATATATTTTAACTAAAAAATAAAATTAATGTAAAGTACAACATGTCATGAAAAAACAGGCTGAAAATAAACTTGGTAACATAAAGCATTCCAAAGTTATAATTGCTTATCGTGACACAGGCCGATTTGAAGAATTTTGGCTGTGTCCTAAGAGTGAAAATGAGCTTAGGGCTTAAGGGGTTAATGGTTCCTTTCCATTGTTGCAATGTTAAAAAATCAGTTAGAAAACTTATATGCGGTGGTGAGTCCAATAACACCAATGGAGTCCTGCATATTAAATTTTACTTGCATTGCTCTGCCTTTTTGTTCATGATTGACAGGTCTCACTGCTAGGACATGCTGCTGTATGGAACTAGTACTTAGGGGACGTCTGCCCCTGTCCTATAGTCCATCCTCAGCCTTGTCCAGGTCTTCAATTTAGTCATGATTTAGAGGTTGGAGTGTGATTGATTACATTTGTTAACTGTATAAAAGAGACTTGTCCACACAGTCAAACAGGTGCAATTAATAAAGCTAATAAGTTCAAAGTATTATTATTATAATTATTTATAGAGCAGCATTAATTCCATGGCACAGTACAATCAGTAAGGGGTTTACATACATAACATTAAGACAAAAACTGGTCAAGTACAAAATACAAAACTACAGTGATCAGGAGACAAGTAGGAGGAGGACCCTGCCCGTGACAGCTCACAATCTATACATGAGACATGAGATGAGGGAGCAGTGCAGTTAATGTGCGTTGTAATCAAACATGAACAGGTGGGTTTTCAGGTTACGTTATAAGGTTTAGAAAGTGGGGGACAGTCTGACACATTTTGGCAGAGAGTTCCAGAGTATGGGAGGTGCACGGGAGAAGTTCTGGATCCGGTTGTGAGAAGAGTAGATGGTAATAGAGTGAAGCTCAAGGTCCTGTGCCAGGGTTGGGTTGTCTAGGAGTAGTGAGAGTGAGGGGTCTACAGAATCAAGGGCTGAAGAAACTGTGGTGTTGTAGAAGGTGTCAGCAGTGTCTACCTCCTTGCATGAGGAAATGGGAGAGAGAAGTAGGAGAGTCTCAGAGAGTTTGCGGGTATACAGATGTTTGAGATTCCTACATGGGTGTATAGGCCTGTGGACTCCTCGAGTGGTTGAAATCAGATTGGTAGAGAAAGTGAGTAAGTTGTGGTCGGCTAGGAGGAGAGTAGAGTTAGACAGATTGGATAGGGACAGAGGCGGGTGAAGATGAGGTCAAGTGTGTGGCCCTTTTTGTGAGTGGCTGTGGAAGACCACTGTGAGAGGCCGAATGAGGTGATAAGTGAGAGGAGTTTAGAGGTAGCAGAATGAGCTATATAAATGGAATGTTAAAGTCCCCCATGATGATAGAAGGGATGTTTCTGAGAAATGAAGAGGTCATGACTTTGTTGCATATGGAACATGCGTGGAGGAGGTGGTGGAGAGCAGGTCAGGTGGATAGGTTGTAGAGTGGTTACAAGATATGGAACCTTATATATGCTATGATGTACTGTTATATGTATAAATGTAATGTTAAAATCTTAATAAAAAGAATTTAAAAAAAAAGAGTGGTTACAAGATTTGGATGAGAGAGGTCTGTGGCAGATATGGTGATATGTTTAAAAGGCCCTGAATTGGGGGAAATGTCACTAGCAGCAAGGAGTATCAGAGATAGTAGAGAATGAGATGGTTGCTTCTGTTTGCAAAGCTGGAGTGTAGTGCTTAGGTAAGCATCAGCAGAAACCATTAGATGAGAGGGCAGAGGAGATATAGAGAATTCGTTAGTAGGTGGTGGAATATTGGGATAATGGCGGAGATATGAGAATGGGGGGAAGATGATAGTTATTGCTACAAACAACATTACTTGTGGGTAAGATTAGTGATGTGTTACTTACATATAGTATAATGTATTCAAATCTGGTTCAATCCTGGTTTAATTCTGGAGTAATTCTGATGATGTACACTTAAGATCTGCACTTAAGAGACTGCAATGAAGACCTCTAGAATTAAATTTATAAAAACCAAGATTAATTAGTGACTACTATAGGGTGTGAGAAATGGATGGAGGAAAAAAATGAAGGGAGAAAATAGTCTCCAGAGAACAGCAGGTATACATAAGTGAGAAAAGTGAAGATGGAGACACTAATGCAAAAGATTCCTGGAGTCAGTGGTGCCATATAATGCAGAAATACCTGAGGATGAGAGAAATGGATGGTGATGAGATCAGGTAAAGGTTATGGCAGAGGTGAAAGATGATGGTAGAGGAGAGATCATTTTTTATAATGCTACATTCTGGAATAATTCTGATGATGTACATTTAAGATCTGCACTTAAGAGACTGCAATAAAGACCAATGAAGACCTAGTAGAGTAGGAGGAGCTTCAACAGAAGATTGGTGTAAGTGTAGTAATTGAGAAAGATTGCCGTGATGGAGGATTCATATGAGCCATGAAGTTAATCATAAATCTTTAGGGTGATAGTATCAATGCCCTCTCAAGGTTCGGGGCGCCCTGCGAAGAAATCCATGGGTTTTATATCCCTTCAAACAGCTGGAAGGTGTCAGTCCTGGTCAACTCAATTTGCTCAAACAACAACAGTAGGTTAATTCTATTTTAGACCGCTGTAAAAGACAGGTCAGTGGATTTCCATTTCACTGCTATGTGTATTCTAGTTGCCAGTGCAATAGATTTTTAAATACATTTTAATATGTGATTAATATTTTTTGATAGAGATTACAGATTGCCTCAAAACTCCTCCTTTGGAAAATGGTTAATAATGACACCAGATTTCATTTGTTGCTGGAAAATCTGCAAATTTATTCTGAATCTACAAATCAATGAATAGATCTGTTCATCTTTAACCAAAATTCTATTTATTGAACTACAAGGCTAAGGCCTCTTCCACACTAGCGTTGCGTTTCACGTCAGGGTGCAATGCGTGAAAAACTGACGTTTTTGGCTGCGTTTTTTTTTCCATTTTTCCTCGGAGTAATTAGCGTTTTTGTGTTTTTCACGCGCGTGTTGTTAACGTTTTTTTTGCGTTTTCGGCGCATTTTTCATGCGCGATTCAATGGGAGACTCGAGCATTTTTCAAAGGGACCATGGTTTGGGATTAAAATGTGTTATTTAATTGAAAAATAATGTCTTCTGATAATTTGCAAACATCTGCGATCTATTCTTCACTGTTCCGCGCGTATATTATCTCCCGACAAGTTAGCAGATGTGAAGAACAGTGAAGAATAGAATAAAAACATTGAACACAGTGAACACAGTGAACACAGGATCATTTAAGAGAAAAACACAGTGCAGACATGCTGCTGTATGGAACTAGTACTTAGGGGACGTCTGCCCCTGTCCTATAGTCCATCCTCAGCCTTGTCCAGGTCTTCAATTTAGTCAT